>VDFB02058242.1:328290945-328326664 GCA_007258455.2 Sequoia sempervirens
TTTTTTCTATGTCCAAGGTGAAATAAATGCAAAATATCTTTTTCCTTTTCCATTGACATCAAAAGGGGAGAAAAAGCATGTGAAAAAGAGGAATATAAAAGATTATCTACTAAAGAGGAGAAACAAAGCTAGTATGTTCTCTTTGATGGTTTTTCACATCATGTGTTGTCATCAATGACAAAGGGGGAGATTTTTGCATGAATGCAAAAGGTTTTTTCATTGATGTGATCAACTAGTTAACTAGTTATCAACTGGTTGATGTTGTCATTAGTTTCATAGATGAAGATTACTGGATGTATATGTCAAGGATATTGAGAAAATTTCATGAAGATATGTTGCAAGTGTTTAGTGGGTGCTCCAAGTTTTGCTTCAGATTTTCTCCTATGGTTGTGTGGTTCAGTTATGTTGATCATGGTTGTTGGAAGCTGATATATCTTTGTATCTCAATGATAGTCATCCCTCTAGGTTGTTAGCCCTGTACGACACTGAGTCCTTGTTCCAGATAGTGAGTCCTTATTTTGGTGGTGAGCCTTGTTTGTCAAGCAGTGAGCCTTCCTAATCAATTTTGTTATTCTTTATAGTGTGAGTTAATCCTCACCATGGTTTCTCCCTCATCAAGTTTTCAACATAAATCTAGTGTTAGTGTGTTTATGTAATGGTTTATAGTTTTTACACTAGTAATTATTGTTTAATTTAATAAGTAGTGTTTAGGATTAGTTCCGATGAAAGAATTAAATTTTAAATCTATGATAACCGATTCACCCCCCTCTTAGTTGTCTTGCTCAATACTAAGATCTCCATATTCAAGGTTTCATTCAAGGGTTTGTTTGAGTGGTAAAAAATATTTGTTCATTCTTCATTCCCTCTTTCATTTCATTATTTCAATTCAATATTTGATTACCAAAATGGAGTTTGAGCAAGGAAAACCCCCATTCACCCAAAAATATACATTTTTCTATCTTATATGTGTAATTGGATATTTAGGTTGGGGTATGTGCAGGATCATGATGGGCCAAAAAGTGGCGATATGGTGGGTATTTGTAGGGTATGTGGCTGACGACTTTTTTTAACCCAAAATTTATGAAATGAAAAGGGTTTTTAAAGGAGATTCTCAACTTTCAACCAATATAAATTATGGTTTACTTTGAATTTGATAAATAATTATTATTTATTTTCTAGTTGAATTATGACTAAAGTCTTGATTGATAGATTGATTGGAAAACATCTATAGCTTTCAAACTGTATCAATTTTTTTCAATCCAAAACATGTGTCACATTCTATGCTTCGTATACTATAGGATTGAAAAAAAATGATTTTCATGAAGTTTTCACCAAGTTAAGGTGGTCAGACATATGATTTTTTATATTTTTCAAAAGTTGTAATAAAAAAGTCATAATTAATTATTTACTTGGAAAAAAATTACAAAAAAATATGGATCACATTGGGACATGACTCTACTTATATCTAAAATCTTATAAAAAAATATTATAATTTTTGTGTGGTTAGGGTGGTCAGATATACACCTACTTATTTTTTTCCTAAAATTTAAGTACTACTTCATTGAAATTTCAAATTTTCACCAAATAGATTTTATTTAAAAGAAACAAACCTAGTATTTTAGAAACTACATTCAATTTTCTATAGACTCTATTCTTACATATTTTTGAAATAATATAGATAACATAGTGAAATTTTTACGTCAAGTTTCCTAACTATGATTTTTCTGATTTTTTTCCACTTAAGGGCCTATTTTTTCCATGATTATCCTACACATACCTATTGAAAAATATTGAAGAAATTTTGAAGAGCAAGATTTACAAAGTTTTCAAAGTTGTCAAATCATAGAATTTAACCTAAAAATCTGATTTTTGACTTTCTGAGATTGAAACTTTGACATATCAAAAGCTACAGATCTATGTGAGAGGCTCCCAAAAGTTGTAGAAAAACACTTAGCAAAGACCCATTCACCCATGGGTGAATGAGTCTTATCTATCCTTGAGAAAATCACTTATGGTGACTAGTAAAAATATCTCTTGCCTTTCTAGATTTTCATTTGAATTTTTGGTTCTGCAAATATTGAGTTTAATATTGATGCTTCAGTGTTAGATTTCATTTTGGAGTTGATTTTCTACTTTTAGTTTTTCTCCCCAAATTGTTTTTTGACCTTGACCCCTGTTGTTCAATCATAAGGAAATTTAAAGATTCTCACATTGACTTTATTCACCTAAGGTTTGTTAGTAAATTATTTGTGGGGATCTCATTTCCTAATGAAATAAAAGAAAATAGTTCTATTTATTATCATTTTGGTGACCCCCCTTTTCATTCCATAAACACCCCAACCCATTTTTCTATATTTCGTACATATATATGTATATATATAAATATATATTTACATATACTGGTTAATATATATGATTGGAAATTATTAGTTTAAATAAATATATATATGTATATTTAATAACCATGGAAAGTTATAACAACATATAAATTAATATATATATTATGTTATATATATTTGAATGTTTATGTATTCATAATGCTATAAGTGTTTCTCAATGCATGTATGAATGCACATTCATTAAATAACAATATACTTGTATAACCCATGGCTTGAACCTTGCATATGTTAAATACTATACATAAAGCAATGTATGCACATGGAAATATTAAATTGTTGCAATCAAATTGTCTAAGATAAGTAGCATGTGGAAATAATATGAAGAATAAATAAAGTAGAATTCATTGAGTTAAAGCATGAACAACATGAGTTAAACATATGACTTTTTCAACAACCATGACTTGAAAATTTTTGAAGGAGTTTATTTCTCTATGGAAAACAATTGAAAGAAACGATAAGAATAGTTAACCTATAGGTAACCATTACTTTGTTTGACTCAATAAAATAGATATTGCTAGCAGGGAAGAAATGTGACTTGGCCTTAGCAAAGAGATTGAAAATGCAAGGATCATATATGTGTTTGCATTTCATCTATTTGAGCAGCCACATTTTGCTTTAATTGGCTTAGTCAACTCATTCATTTGTTATATTTCATTCACTATTTTGTAGATCATTGCTCTATTTTTCTTTTGAAATAGGTTGCTAAGTGCATTAGTGAGAAAATAGAGACTAATTTGAGATTTTTTTTTTTTTTGGGAGTTTTGAGAAAGGATAGGTTTGGAGATAGGTTGATCATAGAAGGAGTAGCAAGCGTGACTATGGGAACTAAGCTTAGGAAGTAGTATCTTCATTTGGAGCTATAATTCTAGGCATGTTGATTTTACTTCTCCATTATTTATGTTGAAATCATATTTGTTTATGAATGCAAGTGCTTGAGGAAAGGATGAGTTACATGTTATGTTGAGCTTATTCCTTATGTTGGGATTTTGTGATTGTGATTTCTAAAAAAGATAATCATAGTGTATTAGTATAATACCTAAGTTATCATAGACCATATCTATGTTTACATAGATTATGAAATATGAGAAATGATATTATCTTGAATTATTATGTTGAAGATGTTAGTTTGCAATACTATATGTACACGTGTGGTTAAATTGGTTGTTCCTATGGCTAGGAGAATCTATGGATGGGAGTAACCTATTGGTCAATAGGTCTCTTAGATGTGCATCACCTTTTAGGTTGAAATTATGTTATGATTACAAAGAGTATGTGTGGTCATTTACCAAATCAAGCTAAGGGGTGAGTGAATATATGGCTACGCTCGATGTACTAAATGATTATATATATAGATGAAATATTTGGCCAAAGTGTTGGAAGTAGCAATTGATTACACTTCTTGATTCACTGTGAGCTAGGTTTGCATAACTACGTTGGGAATGTCATGCATGTAGGTTGTAGCCAACGTATGGTAGCTCTAGTTATGTAGGACACAACACCATGCTTAAGAAGGCTAGTATTATCAGGTTACTAGACCAATCTCTTTGTCGAAGGGTAGGACCATCTTACCTATTAGGCAGATGTGTGGGAAACTTGAGTAAGTCCATCGTTGGCAGAAAAATGCTTGAGTGATACTCTCCATCATACAGTTGGTAGCCAAAATTTGAGGATGTATACCTAGGAAGGGATATCTAGATCATTTTTACTCTATTTAATTAAGGTCTTGGAAGCTATGTATGTATTCTTGTATCTCTATCTTTATGGAAATTATAATTGGAAAAATGTTATCACTACATGGGATTATGTAATATGAAATCGTTACTTGGGAATATGTAATATTTACTTATAAATGTAATGGGAGTTTGAAATGGGATTATTTTGAATGTGGATCTTGTTATTTGAATTATAAAAGAAAATTTTGATTGCTTTATGTTGGTAAACATGAAATATTCACATGTGGGTTAAAAAATAGGTAAAATCAAAGAGTAAAATATTGGCCTTTTTACACATGGTATTAGAGCTACCAGGTTCAACTTTGGAACCTATGAGATCACTGTGCTTTCATCCAACATTATGTGAATCTAATGTTTGGACATCTTGTGCCAGGATGGTGCAGCTCAAGATGATTGCAAGGAAGTCAAGAATCATAAATGAGCATTACCTCAAGGCCAAGAAAGAAAGGGAAGCCATTGTTAGAACCATTGAGAGAAATAATTATGATAATGCAATAGGCTTAGTGAAACTAAGACTATTATACATGATTTATCTTGTGACATTCAATAAAGAAAAAATATATGTGATGCAACTAGCTTTGTACCTCCTATCTCTCCCATAAAGTTAGATTTCATACCACTTTATAGGATATTCCCTCATAGTGGAATGTTAGTCTTGCCATGATTTTTAGGGACTCTCGTATTCTTCCATTTTCTAAAGTTATTGTACTTTCCTCTAGTGGTGAATTAGAGGAATATTTCCCCCAAAATTTTATATCTAAGAGTGAGTTTGGAGTGTATGGAACCTTCAACAATGTACCTGAACAACAATATGAGGGATATGTCCCACTTAGCTATGTATCAAAAGGTGAATTTGAGGGATATTCTCCCCTAGACTATTTGAATAGTCACTCTATGTAAATGTAAGGATAATTGGAATCCTTTGATCTTAATAAAAATTATGATTTGAAAAACCATGTGCAAAGAACTCTTCTTTCAACTTATTTATATATGAAATATTGTTTTTTTTTTTATAATGCTAAGTAATCCTTCATAGAATCTAATTGAAATGAAACCTATAAGTGGAGCACTACTTGTGAAAATAGTTAGAACAAGATCCAACCTTTGGAGTAGCCAAGAGGTATGCCAAGGTGCAGAAAACTATAAGGCTAATTTGGATCAGTTTTAGGCCATGATGACTGATATGAGAGAAAGAATTGGACACCTTGAGCAACAAGAGGAATATAAATGAAAGAATAGAAAGTTCCTAATGGAGAGGAAGGAGACAATTCTCATGATCATTCACAGATGAGTGATCGTGAAAATGATGAATCCCAATCTAGATCTAATGGAAGCAAGAGGAAATGACTTGCAAATGAATTATCACTAGATATGAGGAAGGTCACCTCTCCTAAGTTTGAGGGAACCAACACTAGGGATGCAACTAAAGCATGGCTCATGGAGATGGAGAAATATTTTAAGATAAGGAATTACTTTGGGTAACCTTTCAACTATCTAGGGAAGCATCCACATGGTGGATGAAAAAAATATGGAGCTTTGGTTAAGTTCCTTAAGTCTCACTTGGGATGAATTCATGGAAATTTTCTAAAAATAGTGGCTACCTCAGCTTTACTATGATTAGAAGCTGTATAAGAGTTAATTTTCACCCCATGTACAAATCCCTTTTTTTCCTTTATCCATCTTCAAAAACCAAGTTCGGAGGCTTAATTACACCTAAGCCCACTGCTTGCATTCCACTTGGTGCATGTTGTTAGTGTTTGTGGAGGTGTTTCTATCAAGGATGCCCATGCAGTGCATAGACATCCACATAGTGCACTTATGTCCCTAGCAGATTCTTGTGGTTGAACCTATAGAGGCATTACTCTTCTCATTGGAAGTGAAGTTGTAATGCCCCCTTCAACCGACGGACCTGAATATGTCTATTTCTCTACATTCCTTCTTCATATTCGCCCCTTGAACAAGATTTTCATCTTCTTCCTAGCATTAAGATCACTCTATAAGCTTCAACACACTCTTTTGCATCCACTACAATCTTCAAGCAACATTCTTGCATTCCATTGCAGCTAAAGCAACACTACATCATGTCAGTAGAGCAAGTTTGGGACCACGCCATTGCAACAAAGGCTTGAGTTCCTCTCATTTTCTCCCCTAAGAAGCTTTGAGTTCTCTTGGTGGAGGTGGTAAGCTTCCCTCTCCTCTCCTCTATCATTTGGTTGAGTTAGCACTTTATTGTTTTGTAGTGCTCTTTTTCTCTTCATTGTATTGATTTCCTTTATCTTGTTTCCTAGGCTATCCATGGAGGTGGGAACACCTAAACAAGGGTCTGACTGAGGAAAACCCCTATACAAGCACCCAAGATTCTCCTTTCTTTCTATGTGTAGGAGTACGTGCTTCTCAAAGGATCAACTGGCAAATGAATTCCTTGGTGAGATCCTCCTTGCTCTCTTTACCCTTGGTTATTTACTTTATAATATTAGAGAGTATTTCATTTACTTAATCATATCATTCTGGCCCTTTAGTTAGTCAACTGGGTCGTTAGCTAGTTTTGTTAGTTTGACTTTTCTTTCACTATTGTTTGGTCGTATAGATGCTAATGCACTTTTGAGACACTAGTGTGTCACACTGACATCCAGAGACTGCACTTTTGTCCTTAGACAAAGAGATTTTTGAGTCATAGTGTTATACCTAAAAACTAGCTTGCGTAGCCCCTTCCTATGTGTCAGACCTATAGAGTAACTGAGAGGACTCACAGTCCACATTACTCTCACCTCACATTTCCTAACATTACACTTAGATGAGGTAAGTTAGGGTAGCCTCTCATGTCTTGACCCTCTGTGACCTAGGGTCTTGCATGTAGTGGTCCCCCTCTCTTACATTTTTGGTGAACCCAACATGAACCATTTTGGTATCGTCCTTGTGATTTTGACAGTTCCTTTCCTCGTACTCTAGGAGTGTTGTAGGTAAGAGTGTTGTGAGGCCATTTACTTACAACCCAACCTATGACCCGTAGTTGGCATAGTTGGAAGGTTCCAAAAGGTATTGCATAACGAAACCTTAATTGGGTCACCATCTTATCTATCAACCTTTAGGGACTCTATGAAAGCATTGTCTAGTGTGCATAGCCTATGGATAGTGGTACTAATATAACTTTCACTTCATAGGACCTATCAATGGGTTTTAACAAGGAACCATATCCTCTTTACATTCCTGCATGGATCAATGGAAACATTGTAACAGGTGTTCTCGTTGATCCAATGTCACAAGTAAATATAATAATGAAGGATATTATGCTAATAAATTTTTTACACAAGGATCGATATGATGCTCATGTGAGTTTCATCCACACATGTCAGGCTTTCTGTACCCCCTTTGGGTAGTATTGTCTTGTCAGTCTTAGTTAGACCTAAGTCTGTGAAACTTCTATTTGATATCATTCTTGGGTTTGAACTCTTTAGGGTGAAATTGGGTATTTTTTGGTTGGTGGAAATGAATTCGGTACCCTTTGTCATGCATAAATGTTTAAAATGTATCCATAGAGGTTCTGTGCATGTAATCCATGACACTAGTTATAGACCACCGGTTGTACATGGTAGCTATTCCTAGGATTACCCATGGCCTGCGTCCATGGGTACTCTCCTGCCTAGGAAAAACCTTTTGCACAAAACATATCAGAACTATCAGAAAGGGCGTCTGAGGTTGAAAGTGAGATACCCTACCTCACCTTATGCTATCTCACATAGGGCTTGCTTGAAAGATGACAACGATGCCACTAAGGCACGAAAGAAGGAAGAAGAGAAGTGGTCTAGCGATCCTCCTCCTTCTTTTTCTAGTCATTCTGGTGCTTCTTCTCACTTTGTTGTTGTACCATTCGGTCCTACTCCTTGTCTACAAGAGAACCCTATGGTGCCCACTTGGTGGAAGCCTAAGTGCCCTGCTTTTGAACTTCATGTTCTGCCAACGAAGCCTAGACCCACTCAGTATGAAAAGAAGGTCTCTTGGAGAGAATCCTCATTGTCTTGACCTTCGCAGCCTCCTACTACTCCTACTCCTAAGGCAGTGAGTGAAAAGAGGCCTACTACCAAGGATCTCGAGTCAACTCCTATTATTCCTCAACTAGTTCCTCCTACTCTAGTGCAGGAACCTATTCCTCTACCGAAAACAACCATAGTGGACGTTCCTACGATTGAGCAGAAACCTCTTTTCCCTTCGCAAACTCTAGCCTCTAACTCCAAAGGTCATAGAAACCACCTTGTGTGCAAATGCAAGTGTTGGCGAAAGGCTCTCCTCGTTGAGTAGGCCACCTCACAAAAGAAGGAGGAAGAAATGTTTACCCCTACTTTAGGACCTCCTACAACATCTTCTTCCTCCCTTCTCCTTCTCTTCAGTTTCGCTCTATGTTGCTTTTGTCTTCCATTACAAGTACGAATGTGCCTAACCCTAAATAAGTATAGGTGTTCATCGCTCCTTCAGTGGAGCTTCCTTTGTTGAGGTCCATTCTAGATTTCCAACCCTTCCTGAAGTTGATGGATATGATCAATACTTCAGTTGTACCGGCTATGGTTCTTTCCTCCTCTTCCTTTATGCCTCTGGCCTTTTCCATGGGGAGTTCATCTCCTCTAATGAAATGGAAGATGGAGGATGCTCCCTCCAAGAATGAAGAACATATGAGGACCCCACCTTCTCCACATGGCAGACCCATGTTGACTTGTTCTATTCTAATAATAGAACCTATCCCGGCTTCCCTTGAGTTCATCACCACTCTCGAGTCATTCAACGAGCTTAGCGGTGAACCTCAGGAACAACCTATAGTCTCATCTGCTAAAGTTAGACACCATGCTCCTATGGGGTGTATGTTTAATTTTGTGGATGAGGTCCTAGACCTGTCCACGATCTTCATGAAATCTTTGACCTTGACTCCACAAGACCTCATTGGAGAGGACCTCGAGGGGCCCTTTTCCTTAGCCCTTGTTGCAGGAGGGTCAGATTCTCTTCCTCTTAACATCCTACCATTATAGGCTCATCCTTCTTCCCCTTATGAGGATTTATATTGGGAATTGGATGACCTCTTCACTGATCAATGTTAGGAGGAGGCACCTTTTCTTGATCTTGTGTGTGCATGCATGTGTTTTGTGATGTGTTCCCCCATGCTCATGATATTTGTGTCTGGATGACCCTTGTCACCCCTGTCGATGCATGGATACATGCACGGTTTCTTTGTCATAAACCTTCTTCTATTTGTATCATCATTCTTCCATGTTTGTGCTTTATTTTTTTAAAATTGGGGACAATGCAAAGTGTTGGGGGCATTTAGGCTCCCCTTCCACACTAACCCATTTTTTTAATTTTTACTTTGTCTTCTCTTGTATTCTTCTTGATCTGGTTGGGGATTGATGATCTTTCACCTTGCACCGCGATTATCTATTATTTATATGAGCTTGGATAGATTTGACCTCGCTAAACCAAATCCCCCTGTGTTCTTTTTTTGTGTTTTATCTCTTTTTTCTTTGTTTAGCTTTTTCTCTTCTTAGCTTGAGTTGTCCCTTTCATGTGTGACAATTACTTTCTTTAAAATTTCAATTTTCATAAAACACATTCATTACCAACGAATCTTTTCTCGAAAGTCTTTGAAAACTTTTCCTTAGAATCACATTCTCAACTTGTAACCCTAATAGAATGTGTTTCCTTCATCACAAGTTCATAAAGAAAGGACTTGAAGACCTTCCTCCAAAGTGGGAACAAATTTTATTTCCCCTCACATGAGGGCATGTCATTCCTTCTGAATTCCTTGATGAAGAGAACATCTTTCGAAAGTATTCCTTGATGACAGATCGCTCTAAGAAGAAAAACTGCTTTTGAATTGTATGTCCCTTGAGTGGACCCCCCTTCTTCCTCACGGTGGGTTCCCAAGGGACCCTTCTTTGAAAGTCTATATTTTGAATGGATTCTTTCACATCTAGCCTAGGGGAAGCCCAACTAGATTTATTCCATTCTCCTTTTCATGTCTAGCTTGGGAGAAGCCTAACTAGACCTTACCTTTCAAATAGTGCATCCCTTGAGTGGACCACTCTTTTTTTTATCCGAGTTTTGGAGGGACCCCTTTGAAAATTTTACTTATTTACAGTCTGCATGACTATTCACTTATTTTCCTACATGGCTACTTTTGACATGTTCTATCTATGGTTAGACGTGTCGTTGCTTCCTGACTCTGTAGAGTACACTTCCTTTGGGTTTCCTTGATGTGAGAGATCTTGGAGGGAACCTTCCTTGCAAGTTTGTGGGTCTGTAAGGTGCTTTCTCAATTTCCTTCATGTGAGAGATCTTGGAGGATACCTTCCTTGTAGGTCTGTGGGTCTATAAGGAACTTACTTCATGGGGCTTCCTTCATGTGAGATATCTTGGGGGTTGCCTCCTTGTAGGTATGTGAGAGTGTAAGATAATTTTTTTTCTAACTTCATAGTTCTGAGCAACTATGAAGTCCTTTACTTTCCCTGCACCTTCAGGTTTGCCAGATCATGATCTACTTCCTCAACAATTCAGGTATATATTTCTAACCTTAATCTTTCATGATCTACTTTACCAAGCACTCATCAGTATTTGTGCTCACTAAAGTGGGGGAAAATGTATAAGAGTGAATTTGAACCCCATGTGAAAATCCCCCTTTTTCCTTTATCCACCTTAGAAAACCAATTTCAGAGGCTTAATTCCACCTAAGTTTGCTGCTTGCATCCCACTAGGTGCCTATTTTGAGTGTCAGTGGAGGAGTTTCTATTAGGGATGCCCGTTTGACACATAGACGTCTGTGTGGCACACTTACGTCCCTAGAAGATCCTATGACTGAACCTGTAGAGATGTTACTTTTCTCATTGGAAGTGAAGTTGTAACGCCCCCTTCGGTCGACCGACCTGAATATGGTCATTTCTCTTCATTCCTTCTTCATATTCAGCCCTTGAACAATATTTTCATCTTCTTCCAAGCATTGAGATCACTCCATAAAATTCAACACACTCTTTTGCATCCACTACAAGCTTCAAGTAGAATTATTGCATTCCATTGCAGCCAAAGTAACACTCCATGACATTGGTAGAGTAGGTTTGGGACCACGCCATTGCAGTAAAGGCTTGAGTTCCTATCATTTTCTCCTCCAAGCAGCCTTGAGTGCTCTTGGTGGAGGGGGTGAGCTTCCCTCTCCTCTCCTCTATTATTTAGTTGAGTTAGCACTTTACTGTTTTCTAGTGCTCTTTTTCTCTTCATTGTATTTCTTTCCTTTATCTTGTTTCCTAGGTTGTTCATGGAGGTGGGCACACCTAAATGGGGGTCTAACTAAGGCAGGCCCCTATTGAGCTACCCAACATTCTCCTCTCTTTCTGTGTGCAGGAGTACGTGCTTCTTGGAGGATTAGCTAGAGAATGAATTCCTTGGTGAGATCCTCCTTGCTCTCTTTACCCTTGCTTATTTACTTTATAATATTAGAGAGTACTTCATTTTCTTAATCATATCATTCTAGCCCTTTAGTTAGTCAGTTGGGCCATTATGTAGTTTTATTGGTTTGACCTTACCTTCACTGTTGTCTGGCCGTACAGATGCTAGTGCACCGTGCTGATGTCTAGAGACCACGCTTTCATACTTAGATAGAGAGCTTTCTGAGGCATAGTGTTAGACCTAAAAAATAACTCACCTAGCCCCTTCATGTGTTTTGGGCCTATAGAGTAATTGAGAGTCCTCACGGTCCTCGTTACTCTCACCTCACATTTCCTAACATTACACTTAGCTAAGGTAAGTTAGGGCAGCCTCTCTCATCTTGACCCTCTGTGACTTGGGGTCTTGCATGTTGTGGTCCCCCTCTCTTATAGAAGCTTATTGATTTTTCATAATTTAACGCAAGGAGATTCCTCAATAAATGAATATTGTGAGAAACTAACTCATCTGCTAAAGTAAATACATATGTACCAAAAGGATGAGCGATTTCACATTAGGAAGTTCATCTTGGGCCTGAGCACCAAAATCAGAGGAGAAGTAGACATGCATAATCTAGCTACTATGGACTTGGTGTATGAGAAAGTTATTAAGCAAGAGAAGAAACTTCAATTTATCTCTACCTTCTGTGAAAAGAACCATAAGAAGTTTAAATTGGTCACAAGCTAGTAAAAGTTTTAAGAAGCCAAGCGATGGGTATGATTTTCAAAGGAATGGAGAAAAGGAATTCCATAGCAATCAAAATGAATCTAGAAGAGACCACAGGAGAAATAATAACAACAATAGCAACCCCAGCAGGAACAAAGGTAGTACTAGGAAACCCAAAGCAAGGTAAGGGCCATTGAAAGTATGTTTCACATGTGGAGGAGATCACTACATAAGTTAGTGCCCCAACAAACCACCAGGGACATAGCCGCATGGAAATCCTCTACCTCCTTAATGAGTAGAATTCTAGTACAAGATTCATTTAGTGCTAGACAACCAGAAAGTAGAGTATCAAATTACTCTCATGGAAATTCTTGGTACTTTGTTTAGTACACCTATTTCAATTCTAATTAATACCAGTGCCACAATTTTTTTTTTTGCTAATGTAGCTAGTAAAATTTCTAGAAAAGATGGCTATATGGAAACATCTTGGATTGTAGAATATGAAACTAGACAAGAGCTAAGGTGGAGCAATGTTTATTTGAAGAAAGGGTTGAACTTTTGAGTTTATCTACATAAGTAAATTTGTATGTAGCCCCCATAGGTTCATATAATATCATATTATGAATGAATTGGTTGTGGAAGCATAGAAAGAAAGTGGATTGTCATGCTAAGACTATAGAATGCTTAGATGATCTTGGGAACTAGGTATTCTTGCAAGGAAAACCTAGAGAAGTTAAGTTACAGAAAATCTCCATCGTACAAATGCATAGAGATAAGAAGAAGCAATGTCAATTTTTTGTGGTAAAAATGGAAAAACTTGAAGAGTGCAATGAGTTCATCTCTCAAGATGATGTAGTGTACTATGGACCCCAAGATCTCTAAGAAATTGAGGATGGCAAGATGGTGGAATTAGGAAAGTTGGATATGGAGAAATATCCTATCCTAAGGGACTTTGTGGATGTATTTCTAGATGAATTACCTAGATTACCTCCCAAAAGAGTCTTTGATTTCTCCATCCATATTGTTCAAAGGTCAGAGCCTATATCAAAAGTTCCATATAGGATGACCAAAATGGAGTTAATAGAGCTAAAATTTGAATTGGAGTTGTTATAGTCTGTTAGAAGATTAATCTTTACTTGGTAAAGGTTATTCTTTAATTGTAATTTTTTATTAACTTGTAGGAATATTCCAAAGGAATCCCTACAAGTCTTTTGTCTTTTTGTCATCTCACACATGTGTGAGGATGACTTATTTTTTAATTCCTTTATTAAGGAATATTTGTAACCACCTCCTTAAGAGGTGACACTTTGCACACACATAGATGAATGGTGGCATTCATTGAGTTGGGAGTTACATTCTAACTCCTTCTTCTCACCTCTACTTATTGAGGTGCCTCTCCTCTCATTCTTCAAGACTCATGCAAGCAAGCTAAGGTTGAAGCTCTCTCTCTTTGTATTATTCTTTAGGCATTTTGCCTCCATTCATAATATTGGGGTTTTTTCTTGTTTTTTCCCCTTAACAAATTCTTGTGTCTCTCTTGCTTTGGTGGTGCTTGGTTTGGCTATTTCAACTTATTTGGTAATCTCTTTCCTTCAAACAATTGCTCTTTATTAGTACTTTCCATTGCTCTTTTTTTATTTCCTTTCATGGTATCAGAGCTTGGTATTACTAATTTTTTGTGAGCTACATTGTTGAAGGTTTACCAAGTTTTTTAGGCACACCATTGGAGGCACTCTAAGAGAGGAGGAGAAGAGCCAAACAGTATAATCTTGCTTCTTGTTTAATAATAGTTTTCTAACCCTTGTGCAGGAATTTTTTTTTTATCTAAAGATTTCTAAGTTCTTTGGTTTTCAAATTTCAAAGCAATATATTTTGCATGCATGTTCTTTATTTGCATAAAATTTTAAAAACCCTCTTAATAAAGGGTTATTTTTCAAAAAAATATAACAGATCATTAGTTTGTAATTTGTTTGCAATAAATCCATAAAAAATCACTATGAAAGGAAATAAAAAAAGAGCAATGGAAAGTACTAATAAAGAGCAATTGTTTGAAGGAAAGAGATTACCAAATAAGTTGAAATAGCCAAACCAAGCACCTCCAAAGCAAGAGACACAAGAATTTGTTAAGGGGAAAAAACAAGAAAAAACCCCAATATTATGAATGGAGGCAAAATGCCTAAAGAATAATACAAAGAGAGAGAGATTCAACCTTAGCTTGTTTGCATGAGTCTTTATTTGCATAAAATTTTAAAAACCCTCTTAATAAAGGGTTATTTTTCAAAAAAATATAACAGATCATTAGTTTGTAATTTGTTTGCAATAAATCCATAAAAAATCACTATATTTTACATTTCTTTTAAAAAAATTCAAATTTTTTTAGTGCTCTAACCCTATTTTAGCTCAGATTTGTTTTTTAATAATAAAAAATATATATGTTAAAAAAAACTCTACCAAACTAATCAAATATCTATTAAATCTTATCTTTTAAAAAATAAAATAAACCTTTTTTTTAAGGGTTACAAAATCCTCCTTTATAATCTCTGTTTTTCTTTTTCTTTTTTCATATTTATATCAAATAATAAAAAATCCTAAACCCTAACCTTTTTTTTTGCAGAGATTTTATCTCAAAATAGTATTCAAAGTTTTTTTATAATGCTAATAATAAAACAAATAAATAAAATCTTCAAATTTTGTAGGATTTCGACCCACTTTTAGGCTGAACCCCCCTTTGTTGGTGCTTTGTTCGCTTTTCCTGTGGCACTCCCGCCACTCCCCTGCCTCTGTGACCTCAGCCCCTGCCCTTTGTTGCTCATCTACCATCTCCTTTTGCGCTTAATATTTTTTGAAACCCTAATTTCTTTGTTTTCCCGTCCAAATCTTTCCCTTTTCCATTAAATCTTTTTCTAAATCTTCGTTTCAAATTCTTTAAAGCCCGCATTTTTTTTTTCTATTTTATTTCAAAATCTAAACAGCCCGCCTGTCGCCCGTCCTCACGTGATACTCCCTTAATATTCCAAGTATAATTTAAAAAAAAAAAATCTTTCATTTTAACTTTTAAAATAAGGAATCTTAACTTTTTTTAAAAAAGCCCGATTACTTTTTTAAGGTAAGAATTTTTACTTTTAAGTAATTTTTTTTTAATCTAAGATTTTGTTTAATTTAAGTTTTTCAAATTATAATTAAATTTTAAGTTCTTATAATTGTTCTATTTTTTATAATTATATTAGTTAATTTTATTTTTATTTTTTTTAAAAAATAAAAGGTCAATCATTTTAATTTGTTAATAATTTTTAGTTTCATATGCTTTCAAAGTCTATGTCATAATCGCATGCTATTAAAGTTTTTTTTTTAAAAATCTTAAGATATTGATATTTAATATTAAATAAGTTTTAATTTTTAATAATAGTATTAATCATTTAAATATATATCATTTTTTTAAAAAAAATTATAATTCTTATTATTGTTAATTAAAATATCAAGCAATATAGTGTTTTTGAAAATAAGTTTTTTTTACTAAAAAGGTTTATTTATTTATTTTTTAGGCAATTTATTTTTAAAGAGTTTTTTTTAAGATTTAATTCAATCAAGAGGGATATTCTTTTTTTGTGTACGCAAATATTTACAATAGTTATTATTTTTCTCATAAAGTTGTGAATTTTTTATTGCAATCATGTCTACTTTAATTCCTGAAATTAAGTTGAATTCTTCTAACTATCATTCTTGGAAAACTCATATATGCTTTATTTTTAGGTTTAAGCATATTTTAGCTGTAGCTACTGAACCTAAATCTAAACCAGGTTCGTCTGCATCTAAAGATGAAATTGAAAAATGGAATCTCCAAAATGAAGAAGCCCTTGCTCTCATAGGTATCTCCATGTCACCCGAACTTTATGTTCACATTGGGACTTGTAGAACTGCCTATGAAGCATGGGACAAACTCAAAACAATTTATGATAGTACAAATAAATCAAGAAAAATTCAAATTCAAGATCAACTTGAAGATTTGAGGTATTCTGATTTTAAATCTATGGATGAATTTTTATTGAAATTTGATGCTTTAAATAGTCATTTGGATGGTTTAGGAGTTAAATTAGATAATCTTAGATTAATTAATCTTATTCTTAAAAAGTGTCTTCCTAGACAATTTCAGCAATTCATTACTAATATTCATGCTCAATTAGCTATTCCTTCTTTAGCTACTCAATTAACTTATGATATTTTTCGTGATTTATTAAGACAAGAAGAGGCTAAGTTAATTCAGTTTGGTACTCTTAAGTCTAATTAACATGCTTTCTTATCTAATCATAAGCAAAATTTTAAACCTCATTCTAAACAACAACATTATAATTCCAAACCTCATTATAATAATGGCAATTATCCTAGACAGTTTAACTCTTCTAAGAAACCACATTGCACTTATTGCAATAAGGATGGTCATTGGCAAAATACTTGTTTTAAGAAGCAAAATGAGAAAAATCCTATGAAGCAAAATAATCAACATCAAAATAAACCTAATAATAATAAGTTTCAAAATAATGCAAATCAATCTAGACGTGCTTTTACTTGTAGTTCTAATGTTTCTCAACCTCTTGAATGGGTTATTGATTCAGGTGCATCTCAACATGTTACTTCACATAAAGAAGTTTTTGAGTCTATGCAACCTGATATATCAAATGTTCCTCTTCAACTTGCTAATAATCATACTTGTAAAGTAGAAGCAATTGGAGATGTGAATGTTCCTAATGGTAAATTGCATGATGTTTTATATGTTCCTGAATTAAAGACTAACTTACTTTCAGTTGCTAAGCTTTGTCAAGATTATAAAATAGAATTTTACAAAGATATGTGCTATGTTATTGATCCAAAACAAAACAAGGTCATTGCTAATGCTAAATTAGACAATGATAATTTGTTCAAATTTTATGAGTTTGCTCAATCTAGATGCTCTTTAATATCTACCATTGATTTCAATGTTTGGCATGAAAGACTTGGTCATATAAATGCTAACAATATTGCTTTAATGCAAAAGCTTAATATGGTAGATGGATTGCCTAGTATTGTTCCATCTAAAATTGTATGCACAGGATGCATGAGTGGTAAGATGCATAGGGAGCCCTTTCCACATGGTCAATCATGGAGGGCAACTCATAAGTTGCACCTAGTTCATAGTGACCTTTTGGGACCCATGGAGAATAACTCCATCCAAGGATCAAGGTATGCACTTACTTTTGTTGATGATTTTTCTAGAAGAACTTGGATCTATTTTCTTCATAGTAAGGATCAAGTTCTTGATATATTTTCTGAATTTCATAAATTTGTTGAAAGGCAATCTGGTTTTAAACTTAAAATTCTTAGAACTGATAATGGTAAAGAATATGTGAACAATGCTTTTACTAGTTATTTGAAATCATTTGGTATTAAGCATGAGCTAACTATTCCCTATACACCTCAACAAAATGGTGTAGCGGAAAGGAAGCATAGAACTATTGTTGAAATGGCTAGATGTATGCTACATGCTAAAAATATGTCTTATAAATTTTGGGCAGAAGCTATGTTTTGTGCTACTTACATTATTAATAGGACTCCTACTAAAGCTTTAAAGGATATAACTCCTGAAGAAGCTTGGTCTGGTAGGAAGCCCAATCTTAAGCATTTAAGGATTTTTGGTTCAATTGCTTATGTTCACAAACCTAAACAAAAGAGGCAAAAATTAGATGCTAAATCTTCTTATCATATTTTTGTTGGTTATGATGAACATTCTAAAGCTTATAGAGTTTATAATCCTCTTACTAACAAAGTTAAAGTTGCTAGAGATGTATGCATTGCTGAAAATGGTGTTCATGATTGTTCTAAAGTGCATAATATTGATTCTTCTCAAAATAAAGTTATTGTTGTGGAGGATAATCCTCAAGTTGATACTCCTCTTAACCCTCCTAATGCATCTCTTACTCATAGTGATAGTGATGATGAAAATGTTGAAATTTCTCCTCATGATTCTTCTTCAAGTGATGATACTCCTACATCTAAAAGAAAGCCAAAATGGTTTAAAAATTTGTTGCAAGAAAGTGAGGATTATTTAGCTAAAAATCCACCTAAAAGAAGAAAGGCAAATTATTGTAATCATGCTTTGATGTCTAACATTATGAATTCAAATGATCCTCAAACTTATGAACAAGCTAAAGATCAACCTCATTGGCAAAAGGCTATGCAAGAAGAATATGATACTTTAATTGCTAATAATACTTGGGATTTAGTTCCATTACCTCAAGGTAAGAATCTTGTTTCATGCAAATGGTTGTATAAAACTAAGGTTAATGCAAATAATGAAGTTAGCAAGTTTAAAGCTAGATTAGTTGCTAGGGGCTTCTCTCAAGTTGAAGGATTAGATTATAATGAAACATTTGCTCCAGTAGCTAAGATGCCAACCATTAAATTAGTTCTTGCTTTAGCTTCTCATATGCATTGGCCTATTCATCAAATGGATGTTAAAAGTGCATTTTTAAATGGTGATTTACATGAAGAAATTTATATGTCTCAACCTTTGGGTTTCATTAAGGAAGGTAATGAAAATCTTGTTTGCAAATTGAAGAAATCAATATATGGTTTAAAGCAATCTCCTAGAGAATGGTATTCAAAGATCAATGCTTTCTTTTTATCTCAAGGTTTCATTAGAAGTAAAAATGATCCCAAATTTATATATTAAGCATAGTGAAGATGATATTGTGATTATTATTTTATATGTTGATGATTTAATTATCACTTCTAGTTCTAACAATTTGATTAGTGATGTTAAGTCTCAACTCAATCAACAATTTCAAATGACTGATTTAGGCCTATTACATTATTTTTTGGGTATGCAAATTTGGCAAACACCTAAAGGTATTTTTCTTTCTCAACATAAATATGCTCAAGATCTCTTAGATAGATTTAAAATGAATGATGCAAAGTGTGTTTCTACTCCTTGTGAATTAGGAACTAAATTAATGGTTGATATGGAAACTCCTTTTGTTGATCCTACTTTATATAGGCAATTAGTAGGAAGTTTAAATTATCTAACTCTTACTAGACCTGATATTTCTTATAGTGTTGGATTGGTTTCTAGATTTATGTCTAAACCACAACAAACTCATTTTAAAGTTGAAAAAAGAATTTTAAGATATGTTAAAGGTACTCTTAATCTTGGTCTTTTTTATGATGCAAATTGTGATTTTTCTTTAAAGGGTTATACTGATTCAGATTTAGGAGGTGATTCCAATGATGGGAGATCCACTTGTGGTTATTGTTTCTTTGTTGGATCAGGTGCAATCTCATGGAATATTAAGAAACAACAATCTACTTCTCTTTGTTCTACAGAAGCTGAATATAAAGGTTGTACAAATGCATCTAAAGAATCATTATGGTTAAGAAGATTACTTGAAGACTTGGGTCTACCTCCAAAGGATCCTACTCCTTTATATGTGTGATAATCAAAGTGCTATTGCTTTGGCAAATAATCCAATTTTTCATGCAAGGACCAAGCACATTGCTCTTCAACATCATTTCATTAGAGAGCAAATTGAAGACATGCAAATTTCTCTTTTGTATTGTAAAGGTGAAGATCAAGTTGTAGATATTCTCACCAAAGCTCTTTGTAAAGATAAATTTCTCTTCCATTGTAAAAATATTTGATTACAACCCATTGAAGGGTTTGATGTAACCTCCCCAAGTAAAGCTTAAGAGGGGATGTTAGAAGATTAATCTTTACTTGGTAAAGGTTATTCTTTAATTGTAATTTTTTATTAACTTGTAGGAATATTCCAAAGGAATCCCTACAAGTATTTTGTCTTTTTGTCATCTCACACATGTGTGAGGATGACTTATTTTTTAATTCCTTTATTAAGGAATATTTGTAACCACCTCCTTAAGAGGTGACACTTTGCACACACATAGATGAATGGTGGCATTCATTGAGTTGGGAGTTACATTCTAACTCCTTCTTCTCACCTCTACTTATTGAGGTGCCCTCCTCATTCTTCAAGACTCATGCAAGCAAGCTAAGGTTGAAGCTCTCTCTCTTTGTATTATTCTTTAGGAATTTTTCCTCCATTCATAATATTGGGGTTTTTTCTTGTTTTTTCCCCTTAACAAATTCTTGTGTCTCTCTTGCTTTGGTGGTGCTTGGTTTGGCTATTTCAACTTATTTGGTAATCTCTTTCCTTCAAACAATTGCTCTTTATTAGTACTTTCCATTGCTCTTTTTTTATTTCCTTTCATAGTCCAAAGGATTGATTAGAGCTAGTGTTTCACCCTAGAGAATGCTAGTGATCTTTGTAAAGAAGAAGGATGGTACACTACGTTTGTGCATATATTATCACTATATTAACAAGGAAATGATAAAGAAAAAGAAACTTTTATCATGTATTGATGATCTATTTTATTAGATGCGAGGAGTGGCAATGTTTTTAAAAATTAATCTAAAATCAAGATATCATCAACTCAGGATCAAAGATGAAGACATATTCAAAATAGCCTTTAGGACTAGGTGTGGTCACTATGATTTTATAATCCTATATTTTTGGACTAATGAATGTACCTACAATATTCATGAACTTGATGAATAATGCATTCTAGGATTTCTTATACAAGTTCATGTTGGTCCTCTTGGATGATATTAGATTATCTACTCCAAGAATGAAAAGGAGCATCTCCAATGTTTACGAGAGCATAAGATTTATGGAAAACTATCAAAATTTACCTTCTTTCAGAAGGAAGTTCAATATTTGGGTCATGTGATCTCAGGTGATGGGATTGTAGTTGATCTAGCAAAAATTAAAGAACTACTTGAATGGTTAGTACCAAATAATATGCTAGAAATTATAAGCTTTATGGGTTTGGCTGGTTATTATCAAAATTTTGTAGAATTTTTTTCCAGAATAACTTTTCCCCATTACTTCATTGCAAGGAAAAGGGAAGAATTTTGAATGGTCACAAAAATTTCAAATGGCATTTAACCAACACAAGGAGAAATTAACTATAACTCTGATACTGAAAGTACCAAATCTTGGTGGTGATTTTGTTGTCATCATGGATGCTTCAAGTGAAGGTTACGGTTGAGTATTGATGCAAGATGGGTGAGTCATAGCCTATGAGTCTAGGAAATTGAAGCCCTATGAGAAAAACTATGCTTAAAATAATTTCAATTTGGCAATAGTTATCCATGCATTACAAATGTGGAGACACTGTGTTGGGAAAACCTTATGAACTAAAGACTGATCACCACGATTTGAACTATTTGTTTACCCAATTGAATCTGAATGCATGGAAAATGAGAAGGATGGAATTTATATATAATTATGAATTTAATATCAACTATATCAAGGGCAAGGAAAAATGAGTTATAGATGCCCTAAGTCATAGGAGAAATATCTCATCAATGATATCAATTCAAACTAATTTCAAGGGTCAAGTATTGCAGAAATCCAAGGGTGGTGAGTACTATGAGCAAGTCAAGCAAGCACTCTTAGATAATCTGCAAGACCCAAGGTATGAAGGATTTCACTTTAAACCTGATGGTTTATTAGGCTTTAAGGGAATAATCTATGTACCTAAATTTGAGGAATTAAAGAATATAATGTGGAATGAAGTTCAGACTGCACCTTATTCTAGACATCTCAGAGTAACTAAGTTATTAGTTGATGTAAAGCCATTTTATTTTTGGAAAGGAATGAAAAGGTATGTTACAATATTTGTGGTAAGTTGCTTAGAATGTCAGAGGGTGAAGGAATAAAATCATCACCCTATAATAATTTTGCATCCTCATGAAGTTCTATAAAGAAAATGGCAAGTCATTAAAATGGATTTTGTGCAAGGTCTTCCAATGTTGAGGAATAAGCATAATTCCATTTTGGTAGTGGTTTATTGGCTTACGAAGGTAGCTCATTTTATTCCAAGGAATCTAACAAATAGAGATCCTATTATAGCTTGAAAGTTAAATATTCAATAGGTATTTATGTTACATGGAATTCTTGAGAAGATTATTTCTAACAAGGATTGTCGTGTAACATCTAGGTTTTGGAAAACCTTATTTTCTTCAATTACAACACAATTGAACATAAGTTTAGCATATCATCTAGAAAATGGTGTTCAAATTGAAAGGGAGAATCAAGTGTTAGAGGATATACTGAGAATGTATTGCATGAATTAGAAATACAAATGGGAAGATTACCTACCATTAGTAGAATTTGCATATAACAACTCTTATCATTCCAAAATTAAGATGGATTCATTTGAAGCATTGTATGGAAGGAAGTGTCAAACTCCTATAAGCTAAGATAAGATAGAGGATAGCATAATCCTTGGGCCAAAAATACTATCAGAAATGGAGGACAAAGTTAGTAAAATTAAGCAAAGGCTAGCAGAAGCTAATGATAGGAAAAAGAGTTATGCAAATTCAAAATGGGTACCTAGACATATCTTAGTAGGAGAGAAGGTTTTGTTAAGAGTCAAACCTCACAAGAGTTATATAAAGTTTGGAAATTCATCCAAATTGGATCCATGTTATGTAGGTCCTTTTGAGGTTCTCAACGAACTTAACCCTATTGCTTATCAAATTATTTTTCCACTAGCTCTTGCTAGGATGCACAATGTCTTTCATGTGTTGTACCTTAAGAAGCACATATCAGGGGAAATAATGTTATTGGTTGGAATGATTTATAGGTACAATACCTAGGAGTGGTAACAATTGAGCCTTTTAGAGTACTCAAAATACATAAGATTCACCTACATAATAGAGAGGTTCTTCAATGCAAGGCCCATTGGGATTAGTATGCAAAAGATTCTGCTAGTTGGGAGGACTATGCTAAGATGAAGAAAAACTATCCTCATGTTTTTCTAGACTTTGAAAATTCCTAAAAACAATGTTGTTATGTTTTATGTTCTATGTTTCATGTTTGATACTTAAAATCATTAGGGAAGATGATTCACAAGGGACAATATGTTATGCCCCATTGTGTTATTACATATTTACTATTACTTTGATGAGTTAAATTGTTCTAATACATGATTATGTTTTGTATATTTTTATGGAAAATGTGATGAATGAATGTAAAATACAATACATGATACTTTAAATATTTCAAAGATGAAAATATATGATGCATATGTATGTAATGTTATTGGCTAACTTCAATTGTGATGCACTAAGTTGGATACAAGAAAATAATTGAGTCCTTCGGAAGAGAGGGGGAGTGTCACTCAGAACTAGAGCTTGGTTTGGTAACCCTTATTGTGCCTATTTGAGATATCACACACTTTCATCCTAGTTAGGTCAAGTTTGGTCAAGTTAGTTTGAGAATCGATAACTAAACCTTTGATCATAGTTTGGGGATGATTTATATTGGTTTTGGTTTTAGTATTTTATTTCTTCATTGTTTCTTTGTCTTGATCTATGTGACTAGATCTAAGTTTTATTAAGTATATATTCTTCTTCAGGTAATTATGCTTATATGTTGATTGATACATACATACATAAAATGTATGTATATATATGTATTATTGGATAACTCGTGCATATGAGCATATGTGTGTGTACTATGACATAGATTTTTGGACCCTAAGGATGCTTGCTCTTGCACTTCTAGGGTTTTTCACCTAAAAGGAGAGAGATCTAGGCCAAAAATGCTTATGTAGCACTAAAATTAGGATGTATTCTATGAGATATGATGTAAATGAACTTAACTAAATGCAATTTACTAATTAAATTAAACTAAAATGAATGCAAAAATGTAATTTAAGCTATGTTTGAAAACACATTATCATATGCAAATAACTATGAAAATGATGAAATAATGCAAAACAAAATGTATAGGGGTAAATCTAAGTGCACCTGGATGAAATATGCATTTTTTGGAATGTATGGGATGTTGATAAATTTTATTGGTTTTTAATAGTGGGACTCATTCACCTAGGGTGGCGAATTAGTCCTCCTATTGATGAAAAACTGTCAGGAACTGATTTCTGATAGCAGGATTTGAGATTTGACAAAATACATATTTTCAGACCTTAAGTGAGACTCATTCACTAAGGGTGATGAATCAGTCGACTCCTAGTTTTTGGAAAATCAGACAACTCTGCAACACTAGATTTGGGATTGTCTAAACGTTGGGTTGCCAAAGTCAGTTCTGCAGGAAACAGATAGAAAACACTCAACAATATTGAAATAGTGATATGTTGACTTGAAGAACCTAGTTGACTTGATTTCCACTTTTCAACACCTGTAAACCTATCAAATCTATAAAACAATGGCTGCAAAGACACATGCAAAGGGGAAAAATGTTAGAGGGTTAGCAAATAGGGGTTTGTCTTGGTCAAACCCCACTTTGGTAATCAAACCCAATAGAAATAAATGAAATGCAACGAAAATGTAAACTAACAACATGAAATTTATATTAACTCACCAAATCCTTGATCTTGTAAGTCTTAAGTAATATAAATGGTTGCCTCAAAGTGCTTCAATAGTTGCTTCAATTGATGATGTAAGATGCTTGAATGAATTGATTGTAGAAGATTGTTGGAGAAATGCTTGAATGACTTAGGAGATGTAAAATGAGGTGAAAAACACTTATTTATACAATTATTGTGCCTTACTATCGATTTATACCTCATCACAAGCCAACATCAAGTGACTTTTAATAAAATCCCAAAAGGAAATTTGAAATATTTTGAATTTGGGGCCTAGGGGGACTCATTCACCACCCATGGTGAATGGGTCCCACCTAGGACCTAAAAAAAAGTGTCAAAAATAATGTTGTATTTAATGTTATTTGTTGAGATAATATGCAAAAATACACTTAATTAAGCATATGAGGGCATAAAGAGACAAAATAAGGCATGAGAAAGGTGTAAATAAGGAGATGTGCCTAGAAAAGCGTGAAGGCTTGTTACAAGACTTTACAACACTTTAATATAGGACTTGTTGATGAGTAAAAATGTGATTTTTAGGTGAAATCTATTAAATAGAGTCTAGAAGAATGTGGAAATGTCTTACAAGACTTCACAACACCTCCACAAGATGTCATTATTTGATTTTTAGTACCTAAATAAGCATTTTCAAGCCATGATACAACATAAAATCAAAGAAACATGGTTTCAACACCATGAAACAAGACCTAAAAGGCCATGAAAATGACAAAGGACCATTTTTCTACGACGCATTCAGCCCCCACTTTAGGGAGAGGACGAACTTGCTTCCTCACACTAAAGTAGCCATGAAAATCGAGGGGAGGGTTCACATGCACTTACATTAGCAAGATGGAATGCAACAATCAAGAGGGATGATCAAGTTCCTAAGATAAAGATCCCATGTAAAGCTAAACATAAGAATAGAGGAAGACAAAAGTGTTGAAATGAATTGAATGAAGCTTCGATCATCAATACAACTAGTTGTGAAAAGAGATCTAGGCTAGTTGTTTTGAAAAGAGAATGTGCACTCACTTTGGGGCCACGAAACTAGTTGTCCATAGGGTGAGAAATCCCAAAAAGTAAGATACATACACTAGTGGGTATCTACGCACAAACAAAAAAGTGTCTATGGGGAAAATTCATCTTGCTAGTTGGGCTTCCTGCTCAACCATGCCAAATTTGTATTGCTTGATAAATTTAACAAGGTGCTGCAAATCCAAATGAAAATGTAAATGTCAGTTTAAGTTTCATGAGACGAGCAAAATAGGATGGTACCACAGGAATGCAAGTTGTGTTATGCACGGTGGCCAAACAAATAAGACAACTCCACAAACATGCAAGTTGTGTTATGCAAGGTGGCCAAATGAGGATGAAATAATGTGAATGATTGTTCAAAGGAGTCTTGTTCAATTTATGTAAGGTCAATCACTTACAGAACATTGTGTCTAATGTGTCCAAGAAAGGACCAATCAAAGAATAGTATATTCACAAATTAGGGGATGTAGTGCATCGCATCAAACCATAAAGAGGAATGTAATATGCTAAGATAGATCACACTTATGAAGGACATCACACCCAATGTCATCCATAAAGTGATAAACACATCATGTAAATGACAAGGCTACACTAAAAAGCATGAATGCACAATGAAATAATGGTAATGTATGCCTCCCACTTTAAAGGAATTACCAGACATCGTTTGTGAGCAATTACTTGAAAGTAGAGAAGAAAACAAGAGGCAAAAAGAAAACAAGACATGAAAGCCAACCTAGAAAGCTCTATGCCAAGTCATATGTTTCAAAGGTAGGCTGCATCATGTCAAGGGAAAATGAAAAACAAAGAAAGGGAGGAAGCTTCCCCCCAGAAAAGAAAGAACACCAAACAAGTAAGTTGTCTATGGATTTGGGGTCAGTATGCTCGTTGCTGCAATGTTTTTATGAAAGAGCACAAAACTATCATCATTCCCCAAATACACATAGAACTGGAAGAATGACACAAAGAAAGCAAAAACAAAGGAAAAATAATGTCCATTATGAGTCAACATGGAAGAGACATTGCAGTCTCAATACTTTTCATCATCCCCAAAAGGAAAACACAAGCGAAAAGAAAGAAAATGAAAATGAAAAAGATTTTGGATGAACATGAAGGAGACATTTTGGTGTCAATGCCTTGTGTCATCCCCAAAAGGAAAACACAAAAAAAGATAAGAGAAAAAGGAAAAAAAGGACCATTTGGGTCAACATGGAAGAGACATTGGGCATCTCTATGCTTTGTGTCATCCCAAAAAGGAAAACATAATACAAAAATGAAAGGACAAGGACCATTTGGGTCAACATGGAAGAGACATAGGGCATCTCTATGCTTTGCATTATCCTAAAAAGGAAAAAAAACAAATATGAAAGGAAAAGGATCATTTGGGTCAACATGGAAGAGAAATAGGGCATCTCTACACTTTGCATCATCCCCTAAAGGTAAACACAAAACAAAAATAAAAATATAAGGACTGTTTGGGTCAACATGGAAGAGACATAGGGAATCTCTATGCTTTGCGTCATCCCAAAAAGGAAAACAAAAAACAAAAATGAAAGGACAAGGACCATTTAGGTCAACATTTAAGAGACATACAATGTCTCTATGCTTTTTGTCATCCCCAAAAGGAAAACATAAAACAAAAATGAAAGGACAAGGACTGCTTGAGTCAACATGGAAGAGACATAGGGCATCTCTATGCTTTGCATCATCCCAAAGAGGAAAACACAAAACAAAAATGAAAGGACAAGGACTATTTGGATCAACATGGAAGAGACATAGGGCATCTCTATGCTTTTCATCATCCCCAAAAGGAAAACACAAAAAAAGAAAGAGCGATGACTAGAAGAATAAGGGTATGAATAGAAGAAGTGTACAAGGAGAGGAAACATCAAACAAACGATATGGGGGAACATGATATGCACATGAAAAGAAAAAGAAAAATAAAATAAAGAATAAGTAAAAGATGAGACTAGCTAGGAAAATGTAAGTCATCCATCAAGTCATCTGCCTCCCAATCATGTTCATTATAATGCGAAGGCGGTTGGCTATTCAAAGGAGGAATTACAAGTGTTGAACTAGGGATTGTACCAGGTTCTTCACTTGGTGGAGAGGATGTATCATTTAAGCTCATTTTAGATGAAAATAAAGAGTTAAAATCATTGTTTATTTCTTCATCTATTTAATTGATTATCGCATCATTATCGTTATCAAGATTAATAACGATGGGGGGATGAAGGGTGTGATTTCTAAGGATGGATGTGTCAAAAGTGGTGGTTGTTGAATGGGATGGTTTTGTTGCAATTGTTGGGTTTAACTATCATGTGGTAGTTCAGGAGAGGGAAGGTGGTCATCTATTTCATCTATCAAGGGTGGAGGTTGATTATCTTGATCATCTTCCATATGAGATTGATGAGCAAGGAGACGACGGTGACCCCGATGTTCCCGAGCACTATAGTTTCATTTAATTCTATATTGGAGTTGTTGAGGTGTAAGAGAAGATTTAGTTGTCATAGGTTCTTCTACTTCCGAAGGAGGAAGAGCAAGAGAAACTGAAGAGGATGGATCAATCACTTTCTCTTTCACTGTATATACTTGTTTGATACGAGGAGGTAAGATAGGATTTATTTCATTTTCTCTTGGTTGTTTAAATGATGGTTGGGAAGTGTCAGGAGGATTTTGTTCAATATCAAAGTAAAGTGTAATCATGGTTTCATAGAGCATAGGATTAGTGGAGGTGGATGAAGATGTGTTACTTTGAGATAATTCAGTGATCTTTTTGGCTTTAAACTTTTGATAAGAAATGTCAAAGAAGTCCTTACAAGGAGTGATAGGTTCCATGGGTTCAGGCCAAAACGTTTCTAATGAAAAGCTACCTTTGGAAGATAAAGGGTTAAAGCCACTATGGTGCATGGTGAATACCTCATTTCCATGTGGAAACTTCAAACACTTATGAACAACTGATGGGATTGCTTTCATTGAGTGAAGCCAAGGAAGGACTAACCATAAACAAAATTGGTCAGATTGTTGAATAATGGAAAATGTTACCTCCAAAGTCTTAGTTCCTATTTGTAAAGGTAGCATGATCAATCCAATCGTAGGGCATGCAAAACCATGATGTGTTTTAATCCATGCAGTCGTTTGATTATAATCATCTTGATATAGATTATGTAATACTGGAAATTATTTTGTGATCACATTCTCACCACAAGCAAGATCTATTAATATTTTATTAGTAGGTTTATCATAGATTCTTCCAGCTATGTAGAGAGGACCATTAGGAAGCTTTTGTAGTAGATCCTTAGAAGAAAAAGTAATATCAAGTGATTTAGTGGTTTGGCCCTTGTGAGGGATAACATCTATCATAGCTACAAGTTTATCCATAGGACTAGCTTGCGCATCGAGAGGAGATGTATCAAGTTGTTTGTTGTGTGTATCAACAGTTATTACATCAGGCTTTGAAGGCTCACTAGCCTTAACAAATGAGGTGGTGTGTTTAGGCATTGGGTTGGTGAAGATTTGCAAATTTTAGTTAGGGGGTGTGATAGACTTATTGCCTTGATCATTAACACCCATAATGGTCATTTCACATGAATCAATGAGGTCTTGAACTAAATGTTTAAGACACTTGCAATGTTTGATGTAGTGGCCATTTTGATGATGAAAATGGCAATAAGTGTTAGGTTTGAAGGTAGGTGGTAAGGATTGATTAGGATCAAGTGGATGAATAGGTGGTAAGGTGAGCATTCATTTTTGAATTGATTGGTTCATTGTATGGTGGAGGATGTTGGGTAAAGGGGTGAAGTGTCTATTCGTATCTCAATAATGATAAGGCATGACTATCTTAGTAGCAACCACTGAATTTTGAACTTGTTTAGTTGGTTGTTGTTGGGGTGAAGGAGGTGGGTTAAAAAATCCTTGGTTAGGTTTGTGGAAGTTTAGTGAGTTGTTGTGGTTTGGATTGTTATGTACAGGTTTGTCAACTTGGTTAGAAGTGGATTTTGACTCATGATTTGAAACCAAATTTTGATAATTGCATAATGTTGTGCATAAATGCATGAATGAAGGGAATTTCATCATGGTATGTTTATCTTGAATATTGGTGTGCAAATTCTCAATAAACATCTTCTACAAATGCACATCTATAATTTTGACATCAACTTGAGTGAATAAGGTTTGGTAACGGGAGATGAATTCTTTCACTTTTCCATCTGTGTTTTGTCTACATCTCATAATATTGGCTAGTATTTTTTAGGTGTCATGTGTACTTGCAAGTGACTAATGAAATCTTCCACCAATTCATTAAATGAATGGATGGAATGATTGGGCATGTTGGAAAACCATTCTAAAGCAGTATCTTTCAAGGTCCTTGGAAAAAAAATTGTTACAAGTTTATCATCAAGGACAAAGTCACTACACAAAGTGGTATAAGCATTGATATGGTTCATAGGGTCTCCTTTTCCTCTATATTTCTCAAACCTCATCATTTCTATCCCTTGTGGCATTGGGGTATGTAAGATTTCTAATGATAAGGGGCTACTATGGACAAGATATGTGGGTGCAGCGGTTTGACCTTGGCTAATGGTGAAAATTTGATGTTGCATGGATGAAACAATGTTAAGAAGTTGTGTAATAAAAGGATCAGGATAAGTAGGTTGAGGTGGAAGGGAAAATGGTGATGTAATGAAAGTGATGTTAGGGGAGGTGAAAGGAATATTAATGAGTGTGAAAGTGGTGGAAGGAGGTTGCAATCCCACAAAAGAAGTTGGAATGCTAGTGGAAATCAGGAAAGAACTAGCCACATAATTAGATTGATGCATAGTTGTGTGGACTTGTGGATTGGTGTAAACTTGGGTATAGAAGCTATAGTTGAAGGAGGAGGAACTTGAGGTGTTCCTTGGCTTATAGGAATGTTTGCAGATTGGGTATTTGAATAGGCATGTTTATTGTAAATCTCAACAATTTTTTTCAGCACTTGTAAGCCATCATCACTCCTAATTAAGCGAAGAAGGTTCTCAATAGCAGGTATAGCAGTGGTGAAAATGTTTTTAAGTGACAAGTCTTGTTGTAAATGTGCAAAATCCTCATGTATATTAATGACTTTTTCTTGAGGGAGGGATTTTTTTTTATTGTCAACATGCATAGGATGGAAAGGTGAGGGAATGGAAGTGGTACTATTAGGACATAATGCACCATTTTCCATACCAAGAGTAGGAGCTCGTGAGATCCCAAGGTCCACAACAAAAGTGCTATTACAGGATGCCATGAGTCTAGAACTTCTATGAGGCACCAAAAACTCATGAAAGTACCACAAAGGAAGGGTGGATGGAAATGAAAATAATAGAAAATTTGCTAACTGTAATAGAGATGTAAATGCATAAAACAAAAATGCAGGAAAATGCCAGAAAAAGCACAAAACTACTATCTAAAAAGTGCAGAGGGACTAATTCGCCCTAGGTGGAAAATGAGTCCCAAGATGCAATTTTTTTATGTTTTTGAGAAATTTTCAATGATTCTAAATGCAACATAGAATGTAATCAAGTATGCAAAATGTAGATTTTTTCAGTTTTTCAATGAAATTGAATAGAAAATTGAAAACAAAAAGAATGTTTCACTAATGCAAAATGAAAGGTCCTAGGATGCAATAACAAATAGATGCCCTAATTTAATGCTAATGCAAATGAAAAATATGAATGCAAGATATGAATGTAATAAGAAATTTAAAGTGTTCAAAAGTCGGGTTCACCAAAATGTGACATAGATTTTGGGACCCTACAAATGCTTACTCTTGCACTTCTAAGGTTTTTCACCTAAAAGGAGAGATATTTAGTCCCAAAATTCTTATGTAACACTCAAATTAGGATGTATGCTATGTGATATTATGTAAATGAACTTAACTAAATACAATTGACTAATTAAATTAAACTAAAATGAATGCAAAAGTGTAATTTAAGCTATGTTTGAAAACACATTGTGATATGAAAATAATTATGAAAATGAAGAAATAATGCAAAAAAAAAATGTACAAGGGTAAATCTAAGTGCACCTGGATGAAATATGTGTTTTCTAGAATGTATGTGATGTTGATGAATTTTAGTAGTTTTTCACAGTGGGACTCATTCGCTTAGGGTGGCGAATTAGTCCTACTGATGAAAAAGTGTTGGGAACTTATTTCTGATAGTCTAGATCTGAGATTTAACAAAATACAAATTTTTAGACATCAGGTGGGACTCATTGCCAAGGGTGGTGAATCATTCCACTCCTAGATTTATGGAAATCGGACAGCAACTCTTCAACACCAGATTTGGGATTGTCTGAATGTCAGGTTACCAAAGTCAGTTTTGTAGGAAACAGACAGAAAACACTCAACAATCTTGTAATAGTGATATGCTAACTTGAAGAGCCTAGTTGACTTGATTTACACTTTTCAACACCTTTAAACCTATCAAATATACAAAACAAAGGCTACAAAGACACATGCAAATGGGAAAAATGTTGGAGGGTTAGCAAATAGGGGTTTTCCTTGGTCAAACCTCACTTTGATAATTAGGCCCAATAGAAATAAATGAAAAGAAAAGAAAATGTAAACTAACAACATGCAATTGCTATTAACTCACCAAAACCTTGATCTTGTAAGTCTAAAGTAATGTTAATGGCTGCTTCAAAGTGCTTCAATAGTTGTTTCAATTGATGATTTAAAATGCTTGAATGAATTGATTGTAGAAGATTGTTGGAGAATTGCTTGAATGACTTAGGAGATGTAAAATGAGGTGAAAAAAACTTATTTATACAATTCTTGTTCCTTACTATCTGTTCATACCTCATCACAGGCCGACATCAACTGACTTTTAATAAAATCCCAAAAGGAAATTTGAAATATTTTGAATTTGGTGCCTAGGGGGACTCATTTGCCACCCATGGTGAATGGGTCCCACCTAGGACCTAAAAACAAGTGTTCGAAATAATGTTGTATTTAATGTTATTTGTTAGGATAATATGCAAAAATACACTTAATGAAGTATATGAGGTCATAATGAGACAAAATAAAGCATGAAAAAGGTGTAAATAAGGAGATGTGCCTAGAAAAGTGTGAAGGCTTGTTACAAGACTTTACAACACTTCAATATAGGACTTTTTGATGAGTAAAAAGGTGATTTTTAGGTTAAATGTATTAAATAGAGTCTAGAAGAATGTGGAAATGTATTACAACACTTCAAAACACCTTCACAAGATATTGTTCTTTGAGTTTGAGTACTTAAATAAGCATGTTCAAGCCGTGATACAACATAAAATCAGAGCAACATGGTTTCAACACCATGAAAAAAGACGTAAAATGCCAGGGAAATGATAAAGGACCATTTTTCTACTGCACATGTACATATACGTAGGTAGAAATACTTACACATATTCATACATGGATATATCACATACACAAGAAATTGATTGGATATATGTGTATGTACATATACACTTTAAGTATATGCATATTGATTAATATATATCCATTTGTGCTTATTGTGAAATAGTGAATATGATATATGGATATATATATATATATATATATATATATATATATTAAAATATATGTATATATGTATGTATAAAATAAAGCATATATGCATTTATACATATATGTATAAATATATATTTATATATATTGGTTAATATATATATATATATGATTGGAAATTATTGGTTTTAATAAACATATATATTAATATAAATATATTATAACTATGGAAAGTTATAATATATATATATATATATATATATATATATATATATATATATATATATATATATATATATATAATGTTATATATATTTGAATTATATATATTGGAAATGCTATAAGTGTTTCTCAACACATACGTGTATGCACAAGGAAATATTATTGTTGCAATAAAAGTGCATTAGATAAGTAGTGCATGGGAATAATATGAAGTATAAACCAAATAGAATTCAATGAGTTAAAGCATGCACAATAGGAGTTAAATGTATGACTTTTTCAATAGCCATGAGTTGGGAAATTCTGAAGGAATTTTTTTCTCTATGGAAAGAAATTGAAAGGCACGATGGGGATAGTTAACCTGTAGGTAACCATTGCTCTATTTGACTCAGTAAAAGATATATTTTTGGTAGTAAAGAAGGTGACTTAGCCTTGGAAGAGATATTGAAAATATAGGGACTATATATGTATTTTAATTTCATCTATTTGAGTAGCCACATTTTACTTCAATTGGCTTATTCAACTCTTTTAGAAGTGAATCTAGTTTTTGTTGTTAAGTGGTGGTAGCTGGAAGAGAAAAGGTGGTGGATTGTAGAGCTTGTTTGTAGCATTAAGTTTCTCAAATTTTATTCTAGTAGAGGAAGCTTCTTAACTTTTTGGCCATTCATTAATTATCTTTCATTGACTCTTTTGAAGTTAAATACTGTAATTTTATGTGCAAATAGGTTGTTGGGTATGTGCAGGATTATCATAAAAACAGGCCCTTAAGTGGCAATGAAAATTCAAAAAAATCAAAGGTAGGCAACTTGACGTAAAAATTTGAATATCTATATCATTTCAAAAAAAAATTAAGAATAGAATCTATGGAAAATTGAATGTAGTTTCTAAACTACTAGGTTTTTTTTTTTTTTTAAATCTATTTGGTGAAAATATGAAATTTCAATGCAGTAGTACTTAAATTTTAGGGAAAAAATAAGTAGGTGTATGTTTGACCACCCTAACCATAATAAAATGATAATATTTTTTTATAAGATTTTAGATATAAGTAGAGGACTCAAGTTTGGATGTGATGCATATTTTTTTGTAATTTTTTTCTAAGTAAATAATTGATTATGAATTTTTTATTACAACTTTTAAAAAATATAAAAACTCGCATGTCTGACAACCTCAACTTGGTCAAAACTTCATAAAATTCAATTATTTTTTTAATCCTATAGTATGTGAAGCATAGAATGTGACACATGTTTTGAATTCAAAAAATGTGATACCATTTGAAAGCTATAGATATTTTTCAATCAGCCTATCAATCAAGACTTTAGTCATAATTCTAATAGAAAATGAATAATAATTATTTATTAGATTAAAAGTAAAGTATACAATTTATATTGGTGGAAAGTTGAGAAGCTCCTTTACAAACCCTTTTCATTTCATCAATTTTGGGTAAAAAAAAGTAGTCAACCACATGGGCAAAGTCTAGAAAAGCAAGGTAAGTTGTTAAACACATTTTTTGTGTTGACTTCTTAGGATTGGCAGGTCCGAACCAAATTCCAAAGCAAGCTCCAAGCTAATCCCTAGGAATTAAATTTTGTGTCAGACATATTAGATATTTGATTAAAATCAGATATCTGATATGTTTTATATATGAGTTTAAAAAATCTTATACAATTTATAATATATGATTTAAAAAATGCAATAAAGTTTATAATTTAATATATAATATACAATATAGTTTATAATGTAATATATAATATACAATTTATGATAATCTCTTACCGAATTATGTATTTAATATATAATATGTTATATTATTATGTATATATTTCAATATTTTAGTTAATGTATAAATATTTAAATATATATATTAATAATATATAAAATATTTAAATATTATCTCTTTCCCTCTCTCTCTCTCCCAAGTCTCTCACTCAATCACTCCCATCTCTCTTTCCTCTACCCTTAACCCTAAACCCTAAACGCTCAACCCTTAAACCATCTACCATCTACTCTCTCTCTCTCAAGTCTCTCTCTCCTAACCCCCTCTCCCTCTCTTAGGTCTCTCTCTCCTAACCCCCTCTGCCTCTCTTAGGTCTCTCTCTCTCACTCACTCCCTCGATATCTCTCCATCTACCCTTAACCCTAAACCATAAACCCTTAACCTTTAAACCCTATACCCTTAAACCCTCTACCCTCTACCATTAACAATATATACCCTCTATCTCTCTCCCACTCCCTCTCTCTCTCAAGTCTCCCTCCTACCCCCTCTCCCTCTC
>VDFB02058242.1:328326684-328348404 GCA_007258455.2 Sequoia sempervirens
TCTCTCTCTCTCTCTCTCTCTCCCTTTCCTCCTGTCCCTCTCTCTCTCTGCCTCCTCTTTGTCTCTCTCCCTTTTCCTCTCTCCCCCTCTCTGTCTCTCTCCCTTTCCTTCTCTCCCCATTTCTATCTCTCCCTTTCCCTCTACTCTCTACTCTCTCTGTCTCTCTTTCCTACCCTCCACCTCCTAATTAATCTTAGGTCTATGTGTGCACAAATTGGATATATGATTTGTAGCACTAAAATCCTACCATTACAACACATTTTAAAATGTTTTTCAAATTATATATTAGATTTTATCTGATATCAGATTTGTGGGCCATAGAAAAACCCCATGTGTGTCATTTTGTGCATTCCAATGGACCCTACATTTTGTTTGTAGGCTTTGTAGGTGAAAAACATGCAGTTTCAGATAGGAAGAAACAAAGAACAACTTTTTTGAGAATATTCTACTCAAATTTGTCATAAGTAATGATCTTTTAGCATCTTTGAAGAGGTATAATGGGGAATAGCAGTCGTCGAAAGAAAAAATGTAAGAGAAAGCTTACAGGTATGTGCAGGATCATGATGGGCCAAAAAGTGGCAATATGATGGATATGTGTAGGGTATGTGGCTGATGACATTTTTTAACTAAAAATTGATGAAATGAAAAGGGTTTTTAAAGGAGATTCTCAGCTTTCCACCAATATAAAATTATGCTTTCCTTTGAATTAAATAAATAATTATTATTCATTTTCTATTTGAATTATGACTAAAGTCTTGATTGATAGGTTGATTGAAAAAATATATAGCTTTCAAATGGTATCATATTTTTTGAATTAAAAACATCGTCACATTCTATGCTTCACATACTATAAGATTAAAAAAAGAAAAAATAACTTCATGAATTTTGACCAAGTTAAGGTGGTTAGACATCTGAGTTTTTATATTTTTTAAAAGTTGTAATAGAAAATTCATAATTAATTATTTACTAAAAAAATTACAAAAGAATATGCATCACATCGAACATGAGTCCTCTACTTATATCTAAAATATTATAAAAAAATATAATCATTTTTTGTGGTTAGGGTGGTCAGACAAACACCTACTTATTTTTTCCCTGAAATTTAAGTACTTCATTGAAATTTCAAATTTTTCAACAAATAGATTTTTATTTTTAAAATAAACCTAGTAGTTTGGAAACTACATTGAATTTTCTACAAATTTTATTGTTACATATTTTTGAAATAATATAGATAAATTATTCAAATTTTTATGTCAAGTTGCCTAACTTTGATTTTTTTGAATTTTTCACCACGTAAGGGCCTATTTTTGCCATGATGATCCTGCACATACCCTCACAAAAGAACAAATTGAAGCATATAGACAAAGAGATAGAGAATTTCATAGGAAGAGAAGACAAGGTATGCTAAATATTGGTGTACCTGAGCCCTATGGTCTTTCAAGTAAAGAGGAAATTGAATATGTTCAAGGTGAAAATGTTGAACACGATATTGAAATTGGGAATGAAAATGTTCAAATTGATATTCAAAATGTTCAAGGTGAAAATGTTGGAATTGAAGATGTTGAACATGATATTCAAATTGGGAATGACAATATTGAAATTGATAATGAAAATTTTCAAGGTGAAAATGTTGGAATTGAAGATGTTGAACATGATATTGAAATTGGGAATGAAATTATTCAAATTGATATTGAAAATGTTCAGAGTGAAAATGTTGGAATTGAAGATGTTGAACATAATATTGAACCAAGTGTAAGTTATGTTTCACCAGATTACATGAGAAATGAAGAACCTTGTGTGGAAGAAAGACATATTCCAAATTCAAGACCTTTAAGAACCCCCAAATGGTTACTTGAAATTTATGAGAAAATTATAAACAATTTTGAAGGCAAGAGGTCAACATGAACCATTCAGTTGTGGGCTACAAGACTTTTCAACCAATATTTTAGTGATAATACATTGACCGAGCAATGCCAACCTTTTGCACAATTGCTAAATATGCAAAAGATGAGACCTTTACTAGCCAAATTGAAGATTTGTGTGAACAAGAAGACCGAAAAAAATTCTATTATTATCAAAAATATTTTTAATGCTCTCAAGTCTATTAGAGAAAATAACAAGGAAAAAGATAAGAGAGCTGCTTGGAGAGTCATTACAATCGCCCTAGTAAGCCATCAATTGAAAAAGGCTCACTTTATGAGATAAACTTGTATTGGTTTTGACACAAATCGTAAAACTTTGGATTGAACACTTGCAAGAAGAGAAATAATAGATGATCCTCTTCAAAATGATACATGGGATTTTTCCCAGAGGCTTCCACATGTTGATAAGAAGCTAACCGATAATGTAAAGCAGGTAATTCATCAATTTTCACATAATAAATATATAGTATCACCCAATGCAAATGATGCTTTAAAGTTAAGAATTGGAAATCGAGACCATACACCACATCCTAAACATTTCCTGGAATCAAGCCAAACAAAGTTCAATTTTTTTATTGAAACACATCCAAATATGGAAATATCGCAAAGGAATTTTGAAGGTTTGAAGCCATTTTATTGTGTGACTCTTAAAATTCTTGATACTTGTTGTAGATACCATGTGGAGTTTTCAATGTACCATGAACTATTGTGTTATTTTCATTCTACTTTGCATACTAATTAAATGTTGTAGGGGTGCGGTGTAATGCATCTTCCGAGATGATGGTTGCTTTTTCTATAGAAATGATTGTTTAAATACAAAGTGCTCAAAATGTGGTGGCTTGTCAAAGTTTTTTCATTTTTTTCATGAGAGTTCTGAACAGGAATTTGGAAAGAAGCTTGCTGAGAAAAAGAGATACGAGATATAGTCAAATATACTTTGCAGAGTGGAGGTGAAGGTTCTAAATGCAAGTTGGTTACAAAAGAATGCAGTGTTGCTGATTTTATTTTAAATATTAAGGACAATATTTTCTACAAGTATGCAAGGCATAGTCATAGGTCTCAATGGTTGGATCAACAATTCAAGATGTGTAAGGACTCTTTTCTGATTGACACTATTATATCAGTGGTTTATTTTGTAGAAAAATACACATTGCAACCACAAAACTAGGTATAATCTCAGTATTACAATTCCATTCAGATTGCCATTTTTGTCCACATAACATCTAGACATGCACTTGATAGTATAGAGGAGGATCAAAAGATAATCAGAGAGTATCATTTTTATATGAGTGATGATAGATCTCACTCATCCAAGTATTTTGTACTTTTGCAATATTTTTGGCATGATTGATCATGGACCTGCTACAACAATAGCCAGCTATGATCCTTTCAGAGAGGTATGCGATAGATTACAATAACATAGATTGGTTATTATAAGCATATTTTATAGTTTTCATTACTATCTCATCATCAATTAGGTTATTTAGAATAATATAGATTGGTTATTATAAGCATCTTTTATAGTTTGCATTACCAATTCATCATCATTCACGTTTTTCAGATTAATATAGATTTGTTAGTCTAAGAATCTTTTCTATTGTGACGATATAGATTTATCATTAGAAAAAATTTGTGATATTTTTGGCACGATTGATCATGGACCTGTTGCAACAATAGCTAGATTTTATCCTTTCAGAGAGGTTTGTGACAAATTACAATAATATAGATTGGTTATTCTATGCATCTTTTATAGTTTGCATTACCATCTTGTCATCAATTAGGTCATTTAGAATAATATAGATTGGTTATTCTAGGCATCTTTTATAGTTTTCATTACCAATTCATCATAATTTAGGATGTTTAGATTAATATAGATTTGTTAGTCTAAGAATCTTTTTCTATTGTGACAATATAGATTTCTCATTTGAAAATTTTAATGATATTCCTGGCATGAATGATCATGAACCTACTACAACAACAGGAAGCTTTGATCCTTTTGGAGAGGTATGTAACATATTACAATAATATAGATTTGCTATTCTAAGCATCTTTTCTATTGTATGTAGTTTAACTACTATCTTGATGGTTTGTATAGGTGCTTCTCACTCCAGAACGTCAACATACTATTCTTGTGGAAGACTGTGCCCTGAATTCCTCCAATAGGAAAATTATGTAAAATTTGAATTTTCAAATGTGAAACAATGTAAAAAGGTCATAACTATGTATGGGTACAATCTATATCTAGTGATGTTTTTTGAAATATGGGTCAAATTTTTGGCATTGTATAAAGGGTATATTTAAAATGTAAATGGTTCTATATTTTGGAAACTCATAGGTTGAAATAGTCATACATGTGTATGCTTTGTTACTATTATTGGGACAATTTTGTAAGAGCATTTTGTACTTAATCGAGCTACAACCGACAGTTTTTTTCCCAGTTGTTTCCTGTCAGTATGCTCATTTGAACCAGTTTTTGTAATATCTCCTATTTATACATAATAAATTACAGTGGTTTCCACTTTTACCAAAAAAAATGTAAAAAGGTCATGTGAAGGTTATTTTCAATGTAATTGAGTCTTTGATCTAGCAAAGTGGAAACAAGGTATTTGGGTGTGCATGATGTTCAAGTTGATTGGGTAAGATTTTTTTGATGCAAGAGCTAGGTGGCTTTAAATAGCACAATTACAAGTAAAGATGATTCAAACTCCAATTTGATCCTCAAACCCAAACTTGGGTGCAACTTCACTAAAATAGGCCCATTTTACAAAGAGACTCATATTTAAACACTTCCCAAAACTGAAATTTTGATGGGAAAACATTAAACATCCTGCCAAACTACCAAAACAATAAATTTTTTTTGGGAGATACGCTTTCTAAAGCTCTATTTCAACAAACCCTCATTTTTAGCAACATTCATGAGGTTTTTAAGGAAATCAATGTTTCCAACCTTGACACACCCTATAAAATCATCATACACATCTATTAGGACCTAAAAAATCTTGATCCAACCTTAAATATTTCTTCCCCCATGTTTCATTGACATTAGCATGTTGTAACCACCATTTTTCACCTAATTTCACTCATTTTTGCAATGCATGGTAGCTCACCAACTCAACTACAGACCTTTCCAGCTCTTTAAACTAACATAGTCACCTTATACAATCCTAATAACATCTACCCTAGCCATACCATTGAGCTACAGACCGTACAATAAATGGTATGGCCTTTTAGCACTTTGGACTCGTAAGAGAAATCGTCGGTCCAATGTAGCTCAGAGTGGTTGAGCATATTTGGGTGCAAAAGAGCACCATCCCTTGCATAAATGTACCCATCTGGATGTGTTGGAACAATATTTTTGGTCATATGGGTTGCTAAATGAAAGTTGCACCACTTTGCAACTTTACACTGCTTGCATCTGACAACTTTTCCCTCAACTAAAAACTCGTCACCATTAGAAAATGCCTCCAAGATAGAAAAAACTAAGAGAGGTTATTGTATATGGTCCTAAAAAAATCCCATAGCCTCAAATGGAGAGTCTGTAAGCATCATGCTTTCTAATAAATATCCCTTCAAATATTGTTTCCTTTAGCACTTTGGACTCTTCAGGAAAATCATCAGTCTAATGTAGCTCAGAGTGATTCGGCGTATTTGGGTGAAAAAGTGGACCATCCCTAGTGTAAAAACACCCATCCAAACATGTTGGAATATTCTGTTTGGTCATACAAGTTGAAAAATGAAAGTTGCATCACTTTGCAAATTTACACAACTTGCATTTGCCAACTTTTCCTTCAATTGAAAACTCATCACCACAATAAAATGCCTATGATATAGAAAAAAATGAGAGAGGTTATTGTAGATGGTCACAACATGATCTCATAGCCTTAGATGGAGAGTCTATAAGCATCACGATTTTTGATAAATAGCCCTTCAAAGATTATTGCCTTTTAGCACTTTGGACTCTTAAGGAAAATCTTCGGTCCAATGTAGCTCTGAGTGATTTGACATATTTGGATGAAAAAGAGGACCATCCCTAGTGTAAACATACCCATCTAGATGTGTTGGAATAGTCTATTTGGTTGTACAAGTTGCAAAATTAAAGTTACACCACTTTGCAACTTTACACTATTTGCATTTGGCAACTTTTCTCTCAACTGAAAACTTGTCACCACAGGAAAATTCCTCCTAGATAGCAAAAAATAAGAGAATTTATTGTATATGGTCCCAACATGATCTTGTAGCCTCAGAAGAAGAGTATGTAAGTGTCACAGTTTATGAGAAATAGCCCTTTAAAGATTGCTACCTTTTAGAACTTTGGACTCTTAAGGGAAATCATCGATCCAATGTAGCATAGAGTGATTCAGCGTATTTGGGTGCAAAATAGGACCATCCCTAGCATAAAAATTCCCATCCAAATTTGTTGGAACAATCCATTTGGTCATACGATTGGTAGAAATAAAGTTGTGCCACTTTGCAACTTTACATTGCTTGCATTTCACAACTTTTCCCTCAACTGAAAACTCGTCACCACGGGAAAATTCCTTTGAGATAGCAAAGACTGAGAGTGGTTAATGTAGATGGTCCCAACATGATCTCGTACCCTTATAAAGAGAGTCTGTAAGCATCATAGTTTCTAAGAAATATCCCTTCAAATATTGTTGCCTTTTAGCACTTTGGACTCTTAAGGGAAATCATTGGTCCAATGTAGCTCAGAGTAATTTAGCATATTTTGGGTGCAAAAGAGGACCATCCCTAGCATAAAGATACCCATATGGATATGTTGGAACAATCGGTTTGGTCATACGAGTTGCAGAATGAAAGTTGCACCACTTTGCAACTTTACACTGCTTGCATCTGACAACATTTCCCTCAACTGAAAACTTATCACCATGGGAAAATGCCTCCAAGATAACAAAAACTGAGAGAGGTTACTATAGAGGGTCCCAACATGATCTCATAGCCTCAAAAAAAAATTTGTAGGCATCAAAGTTTCCGAGTAATAGACCATCAAAGATTGATGTCCTTTTGCACTTTGGACTCTAAAGGGATTTCGTCGATTGAACATAACTTAGATTGCTTCAGCCTATTTGGGTGTGAAAGGAGACCATACCTAACCTAAACATACCCATTTGGACATGGTGGAATTTTCGGTTTGGTCATATTAGTTGTAGAACAAGATTTATTTATGCCCTTACAAGTAGTTTTTAGCCTCCAACTGAACTCCAATCTTGATTTTTCATGTGAAAAAAAGCCATGAGACCATAGCTTGTTGCTTTCTTTTAATGGAAACTAGTGGGCAGTAGAGTTAAATTCTTCACAAACTTGGTTTGAAGTAATTTCATTCATTTTTGTGCATTTACGAGGCATTTTACTAGAGGTCAGTCTGTGAGCCCTATTCCAAGGGTTTGAGTGCATTTAAAATGGAGTTTTAGGCCTTACACCCACTATATGATGTTGTAACTCAGTGGATAGGCTTAGTTAGGATAGATAAACATGTTTGCATTGTTTTTTGTGTAGGGGAGGTCAACATTATGATTTTTCATGATGCCCTAGATGGCATTTGGGGTGTTTTGCATGAAAAAGTGAGGTTAGAGAGGGTAAAAGTGGGAATTGTTTGAGGGGAGTCACTTTTCTTATTATTTTAAGCTTTTTCAAGCTTATTCAAGGGTTTTGGAGTTGGTGGTAAAGTTTGGGGATGTTTGCAAGTAGGTTTTTCAATAAACCCTTGCCAAATTTGAGCAATTTGAGGGTTTTGTGGAATAGGGTCTTAGAGGGAAAGATCCAGAGGATAAATCAGAAAATTTGAGGTTTTTTCATCTGTTGAGTGCTACCCCAACAAGTTTTAGAGTCTGTGAAGTGTCCCAAGGTGGTTGCTTTGGAAATTTGGCCTATTTGGCTAGGTTGAGCAGTGTAGTTTGCATGATTTGTAAAATTTGTTCCAAAGGAGTCCTATGTGAGTTGGAAGTATGTTGAAGGGGACTAAAATGGATTTCTAGAATGATGATTAGTTATAGGAGTTGTTAAAGAGATCTAAGAGTTAAGTTGAGGAAGGTGTTTAGGAATCCCTTGTATTGTGAAAGTGAGTGGTTTGCCATCCTTGGTTGCATCAACTAACCATCAACTAGTCCTTTCTTTCCAAGGTGATCCTACACCATTTTCCAAGCATCCATATAGCTTGTTTGAAAGCACCGATTTTAGGATTTTAGCCATAACAACAAGGCAGTGATCTATTTGATAAAATGTTTTGGTAGATGTATGAAAAATATGGTAGGATATACAAGGCAGTGAACTATTGAAAAAATGCCTCAAAAAAATGTGGTCTCTGTTAGAGTTATGGATAGACACTGAGAGGGGGGGTGAATCAGTGTCAATACTTTTTTCAACTTTGACAAAGAGTTTACATTATGATTTCCTTTTCTTTCAATAACAAAGTAGAGTAATCACTTTTGAAATCACAAAAATATGACAACATTAACTCAGTCTATTTGACAACTTATGAAAATATGATTTGAGTGAGATATCTTGCATTTCCCAAAACATATCTCAAATTTGATCTCAATATTACTTTGATTAATGCACTCATGAGTTGAATGTAATCATTCATAAATAGAATTGAGAACAGTAATAAACCCAACAATGAACTGAAACTACAACAACACAGAAAAATAGAGAGCACAAAGAAGAAAAATGAGACAAAAGATTTGCCAAGTGGAAAACCCTCCTGGGGGTAGAAAAACCACTCCTAAAATGCCTTACTAGCTTAATATTCAAAAACCACTTTTAAAAATGCCTTATAGGTTAAATTTCTAAGCACCAACTCAAGGAGCACCAACCCCTCATTTAGAGACACCAATCTCAAGGAGCACCAACCCCTTATTTAAAGACACCAATCTCAAGGAGCTCCAACCCCTTACTCAGATTACAGAATTACAATAATAATATATCAGAGGATCACTCTGTTTATAGTTAAGTTCATAACTCTTTGCTACTAATACTCTAGGAATCCAACTCTTGAATTATAGAGTTTTCCAATACATCACTTGATACGGCCAAAATAACTATCTCTCAGAATTCCAGGCCAGCACCACCTCTACAATTTTCAACACTAGTTTTTATATACGTTTCAAGTATGTATGTTACGAAGAAATCTTCAAAAATCATTTTTCACCAGATTCTAAAACTCTCTTGCTATTATTAGAATATGAAGTTGATTCATAATGATCTGTAGATGATGGTAAAAATCAGAGTAACGCCTATCCATAGAGCTTTAACATATGCGCTGAGTCAAGAGATTTCAAATTGTAACTGAAAGATTTTCATCAAAGCCATGGCTACCCACTAATAGAAAATCATAACCTCTAAAATCTTAGAGAATATCTTGCCACAGATTCGATACCAACCAAAGATTTCTACATGCAACTATACTTAGAAAATTCCATGTCGGCCACAGTGTATGAGTCTTCAAAAAATCATTCACAGAGACAACAGTCACCACATGTTCTTTGTGATTTGCTAAGACCTTATGCAAGCTGCATTTATTTTTCCTTAATTGCTTTCACCGTGACCCAGTGAAGTCAGGAAGACCTTTCGCATACCACATCAAGTTTCACCGAAAGCCCTTTTGTCTCTTAAGTGTCGCTCAGACATTCTGACAATTATGGTGAAGGCAACTTTATCTCCAGTCATTCATCCCTTTGTTTGTCGCTGTAACCTCAAACCATCAGGGAGACATCTTGTAGATCAGTCTTTGTTTTATCAAAAGTCATTCTGAGTCACTGTGACATCTTGCTATCAGGGAGACGTTATGTAGATTACATAAAGTTTCACCAAAATACTTTATCCCTTGTGTGTCACTGTGACATTATGATTCTCTCGCCAATGCATCCTTCTACCTTATAAGAGTCGCTATAGCATACCATCATCGGGGAGACCCTATATAGAATACCTTGTGTCATACCAAAACAACCCAAACACACCTTAGATTGCCGAGACATTATCAACCTCTCACCAAAAGCCATTCATATGACTTTGTCACCAAGACTTGATGGGTTTACTGAGACTCTACATCGAAACTCATGAGTCTTACTGAAATCCCATCATTCATGTTCACCGAGACAACTCAATGCTTATGCCGATGAAGTCCCTTTATGTTCCATCAATGAGACCGAAGGTCACTCACCGAAACCTCTCACCAAAAACCCTAGCTCTTACCGAAGAGACTACCTTTATGTTTTCAGTCAGTGTAACAAATCAAATTTACCAAGACCTTTCTTCGATGCACAAACTATTACCAATAGACTTCCACATACACTAGTCAGGGAGACATTTCAAGTTCAATGAGACACTACCCCAATAACAAAACTCCTGCCGAAAAGTTCATCTTCCTTTAGTCAGTGTGACATTTCAAATTCGTTATAACCTCATGCCGAAGCCTTAAGCTTTTTCCAAAGTTTCCATTTAATCTCTGATCGGTGTGACATACCAATATCACTAAGACCACATACTGACAAAATAACATATGACGATAGAGATCACTTTCAGTCGCCGAAACAAAAGACAACTCTTGCCAAAATAATCTTTCTTGTGCTGGTCGCCAAGACATAAAATTCTTGATGAAACCACATGCCGATAGGGATTTCTTACGCTGATTAACCACCTTATGAGTTAGTCGGTGAGACTCGACTCATTTGGTAAGACCTCCCAGTGGTGAACAAACCTCATGCTGATAGACTTTTCTTTTGTCGCCAAGACCACGTAAATGTCACGCCGAAAGCAATCTAAATGTAAGAACAAATCGTTATGACATCATAAATGTCTTGCTGATAGGCAACATAGACATTTCTTAGAGAAATGGATTAGGGAGACCCAAGCATTTTCACACCGAAATGTTCCTTTTCTGTCAAAAGATAAAGCAGGAGAAACCAATCAGAAACTGTCAACAAGTAGAATCAACTGAAGGGGATTTTGTCATCAAGGTCAAACCATATGATCACAACTGAGATCCAATAAACTCCCCCTTTGTCCTTGATGGAAAAACACAAATGACTCTCCCCCTTTTTTCCTCAATGACAAAGGATAGAGGAGAAGAATGTGCAATGCTAGAAAACACAACTGAGAAGCCAACCAATTACCATAAGAACTAGCTGGAAATAGAGCAATAGTGTAGTAGACATATTGAATAACTTCACATCACCAATGCAAGATAGAGCATCATACTGAAACAACACAACTTCACTCACTTCAATTGCACAGAAATTTTTAGAGAAATCAGCAGTAACAACCCGTGCAATAACTCCCACTTCAAAATCAAAAACTTAATAACATCATGCAAATAATCTATCTTCAAGGCATCACACCCAAGCTCTCTCCTTTTTTTTCTATCAAAACATGAATTCAAGAAGCTTTCATATATATAACTTGCACTCACTTTCACAGACAACACTCAATTTCAAAGTTAAAAAATAAGTCCCAGCCATACACGATGAGGTTAATACTACCAGTCACCTTCCTTCATCGAAACACAACTAACAAAGCATATCCCATGAACATACACAGTTCTCAAGACTGTTGTAGCAACCTACTTAGATCACTGTACCATACTTAGAAGACCAAAACACTCAATTCCTTCATAACAACTTGCAAAAGACATTGTAACTATCTTCATTTAGCACACAATCTTAACTTAGCTTCTTCATGCAATACCGAATAATATCATCACAGAAATAACTCATAACATCTGATACTCAGGAAATATTGAGGAACTCATCTATATGTCTCCACACCGCTCAAAGATGTCATAAGGACATACCATTATTTCCAAAAACCAAACATCCAAAAAGTTCATTTAAGAACAAAGTGCATTGTCATTCAAAAAACTTCTAAAAATTGTCAACCACTAGACCAAGTAAAAACATTCCTTAACATCTTATACCACCAAAAGAAAATGCAAGATGTCATACCTCATTCTAGACTCCATAGGGGTAAAATATATTACCATAATAGACTCCCCCTGAGTCTTTGCTTCTTCTCAAGACTTGGAAGGCAACACTTGTCCAAGGAGTGCACAAGGAGTTTTCTTAGACACACCTTTATTGCTCTTCTTGTCATCTTGATTGCTCTTTCTTCTCCACTCCAATGAAGCCTTTTTCACTTGTTTTCTTAAAGTACCTATCTTTCTATTGAATCTGCATTGCTGTACTTTATGCCCATGTTATTACATCTAAAAAAAATGACTTTGTGATTGTTCTGAGAAATAGAAGACTTCCTACAGACTTTTCCAGCATTGTTCCCTACATTATTGTCACTTGTATTTATTCTAAAGTCTCTTCTCAAGTGACCAAAATTGTTATAGTTGTAACACACCACATCCTTATTTCTAGGGACATTAAAATGATTCTTATTTGACCATCTTATGCAATCAATTGCCTTATGGCCATAGTGATTACAAATATAACAATTTCCTTGGAAAGAATGATTATACCTAAATGAATGATTGTGCCAAGGATGTGAAGATTTAAAGACATTTTTCCTTTCTCTATGAATGCCTTTAGATTGTCTTCTAGTGTCAATTTTATCCTTTGATGTAGCAATACTGTAACCAAGATCAATCTTCATTCTTGGTGTTTGCTTGGCTGTAAACTTCTTTCCATCTAAAGTAGTAAACACTGTTTCATGTTTGGATTTGTCTACAGAGCTTTGTCCAACCTCATATCCCACTCCTGTAGGATCTTTAGAGTGCTTTTTCCTAGCCAACATCTCATTCAATATATTAGTACTATGATCAAATTTCTGAATTTTACTAGATTGACCATTGAAACTCTCAAGCTCTTTTCTTAAGGAAACTACTTCTTCAAGTTTTAGAAAAACAATCTTTTTAATCTCCAAATCAGAACTCACAACATCTACAATCCTCTTATATTCTTCAATTTCAATTTTCTGACTAATAATCATATCATCCTTATGAGTTAGTTCTTTTAACAAGGAATCATTATAAGAATATTTCTTTAAAGAATCAATCTCAATTTCTAGTTTATTACACAACTCATCCTTGTCTTTTAACTTGAATTCCAAACTCTCTTTTTGCTGAAGTTGTCTTGTTAAAAATTGGTTTTCTTTTTTAAGCTGCTTAATAGTATCTAAGGCACATAGGATTTCACCTTCCAAATCAACCTCACTTTCTGATTTGTCACATTCCTGTTCAGAGTTAACTTCTCCCAAAGATTGATATACTTTTACACAAGTTTCTTGATCATTTAAATATTCATTAATGATCTCCTTGTACTTCTTTTCATAACTATGAAGGTTTACACCTTCTTCACTCTCAGATGTTTCACAACTTATTTCAGTATCCAAAGATATATTTTCTTGTAATTCACTATTCTAATTCATTTCAGTCAACTTGTCCCAAACTTCCTTAGCACTGCTGTAATGAATGACTTTTGTAATGAGTTTATTTTGCAAGTTATTAAGAATAGCATTTAAAGCTCTAGTATTGGATTCAAGTGATTTCTTCTCCTCAAGAGTGGAAGGAGATGTTGCAGATGTAGTACAACCCTTTTCTACTACTGCCCACACTTCAGATCCTAAAGAAAGTAAGTATGTTTCCATATAATAAAGTTTGTTTATTCGAACTGAGGATATCCAGATCTAGGATACTCTACCATTTCAGAGCTACTGTTTCTGAACTCTTCCTCATTATTCCTTATAATAGATTCAGGTTGAACATGATGAATAGCATTTTTCTGAGAACATCTTTTTCCCTTATTCCTTCTGTTCTTTACCATATTAACCAAAGTACTCCAAGAAACCAAGAACAATCCTAGGTGGTTTAGACCTATTAGAGGACCCTAGGCTCTGATACCAATTGTTGGAGTTATGGACAGACATTGAGAGGGGGGGTGAATCAGTGTCAACACTTTTTTCAACTTTGACCAAGATTTTACATTCTGATTTCCTTTTCTTTCAACAATAGAGTAGAGTAATCACTTTTGAAAGCACAAAAATATGACAACATTAACTCAGTCTATTTGACAACTTATGAAAATATGATTTGAGTGAGATATCTTGCATTTCCAAAAACATAGCTCATATTTGATCTCAATATTACTCTGATTAATGCATTCATGAGTTGAATGTAATCATTCATGAACAGAATTGAGAACAATAATAAACCCAACAGTGAACTAAAACTACAACAACACAGAAAAATAGAGAGCACATAGAAGAACAATGAGACAAAATATTTTTTGAGTGGAAAACCCTCCTAGGGATAGAAAAACCACTCCTAAACTGCCTTACTAGCTTAATCTTCAAAAACCACTTTTAACAATGCCTTATAGGCTAAATTTCTAAGCACCAACTCAAGGAGCACCAACCCCTTACTCAGATTACAGAATTACAATAATAATATATCAGAGGATCACTCTGTTTATATTTAAGTTCATAACTCTCTCCTACTAATACTCTAGGAATCCAACTCTTGAATTACAGATTTTTCCAATACATCACTTGATACGGTCAAAATAACTATCTCTCAGAATTCCAAGCCAACAACACCTCTATAGTTTTCAACACTGGTTTTTATATACATTTCAAGTATGTCTATTATGAAGAAATCTTCGAAAAGAATTTTTCACCAAATTCTAAAACTCTCTTGCAATTATTAGAATATGAATCTGATTCATAATGATCTATAGATGATGGTAAAAATCAAAGTAACGCCTATCCATAGAGCTTTAACTTCTACACTGAGTCAGGAGATTTCAAATTGTAATTGAAAGATTTTCATCAAAGCCAAGGCTGCCCACTAACAAAAAATCATAACCTCTAAAATCTCAAAGAATATCTTGCCATAGATTCGATACCAACCAAAGATGTCTACATGCAACTATACTTAGAAAATTCCATGTCGGCCACAGTGTATGAGTCTTCAAAAAATCATTCACAGAGACAACAGTCACCACATGTTCTTTGTGATTTGCTAAGACCTTATGCAAGCTGCATTTATTTTTCCTTAATTGCTTTCACCGTGACCCAGTGAAGTCAGGAAGACCTTTCGCATACCACATCAAGTTTCACCGAAAGCCCTTTTGTCTCTTAAGTGTCGCTCAGACATTCTGACAATTATGGTGAAGGCAACTTTATCTCCAGTCATTCATCCCTTTGTTTGTCGCTGTAACCTCAAACCATCAGGGAGACATCTTGTAGATCAGTCTTTGTTTTATCAAAAGTCATTCTGAGTCACTGTGACATCTTGCTATCAGGGAGACGTTATGTAGATTACATAAAGTTTCACCGAAAGACTTTATCCCTTGTGTGTCGCTGTGACATTATGATTCTCTTGCCGATACATCCTTCTACCTTATGAGAGTCGCTATAGCATACCATCATCGGGGAGACCTTATATAGAATACCTTGTGTCATACTGAAATAACCCGAACACACCTTAGATCGCCGAGACATTATCGACCTCTCACCAAAAGCCATTCATTTGACTTTGTCACCAAGACTTGATGGGTTCACTGAGACTCTACATTGAAACTCATGAGTCTTACCGAAATCCCACATGATCATTCCTGTTCGCCGAGACAACTCAATGCTTATGCTGATGAAGTCCCTTTATGTTCCATCAGTGAGACCGAAGGTCACTCACTGAGACCTCTCGCTGAAAACCCTAGCTCTTACCAAAGAGACTACCTTTATGTTTTTGGTCGGTGTAACAAATCAAATTCACCAAGACATTTCTTTGATGCACAAACTCTTACTGATAGACTTCCACATGCACTAGTTGGGGAGACATTTCAAGTTCAATGAGACACTACCTCGATAGCAAAACTCCTACCAAAAAGTTCATCTTCCTTCGGTCGGTGTGACATTGCAAATTCGTTATAACCTCACACTGAAGCCTTAATATTTTTCTAAAGTTTCCATTTAATCTCCGATCGGTGTGACATACCAATATCGCTGAGACCACATACCGACGGAATAACATATGCCAATAGAGATCACTTTTAGTCACCGAAACAAAAGACAAGTCTTGCTGAAATAATCTTTCTTGTGCCAGTCGCCAATACATAAAACGCTTGATGAAACCACATGCCGAAAGGGATTTCTTACACCAATTAACCACCTTATGAGTTAGTCGATGAGACCAGACTCATTCGGTAAGACCTCCCAAAGGTGAACAAACCTCATGCTGATAGACTTTTCTTCTGTAGCCAAAACCACGTGAATGTCACGCCGAAAGCAGTCTAAATTTAAGAACAAATCATTGACATCAGAAATGTCTTACCGATAGGCAACACAGACATTTCTCAGAGAAATGGATCGGGGAGACCCAATCATTTTTATGCTGAAATGTTCCTTTTCTGTCACAAGATAAAGCATGAGAAACCAATCAGAAATTGTCAACAAGTAGAATCAACTGAAGGGGATTTTGTCATCAAGGAAAAACCATGTGATCACAACTGAGATCCAATAGTCTCATAGTGATGGAATGCCATGACAATCTATAAAAATTTTCTTGTCATGGAATTCCATCACCATGAGACCACATTTCTTTGAGGATTTTTGTTAAATAGTTCATTGCCTTGTCTATGTTATTGCTTATGATTATGTTTTGTTAGATTCTTTCTAAGCATCCATAGCTTGTTCGAAAGAACTTGTTTTAGGATTTTAGCCATAGTAGCAAGGCAATTAAATGTTTGATAGAATGCTTTGATACACATGTGTGAAAAATGTGGTAGCATAGACAAGGTAGTGAACTATTTGAAAAAATGCCTCTATGAAATGAGGTCTCATGGTGATGGAATGCCATGACAATCAACAAGGTAGTCAATTGTTTGAAAAAATGCTTTAGAGAAATGAGGTCTCATGGTGATGGAATTCCATGAGAATCAAAAGTAATTTTGATTCTCATGGCATTTTTTCAAACAACTCATTGCCTTGTCTATGCTATTTCTTATTATTATGCTTTGATAGAAATTTTCCAAGCATCCATAGCTTGTTTGAAAGCATTTGTTTTAGGATTTTAGCCATAGCAGCAAGCCAATGAACTATTTGATAAAAATCTTTGGTAGACATGTATGAAAAATGTGGTAGCATAGACAACATAGTGAATTCTTTGAAAAAATGCCTCAAAGAAATGTGTTCCAGTAGAATTCCATGACAAGGAAATGCAATTGGTAGTTGCTCCTTGTTATTAGTTATGCAACATGTTAGTTGTAATTGCATAACTGCTTATGTTGACTTTGTAAAAACTATATTGTAAATGAATTTTTTTATCTATCAGCATCTAGTTGTTAGTTATGCAATGGGAATTAATTATTTGAGTTTTAAATATGTGCAATGCAATATAATCAGTGATATGAATATAACCTACATAATATAACCATTCCTTTTTATGCTATTGTACATTGATATTAAACATTGCTCAAGATTAAATTTTCAAAAAGTTTAATCATGCACATGAGGAACAAATTAAATCTTGATTGTTAACTTCTATATATCAAATTATCCAATAATCAAGTGTATGTCCATATACAAAAATGGAATCAATGCCAACTCAAACAAATTTTTACAAAATCTGGCATATGCCATCTCAACATCTATTAAAAATATACATGCCAAAATGTTTATATCATCCTAAACTACTGGTGGATCATCAAAATGGAGCATCTTTGAAGCACTCTTTGGCTCTAAAGGTAGATGCACAAGAAAAATTCAAACCACAATTGAGAATAGTTATACTATATAATTTAAAATTGAATAATTAACATAAAAATCAATATACAATGAATTATAATTGGACTCTAAAATTGAAATCTTGATTACCTGAAATATACATCTCTTGAAAGGGTTAAGAGTCCTAGAGTATGCCCCTCTCAAAAAACCAACCAAACCAACTTTTTAAATGTTAATCTATATATGTGAACAAAAACATAAAATTGATCCAAGTTAGCATACAATCGTCAGTAATAGGAACATATTTACCAAGCACAAAATAAAATAAACACATACCTCTTTAGGCACCTCTTTTTCTTTATCTACTTCAGGTATTTCAACACCTCCTTCTTGTGGTGTTTCAATGCCTACTCCTTGATGTGTTCCAATACCTACTCCTTCAAGCATTGTGACACTCGCCAACAATGATTTATAGCTCATAACTTCCTATACATAAAAATGAAAAGTACAAATGAAACTACCAATCTATGTCAATGTATGTATAATCAATATAAGATCTTCAATATCTTAATTCAATCGAATTTGAGTTCAATTATCTTTCCATTATCTAACATTGTGCCTCCATAGTCTGGATAGTGTTGCACCTCACTCGTACTAGGTGTTTCCTACAAAAGGAAAATAAAATAAACATATAAGTTAATATATAATTTCATTAATGACAATTCAAATGACAAACAAGTATATAATAAAAAAATGTAAACAAGTGAGTGCGAAAATATATACTGTTTTCATGTCAAGGCCAAATGAAATGGCCCTAAGGGTACTATCAGTCACCTATGTGAGCTCCTCCTCAGACATCAACTATTAAATAGACCGTGTAAATAAATATTAGTACTTGATAATATCTCTTATTAATATTCATTTAAAAACAAATGTAAGTTATGAATTTACAACTTAAATCTTACTTGTGTAACTATTCCAATGTCCCCCTCTCTAGTAGGAGAGGACTCTATAGGGTGCACTATACTCCCTTGCGTTTGATCTCCTATAATGTCCACATCATGGATGTCATAATCAAAAGTGTCCAAGGGATACTCAATGGGCTATACAAGAGGACCCAAGCATATATGGTGGAACATAGTGCATGTGGCACACAAATATGTGGACTTGAGGAGGATGATGCAACAACACTCGATCCATTTCCAACATCACTAGAATGTGGATGAGCTACTGTATAAGTATGGGAAACCAAAAGACCACTGAAAGAGTGAATAGCCTAAATAGTTTGTGTGGTTTCCTCCTCGATAATATCTAGATGATGTACTGGAGGTGGTGGAGGAAGGGGAGGAGGGGAAACATATGGGATTTGAACTACTCTAACTACCCTTGGTCTATCTTGGGGAATACCTCCACTGACGCTCTAGAAGGGTTTAATATTAAAGTAATTGACATGATTCCCTAACACAAACTCAACGTATAATTTTTTAATAAAGTAAAATGGTATATCACTATTTTTGTTGGGTGGTTTATCAAAACCATACACCAACAATCCCAAAAGTTACTAGCAGTGTCCTTATTCATGCACCATTTTATAGAAAATTTTGGTTTATTAACATTAACCAGAAAACCAGTACGGGGGTTAACAAATAATGAGGCTATTTGGGATTTTATTATTTGGAGATCTTTCACATCATTGTAAGACAATCCACAGGATTAATATTCACTCATGGTTTTTCACCATGAAAGAAAGGCAATATTTTGGGTGGAGAGGGTTTCTATATTTTTAATTATTTCCTTCAATGTGTTTGTCATCTAGGATAATTGAGGGATTATCTTATAAGCATCACAAAGGCCCCTCAATTGCTCCAATTTTTCACCAATTAAGTCTTCAATTGATGGGCGCAAAGGTGGTGGAGTGTTTGGAATTTGTGCATTTTCATTCTCAGCCATAATACCTAATTAAAGTTAAAATGAAATTAATCTAATTGAAATTACACAATATAAATGAAATTATTGTAAAAAACCCTAGTTTTTAATAAAAATCCAAAAAAAAACCCTACTTTTTAACAAAAATCCATAAACAACACTAGTTTTTAATATAAACCCATAAAAAACATTAGTTTTTAATAAAAATCCATTGTAAACTCTATTTTTTTATAAAACTCAATAAAAAACCCTACTTTTTAATAAAAATACATAAAAACTACTTAAAATTATACAAAACTAATAGAAAAGTTGATTAAAACAGAAAAAAAACCAAAATCTTACCCTAGAAATTGGATATCTGCTCAAATCGAATATTTGATAGTCAAACGTCGCTCTCACCATGCACTCTCAATGCTTTAAAATGCTTGAAATGATTTTAAAAGGCTGTTGATATGTATTTATACCCGATTCAAATCAGATATCTGATTTGGTTGCATATCCAATATGTAATTCTTGCCCTGAACATTGCTTTGGAGCAATGTACTAACACCCAAGCCATAAAAAAGTCAACTCGGGATTTTCGCATTTTTTGGTCAATGCAAAATGCAACTTTTTTCACATCACCACTTTTTGGCCCATCATGATCCTGCACATACCCTGTTGAGTGGATTAGTGAGAAAAGAGATTTTTCTTTGAGAGATCGTAGTTTGTTGATATTTTTGGGAAAGGCTAGGTTTGGAGATAGGCTAATCATAGAAGGAGCAACAAGCATGGTTTTTGGAATTAAGCTTAGGAAGAATTATCTTCATTGGGAGCTATAATTATAGGCATGTTGATTTCACTTCTCTATTCTTTATCTTGAAATGGTATTTGTTTATGAGTGTAAGTGTTTGAGGAAAGGATGAGTTATATGTTATGTTGAGCTTGTTTGCATGAACTTTGATTATTTCTTATTTAAGTGAGCTTGCACGATCTTTATTGAATTCTTATTTTGGTGAGATCTTATTGGATAATACTTATATAGATATATTTATTCCTTATGTTGGGATTGTGTGGTTGTGATTTCCAAACAAGATAATCATAGTGAATTAGTATAACACCTAGATTTTCATAGACCATAGGTATGTTTACATAGATTATGAGTAAGAGCACCAAAAAGGGGGCTTAAGTGGCCACTTTTTTTCTGAAATTAGGAAATGCTGACCTTGGACGTGAAATTGAGGATAGTTACACTCAAAATTTTGAGATGGAACAAAATCAAGGATTGAAGTGCTCTGAGTCTACTTTCTAAACTACTAATTTATTTTGAAAATAGTTGAGATTAAGGGGTTCAACAAAGGGATGTACAAAAATTGGTGTTGTTTTTGTCAAAAAAACATAACATAGCAACTCTTGTATGACCTGAGCACGGTGACCTATTTTTTAGTATTTTTAAAATTGCTACGGTTAGAAGTTAGCTAACATTATCTAGTTGGTGCACAATTTTTCTAATAATTTTTTAATGAATATTTGATTTTTTACTAATTTTCTAAGTGGGCACTTCCTAGAAAGTAGAATTTTGGCCGTGCTCCCCCTACAAATTTTGGAAAGTAATAGATTTTTTTTAATTTTTAATTTTTAAAATTTGTAGAATGGAGTTTAGTTTCTAAAAATGTAATTTATTTGAAATTTCGATGAATGGTTAATTTATAATGAAAAAAAAACCAAACACTATTTTTTGAAAAAAATAGACATACAAATAAAAGAAATTATGGATGAAAGGCCTCACATTGTCAGAAAGTGAAAAAAATTATATCGTTGGAAAGCTAATAGAGAACTTAACATTACCCATGTGTTCAATTTCATCGATATTGAACCAAATGCAATCCTGATGGTGAGCACGAACCTGATTATGTGAAAAATTGTAGAATTTGCAAAAAACGCGTCTCTGGTGGTTGGGAATGCCCTTCAAACCTTTGGGTTGGTATTCCAAGGAAAATACCAAAGCCAAGGCTTGAGGGACTCCGAAAGAAAGATATAACGTGAGCGCATAATGTGAGTACGTTATTTACTATTTTTCACTTTTTCTTCTTCGTGGAACATTTCTAACAACAAATAACGTGCTCGCATTATTTATTCCTTTAGTTAAATGCCATTTTTTTGATTTTTTTTGGTATGTTTGTATGTTGGTGTGTCATGTATGTATGCATGCATG
>VDFB02058242.1:328356449-328505571 GCA_007258455.2 Sequoia sempervirens
TATTCATGAGAGGTGTTGTGTGCAATAGGTATCTTGGAACTCCCAATGAAGATGTATGACCAAGACTGACTAAGTTGAGAGACTGCCATGCCTATCTGTAAGTGCCTTCCATCTATTTTGGATGAGAATTTTCTTTTTATTCTTTTCCTTTGCATATATGTAACTAAACTAGTAAAAAATGATTGGTCCCTCATTGCAAAAAATGCTAATTTTTGGCCATCAAAGAGAATCTCAGCCAAAAAAACAATGCAACATCCTTATTTTGATGATCTTGACAAATCTCAATTTTGATTTGAACGAAATTTTGCAATAAAATTTCCCTGTTCATAAATTTCAATGTTTTCTTTTAGTTTTGTTAGCTTTGTACTGCCTGTATAGTAGATTTAGGCCTTGTCCTTTGTAGATTAAGATAATATAGAGAATTAGGTTTCTTTTGAGTCCATCTAGAAGAAAATCCATTGAGATTTTCCACTATTAGAGAACATTTTTTGAAATTCAGTTTGGAACCTTCAATTTGAGGTTTCGAGAGTCAAGTAAAGAAATAAAGCATACTCCACTGAATTAGGCTTGTAGATCAATGGAATAGGGTTATAGTAGGGTGATTATGGTGCAAGAGCACCAAGGACAATAAGGACCACAAGGTGGTCAAGTGGTAAATTTTGATTTGTAGTCCATTAAGAATGTTGTAATAAGGTCACAAGGACCATTAAGAAGTGTTTTAAGTCAATCTAGGTTGGTAGGATATGAGGTTGCAATGTCATGTTAGCATGTTGTAAATTTGGTGTAATGAAGCCTTGAATGGCCTAAATGTGAAAATGTATGTAAATTTGTAATGTAATTGTCAAGATGATGTAATGAGGCCATCATAAGGTCACTAGTTTGGGTATGGAGTCATTTACATCAATATGTCAAAAGTTGCACATAACAATGCAATGTTGTCAAACCAAAAGTTGTCATTTTACAAATACTTATAAGTTAAGGGTCACACTTGTAAAAGAAGTTGAAAAGTGGTTGTAGTCAGTTGAGGAGGTTGATATGCCTTCAAAAAGGCCTTATGAACGTTGTATGTTGTTGGCAATCATACTTTTGAAAGTAGGAGCACCAACTCCATCTTTTCAACACTTGAACCCTTGTGGTTTCTATTATTTGGTCATTTGATCATTTAGGGTGTTCTTAGAAGGTTTTAGGTCATTCTATTTCATTTAAAAAGGATTCAATACCATTTTTGTATGTATTAGGTCAATTGAGTCATGATGTGAAGAAGTTGATCAATAAGGGGATTCATGTGACCTTGTAATTTAAGTGTTTTAGGGTTATTTGTGTTAAATAAGGGCTTTACAGACCATTTATCATGTAATAAGAATATTTACACTAGGAATGGTCCTCTTTTGCACCCAAACACGTGGAATCACTCTGAGCTACATTGAACTAGATCGATCCCTTAAGGGTCCAAAGGGAAAAATGACTGCAAACTTCAGCATGAGGTTACTTAGACATTGTGATGCTTAGAAACTTCTCATATGATCCTATGGGATCATGTTGGGCCCTTCTACAAAAACCCCTCTCGGTTTTCATTATATTGGAGTGGTTTTCCCGTAGTCTCCAGTTTTTAGTTGATGGAAAAAGTGTCAAATGGAAGTAGCGGAAAGTTGCAAAGTGGTGCAATTTTTTTTCTGCAACTCGTGTGACCAAACAGACTGTTCCAACATGTCTAAATAGGCATGTTTATGCTATACATTGTCCTCTTTCACACCCAAACACGCGGAATCACTCCGAGCTATGTTCAACCGGATTGATCCCTTAAGGGTCCAAATGGAAAAATGCCTGCAAACTTCAGCATGAGGTTACTCAGACACCGTGATGCTTAGAAACTTCTTGTCTAATCCTATAGGATCATGTTGGGCCCCTCTACAATAACCTCTCTCAATTTTTTCTATCTCAGAGTGGTTTTCCCGTAGTCTCCAGTTTTCAGTTGATGGAAAAAGTGTCAAATGGAAGTAGTGGAAAGTTGCAAAGTGGTGCAATTTTTGTTCTGTAACTCATGTGACCAAATGGACTATTCCAACACATCTGAATAGGCATTTTTATGCTAGGAATGGTCCTCTTTCACACCCAAACACACGGAATCGCTCTGGCTACATTCAACCAGATTGATCCGTTTAGGGTCCAAAGGGAAAAATGCCCGCGAAACTTCAGCATGAGGTTACTCGGACACCGTGATGCTTAGAAACTTCCCATCTAATCCAATGGGATCACGTTGGGCCCCTCTAAAATAACCTCTCTCAGTTTTTCCTATCTCAAAGTGGTTTTCCCGTAGTCTCCAATTTTCAGTTGATGGAAAAAGTATTAAATGGAAGCAATGGAAAGTTGCAAAGTGCCGCAATTTTTGTTTTGCAACTCGTATGACCAAATGTACTGTTCCAATGCATCTGAATAGGCATGAATATGCTAGGCATCATCCTCTTTTGCACCCAAACACGCGGAATCACTCTGAGCTACGTTCAACCAGATCGATCCCTTAAGGGTCCAAAGGGAAAAATGCCTACAAAATTTAGCATGAGGTTACTTGGACACCGTGATGCTTAGAAACTTCCTATCTAATGCTACGGGATCGTGTTGGGCCCCTTTACAATAATTTATCTCATTTTTCATTATCTCAGAGTGGTTTTTCCGTAGTCTCTAATTTTTAGTTGATGGAAAAAGTGTCAAATGGAAGCAGTGGAAAGTTGCAAAGTGGTGCAATTTTTGTTCTACAACTCATGAGACCAAATGGACTATTCCAATGTGTCTAAATAGGAATTTTTACGCTAGACATGGTCCTCTTTCACACCCAAACAAGTGGAAATTCTTTGAGCTACGTTCAACTAGATCGATCCCTTAAGGGTCCAAAGGGAAAAATGCCTGCAAACCTCAGCATGAGGTTATGCAAACACCGTGATGCTTAGAAACTTCCCATCTAATCCTATGGGATTATGTTGGGCCCCTCTACAATAACCTATCTCAGTTTTCATTTTCCTAGAGTGGTTTTCCCATAGTCTCCAGTTTTCAGTTGATGGAAAAAGTGTCAAATGGAAGCAGTGGAAAGTTGCAAAGTGGTGCAATTTTTGTTTTGCAACTCATGTGACCAAACAAACTATTCCAACACATCTGAATAGGAATGTTTATGATAGGCATGGTCCTCTTTCATACCCAAACACACATAATCACTCCGAGCTATGTTCAACCTGATCGATCCCTTAAGAGTCCAAAGGGAAAAATTCCTGCAAACTTCAGTATGAGGTTACTCAGACACTGTGACATTTAAAAACTTCTCATCTAATCCTATGGGATTATGTTTGGCCCCTCTACAATAACCTCTCTTGATTTTTGTTATCTCGGAGTGGTTTTCCCGTAGCCTCCAGTTTTTAGTTGATGGAAAAAGTGTCGAATGGAAGCAGTGGAAAGTTGCAAAGTGGTGCAATTTTCATTCTGCAACTTGTGTGACCAAATGGACTATTCCAACACATCTGAATAGGAATTTTTATGCTAGGCATGGTCCTCTTTCATACCCAAACACATGGAATCTCTCCAAGCTACATTCAATCAGATCGATCCCTTAAGGGTCCAAAGGGAAAAATGCCTTCAGACTTTAGCATGAGGTTACTCGGACACCGTGATGCTTAGAAACTTCTCGTCTAATCCTATGGGATCACATTGGGTCCCTCTACAATAACCTCTCTCAGTTTTCATTATCTCGGAGTGGTTTTCCCGTAGTCTCTAGTTTTCAGTTGATGGAAAAAGTGTCAAATGGAAGCAGTGGAAAGTTGCAAAGTGGTGCAATTTTTGTTCTGCAACTCGTGTTACCAAACAGACTATTCCAACGCATTTGAATAGGAATTTTTATGCTAGGAATGGTTCTCTTTTGCACCCAAACATGCGGAATCACTCCGAGCTACATTTAACCAGATCGATCCCTTAAGGGTGTGAGTGTAGTATGTTGAAATAGGCCATTCCTCCTATTGTTCAGGCTATGTTTCGGTGATATGGGCCTGATGTAACTCAAATTGTGGTAGCTTGATATACAAAGTCTATTGCTGCTAGGGTTCAATTTGTATGATTTTGAAAAAAGAAGCCAACTGAGTAGAGTTACCAACTAAGTAGAGTTATCAACATTATTTGTAAATCATAAGTAATTTGTTTAGTACACTAGCCATTTTGATGCCTTCTTGTAGTCTCAAACATTATTTTGTATCATTGTTACATTGGTTTTTGAAGTGGAAACTTAATATAGCTCCATAATACAAAATCTAGTTCAAGTTGATTTTCACGAGAAAAAAATGTGAATCAAATCACGTTAATGGGAAAAAAACCATGAGACCATAGCTTGTGGTGCAGGAACACCTAGGTCATGTAATGCCTTCAAAAGGCTAAGTTGTCAAAAATGCATTTAAGTCCATGTAATTCCAAAATTAAATTTAATCAAGGAATGGAAAAGCACAAAATGTAATATTTTCAAAATGTTAAATATGTAAAAGAGAGAAAAAGAAAGAATGTGAAGAAACAAAAGAAGAAAATCAAGCAAATCAAGAAGAGGACGAGTCATAAGTCATTCAAGGAAGATGAAGAGGTAGTTGATGGTTGGAAACTTATTTAAGAGCATTGTAAATGCTGAGCAAAGAGATCATTGTATTCTGGAAGAATTAAATTAACAAAGAGTTCCCTATTTTAGCTTATTTTCTGTGTTTTTCAGTTATTTCTTAACTTGTACGGACTGTGCAAGAGTTTAGGGTTCAAATTTAGATTGTTTCTAGTATGTTGGGGAATCACCATTTGTTTGCATCCATTTGGGAAGGAATCCATTAAATTTAATGTTTGTTTGAGCATTCTTCTTATGGCTCGGTCTAAAATCTTGTGTGTTGAGTTTTGAGAGTCTTATAAGGCATTTCCACACTACTCCACCAATGTAGGTCAGGTAGATTGGTGGAGTAGGTTAGGGATAGGTTATTTGTTATGTTTTGATGTTTGTGAGTGGAGGAAAAAGAAATAATACCTTGAGGGAGCTACTGCTACATAGGAAATTTTGAGTTTTCTAGTCAAAATGAACAGTTTCCAGCATGATAGTGGAGAAAGAAAAAGTGCATGGGTTAGAAGACATTTCCAAATTCCTTTTCAGATGTGTTTTGAAATGTTCCAATGGTTGGCTAGAGGTTTTGAGGTTTGCATGTAGCCTATATAGGAAACCCTCATTGATTTTTGAGTTTTTCACCCTATAAACAAGGGTTTGTCAATATACTGTCAAAAGGAGTCTTTTAATCCTTGAAAATGCATAAATTGGGAGTTTTTTGTTATGTATAATGACTTTTTTGAGGTTTTAAGTATTTTGGGAATGTTTGAAGGGGGTCTTCTTTGAAAATCAGGCCTATTTTAGTAGCCTTTTTTACAACGTTCAAACTAAAAATTGCTTATTTCTTCAATATAAGTTATTCTGAGTTTTTGATATGAGGACATGGGCATTAAGAGGTCTCTAAATTTTTTTTGGATCTTGGGTTTTGAAACTAGTGTGTTTGGTTTACCCGATTTAGGGCATGAATGTCTCATTGAGAAGTAGTGCCTTAACTGCTCAGAGAATAGAAGTTTGACCTAACAGTGATCGGTGAGTTGATTTTGGGATAATGTTGTCTAAGTGATGGTGTTAGGGATGTATGGAGTCTTGGAAAGGGTTTAGAAGTGAGATATGTTGTTTTGACAGTTGGATAGTGAGGAGACTTGGTGTAAAATAATAAATGAAATTGTAAGTTTAGTCAGAACAAAGTTAAAAGAGCAAGTTCCTGATTTGTATCAGTTGTAATAATGATGTTCACATTGCTTGATGGTCTGGTAAAAGTCTGAAAGCCAATTGTAATGATGGATTGACTATTTGGGACAAGTTGAATGAATTGATTGAATGGAAGAGTGCCTTGTTGAAAATGGTGTTTTTTAAATGCATGTTGATCTAATTGATTGAATCAAAGTTTTCTAAAATGGTTTTTTGCATTGAATGACTCAATTGGAATACAGATTTTTGGAAGGATGAATGATGAATGATAAGAGAATTTGAGTGGATGAAAAGTAGATTTCTGATGAAATGTAGAAATTTTCTTTGATCTTCTCCAAGATGAGCTTGGGACAAGAGTCCCCTGAGTTGCTGATTGGTTTGGCAATCTTTGTATTGCATCAGCTTGTTGCTTACTATTATGCTATGATATATTTTTTCTAAGCATCCATAGCTTGTTCGAAATCACCTGTTTTAGGCTTTTAGCCATAGCAGGAAGGCAATGAACCGTTTGATAAAATCCTTTGATAGACATGTATGAAGAATGTGTTAGCATAGACAAGGTAGTGAACTCTTTGAAAAAATGCATCAAAGAAATGTGGTCTCATGGTGATGGAAAGGCATGAGGAATGCCATGAAAAGAAAATTGTTGTGGATTGTCATGGCATTCCATCACCATTGAGACCACATTTCTTTGAGGCTTTTTTTCAAACAGTTTGCTGCCTTTTCTATGCTATTACTTATTAGTATGCTTTGATAGATATTTTCCACTTGCATCCATAGCTTTTTTGGAAGCACCTATTTTAGGCTTTTAGCCATAGAAACAAGAAAGCGAACTATTTGATAGAATTCTTTGGTAAACATGTATGATAAATGTAGTAGCACAGACAAGGCAATGAACTATTTGAAAAAATTCCTCAAAGAAATGTGGTCTCATGGTGATGGAATGCCATGACAATCCACAACAATTTGCTTGTCATGGCATTCCACCACCATGAGACCACATTTCTTTGAGGCATTTTTTTCAAACAGTTCATTCCCTTGTCTATGCTATTTCTTACTATTATGCTATGATAGATTTTTTCTAAGCATCCATAACTTGTTTGAAAGCACCTGTTTTAGGATTTTAGCCATAGCAGAAAGGAAATGAACTGTTTGATAAAATGCTTTGATAGACATGTATGAAAAATGTGTTAGCCTAGACAAGGCAGTGAACTCTTTGAACAAATGCCTCAAAGAAATGTGGTTTCATGGTGATGGAATGGCATGACAAATGCCATGACAAGGAAATTGCTATGGATTGTCATGGCATTCCATCACCATTGCGACCACATTTCTTTGAAGCTTTTTTTCAAACAGTTTGCTTCCTTTTCTATGCTATTGCTTATTAGTATGCTTTGATATATTTTTTCCACTTGCATCCATAGCTTTTTTGGAAGCACCTATTTTAGGCTTTTAGCCATAGCAACAAGGAAGCGAAATATTTGATAAAATACTTTGGTAAACATGTATGATAAATTTAGTAGCATAGACAAGGCAGAGAACTATCTGAAAAAATGCCTCAAAGAAATGTGGTCTCATGGTGATGGAATGCCATGATAGTCCACAACAATTTTCTTTTCATGGTATTCCACCACCATGAGACCACATTTCTTTGAGGCATTTTTTTCAAACAGTTCATTCCCTTGTCTATGCTATTTCTTACTATTATGCTATGATAGATTTTTTCTAAGCATCCATAGCTTGTTCGAAAGAACATATTTTAGGCTTTTAGCCATAGTAGCAAGGCAATAAACTGTTTGATAAAATGCTTTGATAGACATGTATGAAAAATGTGTTAGCATAGACAAGGCAGTGAACTCTTTGAAAAAATGCCTCAAAGAAATGTGGTTTCATGGTGATGGAATGGCATGACGAATGCCATGACAAGGAAATTGCTATGGATTGTCATGGAATTCCATCACCATTGAAACCACATTTCTTTGAGGCTTTTTTTTAAATAGTTTGTTGCCTTTTCTATGCTATTTCTTATTAGTATGCTTTGATAGATTTTTTCCACAAGCATCCATAGCCTTTTTGGAAGCACCTATTTTAGGCTTTTAGCCATAGCAACAAGGAAGCGAACTATTTGATAAAATGCTTTGGTAAACATGTATGATAAATGTAGTAGCCTAGAAAAGGAAGTGAACTGTTTGAAAAAATGCCTAAAAGAAATGTGGTCTCATGGTGATGGAATGCCATGACAATCCACAACAATTTGCTTTTCATGGCATTCCACCACCATGAGATCACATTTCTTTGAGGCATTTCTTTCAAACAGTTCATTCCCTTGTCTATGCTATTGCTTACTATTATTCTATGATAGATTTTTTCTAAGCATCCATAGCTTGTTCGAAAGCAACCATTTTAGGCTTTTAGCCATAGCATTAAGGCAATGAACTATTTGATAAAATGCTTTGATAGACATGTATGAAAAATGTGTTAGCATAGACAAGGCAGTGAACTCTTTGAAAAAATGCCTCAAAGAAATGTGGTTTCATGGTGATGGAATGGCATGACGAATGCCATGACAAGGAAATTGCTATGGATTGTCATGGCATTCCATCACCATTGAAACCACATTTCTTTGAGGCTTTTTTTAAATAGTTTGTTGCCTTTTCTATGCTATTTCTTATTAGTATGCTTTGATAGATTTTTTCCACAAGCATCCATAGCCTTTTTGGAAGCACCTATTTTAGGATTTTAGCCATAGCAACAAGGAAGCGAACTATTTGATAAAATGCTTTGGTAAACATGTATGATAAATGTAGTAGCCTAGACAAGGAAGTGAACTGTTTGAAAAAATGCCTAAAAGAAATGTGGTCTCATGGTGATGGAATGCCATGACAATCCACAACAATTTGCTTTTCATGGCATTCCACCACCATGAGATCACATTTCTTTGAGGCATTTCTTTCAAACAATTCATTCCCTTGTCTATGCTATTGCTTACTATTATTCTATGATAGATTTTTTCTAAGCATCCATAGCTTGTTCAAAAGCAACCATTTTAGGCTTTTAGCCATAGCATTAAGGCAATGAACTATTTGATAAAATGCTTTGATAGACATGTATGAAAAATGTGTTAGCATAGACAAGGCAGTGAACTCTTTGAAAAAATACCCCAAAGAAATGAGGTTTCATGGTGATGGAATAGCATGATGAAGCCATGACAATCAAATTGCTATGGATTGTCATGGCATTCCATCACCATTGAGACCACATTTCTTTGAGGCTTTTTTTCAAACAGTTTGCTGCCTTTTCTATGCTATTGCTTATTAGTAGGCTTTGATAGATTTTTTCCACAAGCATCCATAGCTTTTTTGGAAGCACCTATTTTATGCTTTTAGCCATAGCAACAAGGAAGTGAACTGTTTGATAAAATGCTTTGGTAAACATGTATGATTAATGTAGTAGCATAGAAAAGGAAGCGAACTATTTGAAAAAATGCCTCAAAGAAATGTGGTCTCATGGTTATGGAATGCCATGACAATCCACAACAATTTGCTTGTCATGGCATTCCACCACCATGAGACCACATTTCTTTGAGGCATTTTTTTCAAATAGTTTATTCCCTTGTCTATGTTATTGATTACTATTATGCTATGATAGATTTTTTCTAAGCATCAATAGCTTGTTCGAAAGCACCTATTTTAGGCTTTTAGCCATAGTAGCAAGGCAATTAACTGTTTGAAAAAATGCTTTGATAGACATGTATGAAAAATGTGGTAGCATATACAGGGTAGTGAACTCTTTGAAAAAATGCCTCAAAGAAATGAGGTATCATTGTGATGGAATGGCATGACAAATGCCATGAAAAGCAAATTGCTATGGATTGTCATGGCATTCCATCACCATTGAGACCACATTTCTTTGAGGCTTTTTTTCAAATAGTTTGTTGCGTTTGATATGCTATTTCTTATTAGTATACTTTGATAGATTTTTTCCACAAGCATCCATAGCTTTTTTGGAAGCACCTATTTTAGGCTTTTAGCCATAGCAACAAGGAAGTGAACTGTTTGATAAAATGCTTTGGTAAACATGCATGATAAATGTAGTACCATAGACAAGGCATCAAATGGTTTGAAAAAATGCCTCAAAGAAATGTGGTCTTATGGTGATGGAATTCCATGACAATCCACAACGATTTGCTTGTCATGGCATTCCACCACCATGAGACCACATTTATTTGAGGCATTTTTTTAAAATAGTTCATTCCCTTGTCTATGCTATTGCTTACTATTATGCTATGATAGATTTTTTCTAAGCATCCATATCTTGTTCGAAAGAACCTATTTTAGGCTTTTAGCCATAGCAGCAAGGCAATGAACTGTTTGGCTAAATGCTTTGATAGACATATATGAAAAATGTGTTAGCATAGACAAGGTAGTGAACTCTTTGAAAAAAATGCCTCAAAGAAATGAGGTCTCATGGTGATGGAATGCCATGACAATCAAAAGAATTTGATTGTCATGGCATTCCATCAAGTTATGAGACTCATTTCTTTGAGGCATTTTTTCAAAGAGTTCACTACCTTGTCTATGATATTGCTTACTATTATGCTTTTGATAGATTTTTTTCAAGTATTCATAGCTTGTTCGAAAGAACATGTTTTAGGCTTTCAGCCATAGCAACAAGGCAACACTTGAACTATTTGACAAAATGCTTTGGTAGACATGTATGAAAAATGTGGTAGTATAGACAAGGTAATGAACTGTTTGAAAAAATGCCTGAAAGAAATGTCGTCTCATAGAATGCCATGACAACCAAATGCAATTGGCAGATGCTCCTAGTTATTAATTATGCAATGTGTAGTAATTGCATAACTGCTTAGGTTGACTTTGTAAAAACTATATTGTAATTGAAATTTTGTCATCTATCAACATCTAATTATTAGTTATGAAATGTGAAGCAATTCTTTCAATTTGAAAGATGTGCAATGCAATGTAATCAACGTTATGAATATAAACTAAAAAAATCTATTTTTTACTAAGTTACCGGTTCAGTTTTGGGTTCAGGATCAGGTTTGAGAACCCAATTCGCCAGTTCGGGAAATTTTTTTTGGGGTTGGGTTCATTTTGGGTTCGGTCATACAAAAACATATAAAAATATATACATATATACATATTTGCAGTAGTAATCAAGTTCAGAATACACCACCATATTAATAGTCAAATAACATAGTTCAGAATACACCACCACTTTCATAGTGAAATATTAAAATATTAGTGATCTACTCGAATGTCATGATACAAAATTATAAATTAAAGTTCAAACATAAAAATGTCAAGTGTTTACAATCAGCCATTACTGATCATTGATCAATCTGAAAAGTTTGAACATTTTTCTGTGTGGAAGGAAAACAAGAAAATAGTGTTACATAATTATTTACATTGTGAAAGAGCCAAAACCTTTTTCTTGTAGATCGTAGAAGAATCTCAGTGATTTTTTGGGTGTCCTTGCCTTGGAACAGAACTATCCTGAGCCATGAATGATTGACTAGGAATTGTGAGAAAGAAATAAGATAAATCACATGCAACTTGTTGCAATTTCTTTCCTTGGGAAAAAGGGTAAAGTTTTCTTTTTAGGGAGAATCTCCTTTAGAGTTTGAACACATTGATAATTTTCAAGATAGACTTAGCCAAATATGTCATCTAGGTTTGAAGCTTTTAGGTAAAATGTTTGCTTCTTAAAATTTTGTTCAAAATTCAAGATGCAGGCTCTCCTCCCTTAGGGAAGAGAAGGCCTATCAAACCTAACACTCTTATGCAACACTTCTTAAGTTCTTGTTGATGCAGTATTAGATGCAAAGTTTCAAAATAGACACTGTTATATAAATTCTCATCTCACGACTATCATTGCATCAAATTATGAATTTTCAATCCTTTATGGTCTAGACAAGAGAAGTATGGAGTAGTGTTCCAATGCTAAAGTCTTATTGTGAATCTCTTTGCTATGAGTGGTTCAAAAATGAGGAATTTGTCTTCTGCACCAAATGAGAAATATTCACAATATGTGCTAGGAAGGAATAAGTCCATAAGATCGAGTATGCAAGAACTGAGAATTGCAAAATTGGCTTACATTTGACTTCCAAACACATAAATTTTCACAATTTTTGATGTTCACACGTAAGTCAAAAAGTATATGTGCGTAAGTTGTAAAGTATACACTTGAATACACGTAACTCATATCTATTGAACCATGAATTTATAATTTGCAAATATGGACACCATTGATAAAAAAATATTTGTATTAAGCAAATAGCCATGTACGCATACATCAATAATGTCGATATAAGTATAAAATATAGTTACAAAATAGCCATATAGGCATACAATGTTAAATATATCCAATAAAAAATATGTACAAAATTTCCATGTAGGCATACAACAAGGGCTATGTGCATTCAAAATTCATTTCTCTCCATGCTCTGGTTCAAATACAATTTTATTTCCCTTTGCTGGGTGATCCGATGGCAATAAGTTTGTCACCCATTTCTGCAGTGCTCGAGGAGTGCTCCTGCTGCTCCTCCTAGTGGTTAGCTCTTGGTGAAGTTTCAACTGTTACAATAAGAAGTAAAGACATTAATATATAGAAATTACATTATAAAAATTAAAATATATTTAACAAAATAATCACTTACGGCCATCTCGCGATCACTCTCCTTGATGGAAATATTTTCACATCGATGCTCAGGCATGCTCAAGCCCTGTATAAACCATCAAAATAGGAATTAGACTACGAATAAATAATGGTTTGATTTTTCACTAGAACTAGTTCATCTATAACAATGAATGTAAATTGAAATTTAGTAATTTTCCTCATACCTCCCCTCTATCAGATCCATCGAGGATTGTATAGCGGAGGAAACACCAATATCCATTGCCCTCATAATGTTTGGTAGTGTTTCTATCACCAACATCTGAAAATAAAACAACTCTTTATTCAATCACAAAAAAGTTACAATATCGATCCATGTGATGACTTATAATGTATGAGATCTACTGAAAAAAATTGTGAGTACAACTATTAAACAGATATATTTCTGATTATTAGTTATTGAATTTGAAGTAATGCTTTGAGTTTGAATTATGTATAATGCAATGTAACCAATGATATGAATATAAACTACAAAAATCTATTCAACTTAGAATTCATTACTTAAGTTCTCTTTAAATTTTCTATGTTACCTTCGTAAACGTTTGATCAAATCTACTAGTACTCGGAGGTGTTTCCTTGAAACCTCCAACAGTACCCTGTTCAACATCCAAAATCACATATTAAAATACCATTCGTAAAACAATGGTATTAACACATGTAATAAATTTATAATTGCTTACTAGCTTTACATACCCCACCGATAAGTGTACTGCATAAATAAGTAGGTGGATGACTGGTGTGTCCAGTCTCTACACTGTGACCCTGCAATTTTATTAAAATAATAAAACTAAATTAGTTAATCTTGCATTTCACAATCAAAATTTAATAAATTAAATTCAATGAACATGCTGAATTTTACCTGAGTGTCAATGCCATATGCATCATGCAAAATGTCAGTCATCCTCTCCATCCCCATAGATGCATACGGATCAGGCTGCATAGTAGCATATGGATCCTATGTAGCACCCTCTTGAGTGTCAGTAGGGTCATATGAACAAGTCACCCTGCAAGATTGACACACATGGGTTCGAAGGCCACCACCTAAAGAATCCCCTGGATGGTGCTATACAATAGGGCTAGTGTGATGGATGACACTCCAGGTCAAAGTTGTGATTGCCTGCAATGTCGCTATGTCAGCACTCTCCTTCGCACTGGAAGGCATCACAATCTGCTCACGAGGTGGCCTAGTGAGAGGTTGTATCCCTTGCCGTGTAGGATCCAGCTATGCACCGGGCCTATCCTGAGCTGACCCCCCACCTCTCCCCTAGAACTCCATCATATCAAAATAATTTGGGATTTGGTTCAATACAAACTCATTGTATAGTTTCCTAAGAAAATATTGGGGGACTTCACAATTATTGCACAGTGGGTAATCAATGACCATATACCATCTTTCATAAAAATGGTTCTTAATCTCGTGATGGTGGCACCAATGAATAAGAAACCTATTTGCATTGAGGGTAAGATTGTGATTTGTTTTAGGGTCAGTGAATAGAGAGCACAAATCACCTTTAGTAATTTTTAAATCTTCTACTTGTTTATATGATAATTTGTCTGCATAATATGCCCTGGTTGTCTGCCTCCTATCTTGCCATCTAGATATTTTTTGGGTGATTGCATCTACATTTTTTAACATGTCTTTCAATGAATTTGTTGGAAGCATTCTTTCTATGGTTGAAGCATTTGGATCACTCAACCTACTAATAAGTCCTCAAGTTGTTTTCTATTGTTCTCAATTTCACTCAAATTTTCTTGAGTGCCAGGAGGGAATTGAGAGAATGGTGGGGGAGGTTGATTTTGTTGTTGAGGTTGATTTTGTTGAGGATTTTGTTGAAGATTTTACTGTTAAGGATTTACCTCCTCTTCTTGTTGAGGATTTGTAGGATTTCCTACAAATTAAAAAAAAAACAATCAAATCTAACCTAAAACAAACAAAATCAATTTCAAACTAACAAATAGCAAACAATACTTACCTCTTGCATCTCTTTGTCGTCATGGCACCATATTTGCGAACAAAATTCAACTATTCTTGAAGAAATTTGTAGAGATCCTTCTTCCTAGAATGCGAGCACAAAAGTGAGGGTTTTTGGCCGCAGGCAGAGCTGAGAAATAGTAAAAAGAAAATGATACACATTTCACCTTTTTTTTCTTTTAAGATCACATAACGCTCTCGCGTTATAACACGAGTGTTATATCTTTCCAAATTTTTTTCCCATTTGGCCACAAAAGTGCGACCAACTTCATGCACCCGCCCTTATGAAATATTATAAATGATATTATCTTGAAGTATTATGTTGAAGATGTCAGTTTACAATACTATATATACATGTGTCATTAAATTGGTTGTTCCTAGGGATAATCCATGGATCAAAGTAACCTATTGGTCAATAGGTCTCTTAGATGTACGTAACCTTTTAGGATGAAATTATGTTATGATTAAAAAAATTATGTGTGGTCATTTATCAAATCGAGATAAGGGGTGGGTGTATATACGACTACACTCAAATTACTGAGTGATTGTATATATATGAAACCTTTGGCCAAAGTAGTGTAAGTAGCCATTTATTATAGTTCTTAGTTCATTGTGAGCGAGGGTTGTATAACTAGGCTTGCAATGTCATGCATGCAGGTTGTAGCTAATGTATGGTATCTATAGTTATGTAGGACACAACACCATGCTCAAGAAGCCTTGTATTATGAGGTTACCAAACCAATTCATTCATCAAAGGGTAGGGCCATCTTACTAGTTAGGTAGATGTGCATGGGATCGTAGTAAGTCTGTTGTTGAAAAAAGAGCACATAAGTGATACTCTACCTCATACAGTTAGGAGTCAAAATTTGAGGATGCATGCTCAAGAAGGGACATCTGGACTATTTGTACTTTATTTCATTAAGCTCTTAGAAGCTATGTACATATTTATGTATGTCTATCTTTAAATACATTAGATACATTATTCATCTTAATAAAAATAATAAAGAGCTTGTGGTCTACTACTTTAGTCATATAAAATTTTATTAACTACAAGAAATGGTATCTTATTGTAGTAACGGAAAAAGTATCCCTTTTCCTCACTTAATTTGGGAATAATTAGTAATAAAATGATCCTATTTTTTCCTTGATTCAGTGTTGTAATGTGTTTTACATATTCACATTAAGTTTGGGGCCCTTTTAAATGAAATGGAATTAATTGTTCCTTATTTAGGGTGTTCTAAAGTTTACCTTTACACTTTCACACTAATATAGGGATTTATTAATTAATTGAGGTTAATCTTCCTTAATTTTCACCTTTAATTCAAATCCAAGCCTAATTAATTATAAATTTTGAGGTATAAAACCTGACATTCATAAATGCCATTACACAAAACTTAATTTTAGAAGGTGTGTGTCCTAGGTAGGTGACCTAGGACCCATTCGTAACATGGCGAATGGGTCCTCACTAGGTCTTAGGACCCTATATTTGCATGACGTTTCACCTTGTCCGATGTGTTTCTTAGGTAATTTGGCTAGGACCCATTTTTCATATAGTGAATTGGTCCTCACTTAGGCCTAGGAACCCCCCTTGGGATATGTTTTTGGAAATATTTTAATGATATGAAATACATAATTAAATGTCTACTTGTGATATTTGAATTTCGAGAATTAATGTTCAGATAGGTATAAATACAAGGTTATTTCATTATGTTTCACCTAATAATTTTCAAGAGATCATCCTCAATCTTCATAAAAATCAAGAGTACTTTCACAAGAGCATTATGGGAGCATTCAAGAGAAATTATAAGGAATTCAAGGGAAGATTTGAAGAAGATTATTGCAGCAATCAAGATTCATTTCATCATGTCAAAGATTTAGTGCATCAAGTATGTTGTTTGAGATAATATTTTGTTGTAATTTTCAAGATATATCAAGCATATCAAAGGAATTGTTTCACATAAAAGTTTGTGATCAAGATCTACATTCATTGAGGCCACTTCATGCTAGTTTGTGGATTTGTTATCCAAGGTTTCAAACATAGTATCATTATTTTATGTTTAATGTTCCATCCTTCATGTTTCATTGTTTCATCATAAGGTTTAATTACCAAAATGGGGTTTGACCAAGGAAAACCCCTATTCCCTAACCAAAAAACATTTTTCTCTCTTTGATGTGTGATTGGAGGTTTTAGGTTGAAGATCAATTGGAGAGAAAAATTTACAAAGTTGCAAAATTGTCAGAGTTGCAAGAAAAGTTGTCAAATCACAGAAACTGAGCTACAAGATTTATTTTTTGACTTTTCGATAGTTCCTAGCTAGAAATTGGGAGTACAAAGTGAGAGGAACAAAACTCAGAAATAATTTTTCTAGAGCCCTAGCCAGTGAAGTTTGAAAAAGAAACTTTGGTGAAATGTACACAACATTTGACCCTTTTTAGATCTCCTATTTCATCACTATTTCAGTTAGATTTAATTTGTGTTTCTCATTTGCATATTATATCACAAATTTTCAATGAAACTAGGAAGATATGCACATTGTTATCAATTCATTTTGATTTTGACACCCTATTTTTCTTCATTTCATTTTTGTGAACCCGACCTTTGATCATTGCATTTTTTTTATTTTAGAGTCCTATTTCATCCTAGATTTAGATTTTGCATTCCTTTGCATCCATTTGCATTGAATTTTGTCTCATTTAGGGTGTCTAATTTGCATTCAACTTGGCATCTCATTAAAGGTTTTATGATTGCATATGTTTCATTCTTTAAATCTAAAAAAAACCAAAAAAATAGTCATCTTGCATCATATTAACTTGCATTTGAAAATTGAAATAAAAATTGCATATCAAACTAGATCTTCTAGGTTATCATTTTTTCACATTTTGAAATTGCATTTCACATTGAATTTACAAAATATTGAAATTGAAACTTGTTGTAACTAACCTAAATCTGAAACCATTGAAAATCACCTAAAAATTAGTTAAAATTTGTTTTGAAAAACCTAATCTAGGACCCATTCACCCTAGGGCGAATGAGTCCCTAATCAGGCCAAAATCTAAATTTTTGGGCATTAAAATCTTCATTTTGGGTATGTGCAGGATCATGGTGCGCCAAAAAGTGGCAATATTAGTAGGGTATGTGGCTGACGACTTTTTTTTCACCCAAAATTAATGAAACGAAAAGGGTTTTTTAGAGGAGATTCTCAGCTTTCCAAAAATATAAATTATGATTTAATTTGAATTTAATAAATAATTATTATTCATTTTCTATTAGAATTATGACTAAAGTCCTAATTGATAGGTTGATTGAAAAACATCTATAACTTTCAAACGGTATCATATTTTTTGAATCCAAAACATGTCACATTCTATGCTTCACATACTATAGGATTAAAAAAGAAAAATTAAATTTCATGAAGTTTTGACCAAGTTAAGGTGGTCAAAAGATGAGTTTTATATTTTCTAAAAGTTGTAATAAAAATTCATAATTAATTATTTACTTGGAAAAAAATTACAAAAAATATGCATCACATCTGGACATGAGTCCTCTACTTATATATAAAATATTACAAAAAATATTATAATTTTATTATGGTTAGGGTGGTCTAGACACCTACTTCTTATTTTTCCCTGAAATTTAAGTACTACTGCATTGAAATTTCAAATTTTTACCAAATAGATTTTATTTATTTTTAAATAAACCTAGTATTTTATAAACTACATTCAATTTTCTACAAATTCTATTCTTACATATTTTTGAAATAATATAGATAACTTATTCAAATATTTACGTCAAGTTGCCTAACACTGATTTTTTTGAATTTTTTGCCACTTAAGGGCCTGGTTTTTGCATGATGATCCTACACATACCCTTTTTGCACTTTTGTTTGCTGCTTTTAGATTTTTGTTTAGGTTTATAGAATTTATATTTCATTAATTTCATCATATGTAGCTTAATTTGGTACATTTAGTGCATTGTGTGATTTCAAAATTGCATTTACAACACTTCATTTCCAGATTTTTACATAGTGTAATCAACAAATTACCTTGTTTTGAATCTAAAAATTGCATTGACATCTTAGTTCATTGCATTAACACCATCATGCGTAGTTCCTCTAAGATAACTCTCACTTTGAAACATCTTGAATTGATTGATACGACATGTGAGGAATATAAAGCTTTGAAAGAACTGTTAGGAGTTTATGATAAGTCATCTACTCCCCCTAAGGAACAATGAGTCAATTGTGTTGTGGTTAGTACTGAACAATTGAATGAACAAGAGGAAATAAATGATGTTGAAAATAATAATGATCAAGGTAATAAGTCTATACCTCCTAACCAAAATTTACAAATCTTTAGAAATTCCATGCCAAAACATACTATATCATTTGTCAAAGCTAGTGATACAAAGAATTATGTGATGAATGTTAACATAGATGATGAAAACATAAAAGATGAAAATATGGATGATGTGGTTAAATTGGTGTCATTTATTGAAGATAAACCTTCTAAGGACTCTTGACCAAAATTCCAATTGATATTTCTTTATCACAAAATGACATAATCAAACATGCACTCAATGGTCCTCTTTATATAACTGGGAAAATCAATGGAAAGCCTACTAATGGGATATTAATTGATCCCTTCTGTGTAGAGAACATGATCATTGAATAATTCCTATTTGTGTATGATCTTTATCAAGATATCTATGAAAAGCTGAAAGCACGGACCAAAATGTGTAATGGTTTTGCTTGTCCTATGATTGGATCGATAAATCTCCCTTTAAAAGTCAGAAAAAAAACATTAAATGTCTCATTCACCATCAGCCCATCATCAAACCAATTTCATGTGAAGTTAGGCTATCCATGGCTTCATTCCATGAGTTCCATCTAGTTTGTTGTGCATAAATGTTTAAATTTTCCCTTTGTCAATGGAATATTTAATGTACACCATAGTGGCTTTAATATTGTTTCTTCCCATGGGAACTTTTCATTAGATTTATTTTGGCCTAAGCTGATTGAACCTATTAGACCTTGTGAGGACTAATTTTTCAAAGCATATCAAAATTTTAAGGCAAAGCGCATAGAAAAATTATTTGTTAGAAATATGCCTCAACCCGTGATTGAGCCACCTATCCTCAATGAAACCATGGTTGAACCAAAAGCCCTTCCAAATATCCAAGAGCAACCTATTAAAAATCCTCCTACCATTTTCTATAAGAGACCACAAGAAAATAAAAATAATCACATTGTATCTCCTAAAGTCAAACAAGTTTACAAAGCTAAAGAGAAAGTGGTTGAACACCCTCCTATGGTTCCTTTCATTCCTCCCCTAATGGAAGAAAAGAAACCTATGGTTGACAAACCCACTCCTACACAATCACAAATTGGAAATAGATTGAAACAAAATTGAAATGCTAGAGAGTGTAGACATAGTCATCGTGCTATTGCTCATATGTTACAAACTAAAGAAGAAAAGAGAAACGTAGAAAATAAAAATTTGAACTTTCTTAAAGAAATGCATGATGAATCTATACCTTCACCACAACATAAATAAGAACCTTCTAGTGACATATTCATTCCACCTCTTGTGATTAATTTAGATGATGACATTGATATTGCAAAGATTTAAGAACAAGTGCATAAGGATTTGAATTAATTGTTCTCTTCTTCTATGAAATTAAATGAAAATTCTACTAATAAGAGTGTTGAGCTTTGTGTTTCCCCTAGTTCAACACTTTTCTTTGTCCCTTTGGATAGTTTTCCACCCTCTATATATACAAAACGACATTGGGATGTAGATGATCTACTATAGGTTGACTCACATGTGCCTTACTAGTCTTTTGCATCATTTTCATTTTCATGTTTCTTTATGTAATTACATGTTTGCAATGTGATCCCCCATACTATTTAATTTTGTGTATCTCTCTCTTTTTGTGCATTCATTTATATGTATCTACATTATTCTCCAAGTCATAAACATTTTACCTTTCTCACTTGTCTTGTGTTTTCCTTTTTGGGATTACATAACGCATTAAGACATTTAGGTCTCTTCCATGTTTACCTAAAGGATTTTTCTTTGTTTTTTCTCTCTTTTTGTCATCCTTCTATTTCTATGAGTATTTAGGGAATGATGACATTTCTAAGCTCTAAAACAACATTGTAGAAAAGATATACTAAGCATGAATCCATAGATCCCTTATGTATTTTTGGGGACAACCCCTCCCTCCTTTTTCATGATGTAGATTTATTTTGAAATCATATGACTTGGCATAGGGCTTCCTGAGGAAGCTCTCATGTCTTTAGATTAAACATTGCATACTTTAAAGAAATTTATCACACTAATAGTATTAGCAACTGCTTTAAAGTGGGGGCATACACCGTTAATATCTTTTGACATTTTTCATGTTTCATGGTGGGATTTGATATTTTGTTGTGATGCATCCTTTTCTTGGTGATGTCATTTGCTTTGATGTCCTCCAAGAGTGTGATATTTCTTAGTGTAAAATTTTCCTCTTAGTGGTGATGTGACACACTACATTCCCTAAGTTGTGAAACTTTTACTCTTTATTTTTCCTCTCTTGGAGGAATTAGGCATGATGATCCCTAAGAAGAAGACCTTACATGAACGAAGCAAGATCCCCTTGAAAAAAACCTTATATATATATAATGTTCATAAGTGTTTGGCATAACAAAAAATTCTAACCTGGTGAAGCTCAAACCCTAATAAAGGACACCAAGCATAACACACCTTGCTTGCTTGTGGAGCCTTGCCCTATTCATATGTGTTTGGCATAACATAGTTTTTAAACCCTATGGAGCTCAAAACCATAAATTAAAGGCCACCTAGCATAACACACCTTTCTTTCCTATGGAGCCTTGCCTAGAATTGTGGTGCCTTATTGAATTTTTTAGGAGGATAAATTTGATATGGTATGGGATTCTGTGGACACTAGAAATGGATACTTCACTCCCTTGTCCACACAAAATGGAGAGAAGGGAGATTTGATTTCGCAATGCTTACATTCAAGAATACCTAAGATATCTCAACCCATATAAGGATGTGAGAGATCTGAATATAAGGTATCCTTAGAGATGATTGGGACAATAAATGGGTTCACCACCAAGTGTAAACTTGGAAAACATTAAATGTTTGAAAACATAGTGTGATATGCAAACATATGCTAAATGACCCAAGAAAGGCCCTAGAAATGTAAATAAACTAGAAAAAAAAAAGTAAAGATGTGAATGGTGTGCACCTAGAAACCTTCAAGAGACTAGAAATAGCTTTGAAATTCTAAAAATATTGATTTTTAAGCCTGGTGAGACTCATTCACCATTCTGGGCAAATTAGTCCCGATTCTAGAAAACTACACTGGAGCTTGTTTTAGCCAAATGGGTATCCAAATCCAAAAAATACTCTAAAAATTAGGTACAATGGGACTTATTCACCATTAATGGAAAATGAGTCTAGTTCAACTTTTCTAGAAACTCAAAAGTGGAATTTGTATCTCTCGGTCTGCTCATTGTACCTCCAAATGTCTAGATTTGAAACCCTAATTTTTAAGGTCGTAAGTGACTTTTTGTGAAGATTTTGACCTTTCCAATATGCAGATGAATCTAACAAGCTTGAAACCTATTCTTCAATCATCTCCAAGCCTTGAAAGCACCTAGGTCTACAATCACACAAAGAGAGAGAGAGAGAGAGAGAGAGAGAGAGAGAGAGAGAGAGAGAGAGAGAGAGAGAGAGAGAAAATGTTGATTGTTAGGGGATGGCGGTTTGCCTTGGTCAAACCCCTTTTAGGTAATTAAACCAAAATTGTGAATTAACATAATGAAGCATGACCATGACATAATGCAATTAGAATCTTTCCATGATGATGGATGTTGATTTTCTGCATCAATTGATGAAGAATATTGCTCTTGAATGGCCTAGAATTGATCTTGAAAGCTATTTTGATGACCTTGTGAAGACTTGAAATGCCTAACTATTGCTTGCTTGAATTGAAAGCTTGAATACCTTATGAAACAATGATTTGAGAGATTTTTTATATATGAAAGGTACTCAAATGGCTATTATTTTGATCTCCAATGTTGACATTCATCAAAATTCAAGTTTGAATTACAATTTCCCACTCAATTTTGAAAAATTCCTCAAAAGGGACTCATTCGCCACCCTTGGTGAATGTGTCCAACCTAAGGGGACTCATTCACCCAAGGTGATGAATGAGTCCCACCTTGAGGTTTTTGAGGTGGGTCTTTAAGATTTTTGGGTTTTTAAGTGTTTTTGTTGGGATATTAGCCAAACTATGCCTCAGGATGCAAAAATAAGGAGCCTAGGGTCCTATTAATGATCATATAAAGGGTGATTATGGCTAGGGAAACAAATTTCAATGTGAAAGTGTGCTTAAATACACTCTACACCATTAAAATGAGGTCCACTTAGCCTATATAGGCACAAGATCCATTGTGAATGTGTAAAACACATTACAACACTATATTAAAATCAAATTTAATTCACAAGCCTTTTAGATTAATGTGAGAATGCAATTAAATAAATTTTACAACATTGAATTAAGGGAAATATAGCTCCAGGGTGAAGCCACAATAGTGGCTTAGAATTCAAGTGAGGAAGGAAAACTCACAAAAAATGAATACATGGCAAAAAACTTGATTTGATGGGTTCATACAAACCTACTGGTTTGAGTGAGCCCATAAGGGGTTCACTCAAATGAGTAGGTTCGAGTGAACCCTTTTAATTCTTTCCCACCCAAAAACCCAAAAAATACCTTATGGAAGGGTGGTTCGCTCGAACCCCTCGGGCTTCATATGAACCCCCCTTATTCCTCATCCCCCCCGAGATACCTAAAAAACCTAAATTTTGGCACTTTGAAGCTTGGGTTGTGGATGAAAATGGAGGAATCTTCACAAACCCAACTAGAATCAGGTAGTCCTCAAAACGAGCTATCCAACAAATATAATTTTAATATGTTTTGGTTTTATTATGTATTTGTTCTTTTAGTTTTATTAAACATAGGTTTTTCATCAAAAAAGGTCTCTGCTCTACACATGTGGAAAAAAAAAATTATCAAAAAGAAAAGAAAAATATGAGTGCACCAGATATTGAAGTCCTTAATCCAACACAAAAAAAATGAATCTCGATATATACAAAAAAAGTTAATCATTATACGGTTGCACTATGTATGAATTGTAATTACTTCAAAACTTTATTAAAGAAAAAATATTCAATAAAAAAATATCTAACCAAGTGGAAGCACTAGATATCGGAGTTAAAAATTTAAATTTGAAAGAATTATAATTTTATCCTTCATGAAAAAAAGGTTATGTGTTATACGGTGTGCATCACTTTTTAAAAATATTGTTTTCTGAAAAAACCATATTTCGTGGGAGATGGAAAAAGAAGTGAAATCTAATTCCAAAATTTTTGAAAAAAAGATTTTTAGAATCTACAGAAAAAATGTGACAAGACTCTAGTTTGCATCATCTTCAAATTCCTCACAGTTTAGCCACTATATTTTCCTGAATGTGAAGATTTAGTTAAACATAATAATTTCAGTATCCAGTTTGGCCAAAAATTGTAAACCACTATTGTTGGATCACCCTCCATTAAACTTAAATGATTAATAAAAGTCTAGAAAAGTGTGAAAGTCATTTACAACACTTTACAATTCCTTTACAAGACATGTATTTTATTTAGTTTACAAGCACCCAAGACCTAATGTGAATGTGTTATCCACATTACAACATTAAATCAAAGCAAAATTAAGCCAAAATCATAAGGAAGGCCCAAACAAGATAGAAAAACTAGAAGGGTTACTTTTTCAATGTCCACATTTAGCCCCCACTTTAGTGAGAAGATGAACTTGCTTCAAACTTGTACTAAAGTAGACATTCAAGAGGGGTCCAATTGTACCAATGTGGATGGTCTCAGATAAAAAATATGATGGAGGTGGTCAAGCCCCCAAGATCCAGGATCCTTTAAGTCAAACTGACATAATTGCAAAAGCACACACACAAGGTGAATTATTCGCAGAAAAACAAGATACACGATCATACAATGGAAATGATGAGAAGGAAGAGAAGTATAAAAACAAGTAAAAATAAAAGGGTGGATCAAGTTTGGACTATTTCTCCAACACGATGTGGATCAGATCTAGGTTGTTTTTCCACAAATCAATACTCACTTTGAGGTGATAGAACTCTTGGCTATTCGTCGGGTGAGAAGTCCTAAAAGGTGAGAAACATACACTCATGGCTTGTATGTACTCACACACATGTAAGTGGCTATGGGGAAAGTCATGCCTCAGATTGGGCTTCCAACTCAAACCAAAGTTATACCTCCTTATAACTTTGATAAGGCGTCATGCAAAAATGATCTTTGAGCTCCATGAGGCAAGAAAAACCTCATATGCTTGAAACTCATAGACATTGTAAATGCAAAATAGTACAAGGAATGTTCAAAGAGATTTTTCTTGGTTTGTGCAAGGTCTCTTCTTAGGGAACATTGTGCCTAATGTTTCCACAAGAGGACAAGTGAAAAAAATATCACACTCTCAAAGGGAATCAAGATCAATGACACCACCAAGAAAAGGATGCATCGAAAGAATGAAGAAAATCACACAATGAAATATGAGTGTCAGTGTATGCCCCCACTTTAAAGTGGTTGCTAACACCATTACTATGAGAAATTCCTTTAAAGTAGAAGAAGACATGAGAACTTATCTAGAAATCCCTATGCAAAGTCATATGTTTCTGATAAGCTACATCATGAATAAGTATGTCAAATGTGAGTCAACTTAAGGCATTCCATCCACATCCCAAGCTTGCTCTTATATGTTCATGAAAGGTGATCAACTAGTCAAAAGAGACAATGATAAGTGACATACAAGGAGGCTAACTAACCCCTTGCCCCGACTTAGTGCAGGACAATGATGAGCCAAATAAGATGAAAATAAGTTTCAATTAGAGGAACTAGGTAATTTAACACAAGGAAGAGAACCACATTCCATAAGATGTTGAATTTTATTATTCAAAGCCTTACATTCATTAGTAGAATGACCATCAACTCTATGATATGTGAAAAATGAAGTCATGCAATAAAATTTATTTCATGTTCTTGGAGGGAGAGATATCATATGATCTTGGAGTAGTTTCACCAAGATACTCTCTTGATCAATAGAAGATTTTCCTTTATTTTGTAAAAAAGATATCTCTTGCTTAGTAAAAGATGTCATACCTAAGCAAGACTCATTAGATTGTGATTTTTTTTGCTCCTTTACAGGAGGGTGTAAAATCTAATGAATTCAAATCCTTAGTGTTTTACAAGACGACATTGAAATTAAGTGAAGATGTCTTTGTTTGTTTTAGTTATTGCAAAGGATAGCTTTCAAGACCACTAGTGTCTATTAGTTTAGGATGCACTATTGTTAAAGTTGGCTTAGAAGGATATTTTGTAATAGTGTTGATGTTAAGTGAAGGATTGTTTATTTCTATCAAAGGACAATAGCCAAGACCATAAGTCATTTCTTGCGTGTTGGGCTCTATGGGGTTGTGAATACCTTGTTCTCTAGCACCACACCCTTTTCCACTACAGCCAAGTTGTTTCATAAGTTCATAACCTTTTCCATTAAGCTTTTTCATTTCTTTTGGATCTGGTGGTTGCTCATGATTAAGTTCATCAAATTTTGTTGTATAATTTGTTGTCTTTTGTTCTAACGTGGTGGAGGTGGAAGCTTTCAAAGGTTCTTCAAAAAAATTTGTTGACATTACCAGTTTGTCTTTTCCCTTTTCAGAGTTTTTTTTATGATCTTGTATTCTCCCATGAATGTATGTTCAAAATCCAAGGAACCCCAATCATCTTCTAATAGATTTGTGACATATTCAATGTGTTTTTATTTGTCTCTTTGTTTTGTGGGTTCTACTTGGGTAGTTGGTGTTAATGTTTTCAAAGGATTGTTCTTCCATCTCTCAATGTTCAAAAAATTGTTTCGGTCAGGGTCACCTTCAAGTATGTATACTTTGTTCTTGTAGATGTATTTAATTTTATGATGAAGAGTAGAAGGCACACCATTCATTGCATGAATCTACAGTCTGCCTAAAAGGAGATTATATGAAAGATCTTTAGGCATAACATGGATCAGTGTGTTTAATGTGGCATATCCAACTATAATAGTAAAAGTGATCACACCATTTAGTTTCTTTCCTACATTGTAAAATCCATTAATGGACAAAGATTCAAGTTGAATTTTTTATTTATCCACATGAAGAATATCCAAAAGGTTTATGCCATACACATTAGGGGCTAAGCCATTTTCAACAAGGGTTTGATTTATCCCTATTCTTTTATATTGAGATATTATTATGAAAGCTTCATTTTGTTTTTGCACTACCAAAGGAGGGAGCTCACTTTGGTGGAAAACAATGTAAGGATTCAAACCTTAAATCATGGCTTCTATTTCATTTGGTTGTAGATTAGAAGGAATAGGAACTTGTTGCAAGGCAGTTTGAAGCATAGTGTGATAATGAGGTGAATTCTAAATTAGGTCCCATAGAGATGTCTTTGCAGGAGTATTCGTAAGTTGTTCAACAAGATCATACTCCTTTCCAATATGTGAAGGAAAATGGGGAGCACTAGGAAAAATGTGATTAGGAAAAGGTAAGGGTGTCGGGGTTGGTTGTTGTGGTTCCATATTATTTCTAGTGTTATATGTATGAGCAATGGTATTATGACTCAGTTGCTATGACACATTATTCTTAGGTGGGTAAAGGATAAGTTCAGGTTTATTTTGAGTTTGAGTTTTGTGTGAGGGTGGGCAAAGGATGAGTTGAGGTTGAATAATATTAACATCCCTTAGTGAAGGAGAGTCTAATACTACTTCACCATCTTCATCTAGGGGCATAATATCATTATTTTCAATGTTTTCCTTTGCTTGCACCATGATATCTTCCCTAGGAGGAGAGTTTTTAGGAGAACTACAGGCTAGATGTTCATGAAATTCAAGGGTTTGTTCTTCCAAAATGACTTCATCACATGTAAGGGAGTTATCAATGGTTGGAATTTTTTTTTATCGATAGTAGAGATATGAAGGGAAGTTAATTTAATTACCCATGATTTCATCATTTCTCTCCAAGATCTCATTCTCTTGTGCCATGTTATCTCCCCTATTAGGAGAGCTTGTAAGATGTTCATCACATGCCATGGTTAGATTATATGAAGTATCCTCATCATAGGTAGGGGAGGCATCAAGAGAAGGACTACTATGGTTTTCATGATTATGAATGGCTAAATGCTTTTGTTCAAATAGGTATTTCCAAATGTTAGTGATATTAGGAAGGAGAGAGATAAGGTTATCAATTTCACTCCACATGTCTTCCTGACAAATGTTACTTTCATGATTGTTCACAATTGTGTCCCTTTTTACTAAATTCTTCTTACAATTAGCGGAGGTGTTCAGAGATGGATTTGGGATAAGCCAAGTGGTAGAAATAATTTCATATTCTTGTGTTATACTATCTTCCAAAGGGGGATGAGGAGAGGGGCAATCAAGACCCTCAATTCTTGTATCATATTTCACCAAGATACCTTTGTCACTAATAGGAGAGGTATCGGGAGAAGAACAAGTATGATTTTTATGATTGTCAACAATACCATCCTCACCAATGGGAAATGTAATATTAAGAATTGTGGTAATGGTTTGGTCCTCTTTTTCTAGGATGTTTTCATAACTATGAAAGATAATAGAAGGATGACTAACATGTTTCTTAATTACCTCATTATTGTAATCTAAATTGAACTCATAAGAGGGGATTTTTTATTTATGCAATCCATTGTTAACCAAATAAAAGCCACATCTTTGGAAATAAAACATGCTATTATGGAAACGTATTTAATTAAAATGGAATTCAATGAATTAAATGGAAATGCTTAAATGCAATTTTTAGATGTGAAGCAAGGTAATTTGTTGATTACACTATGCTACAACCTAAAAGAAGAAATGTTGTAAATGCAAATATGAAATTTAGAAATGCATGAAATGGGATAAATTAAGCTAGATTAATGAAATGCATGTAACAAAAACTCAACAAATTTATATAAATAGTTAATGGAAGCAAACAGAAGTGGAAAAAAATGTTTTCAGTGTTGTAAAAGGCACTTTCAGGGGTGCACTGGGACTGATTCACCCAAGGTGGCAAATGTGTCCTAGTACTAATTTTTTTTAAAAAAATTAGAATTTTTGAAATGAATTTTATGCTTTTTGATGCTAATCTAGGATGCAAATACAGAGTTTTATAGATTTTTAATGAGATTAAATGCAATAATACAAGCTAAATGAGATTTTCATTAATGCAAATTTTGAAACCCTAGAATGCAAGCTAACTAATGCAAAATGTAATGTAATGTTAATGCACTCCAAATAAGAATTATGATGTTAAAAATTTAGGTTCACCAAAATGTGGACACCAAAAATGGATGATTCACTCCCTTGTCCACACAAAATGGAGAGAAGGAAGGGAGATCTGATTTCACAATTCTCACATTCAAGAATACCTTAGAGATCTCAACCCATTGAAGGATGTGAGAGATTTGACTATAAGGTATCATTAGAGATGATTGGGACAAGAAAGGGGTTCACCACCAAGTGTAAACTTGGAAAACATAAAATTTTTGAAAACACAATGTGATATGCAAAAAAATGCTAAATGACCTAAGAAGAGCCCTAGAAATGTAAATAAACCAAAACAAAAACTAAATATGTGAATAGTGTGCACCTGAAAAACCTTGAAAAGACTAGAAATAGCTCTAAAATTCTGAAAAGGTTGATTTTTAAGCTTGGTGGGACTCATTCGCCATTCTGGGCGAATCAGTACTGATTCTGGAAAATTGCATTGAAGCCTATTTTAGCCAAATCAGTATCCAAATCCATAAAAATATCTAAAAATCAATTACGATGGGACTTATTCACCACTAATGGAGAATTAGTATAATTTTAATTTTCTAGAAACTCAAAAGTGGAATCTGTAGCTCTCAGTCTACTCAATCTATACCTCTAAATGTCTAGATCTGAAACCTTGATTTTTAGGGTTGTAAGTGAATTTTTGTGAAGATTTTGACTTTTCCAATAGGGTGATTAATCCAACAAGCTTGAAAATTATTCTTCAATCATCTCCAAGCCTTCAAAGAACCTAGGTTTGCAATCACACAAAGAAAGAAAATGTTGATTGTTAGGGGATGGGGGTTTGCCTTGGTCAAACCCCTTTTACGTAATTACACCAAAATGATGAAGTAAGATAATGAAGCATGAACATGAGATAATATAATTATAACCTTTCCAGGATGATGGATCTTGACTTGCTACAACAATTGATGAATAATCTTTCTCATGAATGTCCTAGAATTGATCTTGAAAGCTATCTTGATGACCTTGTGAAGACTTGAAATTCCTAACTATTGCTTGCTTGACTTGAAATATTGAATACCTTATGAAAAAATTATTTGAGAGCCTTTTATATAGGAAAGGCACTCAAATGGCCATTATTTTGATCCCCAAGGTCGACATTCATCAAAATTCAAGTTAGAATTGCAATTTTCCTGCTCAATTTTGAAAAATTCCCCAAAAGGGATTCATTCACCACCTTTGGTGAATGGGTCCCATCTAAGGGGACTCATTCACCCAAGGTGGAAAATGAGTCCCACCTTGAGGTTTTTGAGGTGTCTCTTCAATATTTTGGGGCTTTAAAGTGTTTTTGTCAGGATATCAACCAAACTATGCCTCAGGATGCAAAAATAAGGGATGTATGGGCCTATTAATGATGATATAAAGGGTGATTAGGGATAGGGACACAAATTTGAATGTGAAAGTGTGGTTAAATACAATCTACAACATTAAAATGAGGTCCATTTATCCTAAAAAGGAACAAGATCCAATGTGAATGTGTAAAACACATTACAACACTAGATTAAAACCATATTTAATTCACAAGCCTTTTAGATTAATGTGAGAATGCAATTAAATAAATTTTACAACATTGAATTAAGGGAAATATGGGTCCATTAGACTTAAATGCTTAATAAAATTCTAGCAAAGTGAGAAAGTCATTGACAACACTTTACAACACCTTTACAAGACATGTATTTTATTCAGTTTACAAGGGACCAAGACCTAATGTGAATGTGTTATACACATCACAACATTAAATCAAGGAAAAATTAAGCCAAAGTCAAAAGGAGGGCCCAAACGAGACATAAAAAGTAGAAGGGTTACTTTTTCAGTGTCCATAGATCCTAATATGATTCTCTTATTTACCACCCCTTTATTGGAAGACTCACCTAGTGGACAACCTCAAGTTCCACTACCTTGGAGTGACTGTAAACCCATTGCTTAGATGTGTTCCACATTGTGTTAGACAATCTAGGCTTGATATTTTTGGTCTTTCATGTTGCAATTTTGTGTATCTTTGTCATTGATGCATATATAAGTGTCTTGAATGTATACTTTAGTGTGAGTTTGACATGGGGTCATACTCTCACTAAAGTGGGGGAAAAATATAGTAACAAAAAAAGTATACATTTTCCTCACTTAATTTGGGAATAATTAGTAATAAAATGATCCTAATGTTGCCTTGATTTAGTGTTGTAATGTGTTTTACATATTCACATTAATTTTAGTGCCCTTTTAAATAAAATGGACTTAATTGTGCCTTATTTTGGGTGATTTAAAGTGTGTCTTTACATTTTCAAACTAATCTAGGGATTTATTAATTAATTGAGGTTAATTTTCCTTAATTGGCCCCTTTAATTCAAATCCAAGCCTAGCTAATTGTAAATTCCAAGGGATAAAATGCGGCATTCATAAATTCCACTACACAACATTTAATTTTAGGTGTGTGTCCTAGGTAGGTGACCTTTGACCCATTTTCCATATGGTGAATGTTGTCCTCACTAAGTCCTAGAACCCTATTTTTTAAAGACATTTCACCTTGTCTGATGTGTCCTAGGTAAGTGGCTTAAAACCCATTTTCCATGGTCGTCACTTAGACCTAGGACCCCCCTTTGGCATATGTTTTTGGCAGTATTTTAATGATTTTAAATACATAATTCAATGTCCACTTGTGATATTTGAATTCTGATAATTAATGTTAAGATAGGTATAAATACAGGGTTATTTCAATATGTTTCACCAAACATTTTTCAAGAGGCAATCCTAGATCTTCATAAGAAATCAAGAGTACTTTCACAAGATCATTATAGGAGCATTCAAGAGCAATTCTAAGGCATTAAACAGTGAATTTTAAGAAGATTATTGCAAAAATCAAGATTCATTTCATCATGTCAAAGGTTTAGTGCATTATGCATGTTGTTTGAGCTAATATGTTTATGTAGTATTCAAGGTCTATCTATCATAGCAAAGACATTGTTTCACATCAATGTTCATGATCAAGATCTACATTCATTGAGGATACTTCATGCTAGTTTGCAGATTTGTTATCCAAGGTTTCAAAAAAGGTATCATTGTTTCATGTTTCATGCTCCATCCTTCATGTTTCATTGTTTCATCATAAGTTTTAATTACCAAAATAGGGTTTGACCAAGGAAAACTCCTATTCCCTAACCAAACAACATTTTTCTCTCTTTGTGAAAAGATTGAAATAGGGTACTCCACCTTTTAGGAGATGAAGCACATAGAGAGGGAAAGGGATCCCTCCTATTTCATTCCAGTTCATTCACAGAAACCATAGAGATCTCAATCTAATGGTTCAATTGAGAGAAGGGGTTTCTATAAGGTCTCCTTGGGTGTGATTAAACAAAGGGGGTTCACCACTAAGAAAAGGCTTCGAAAGAAGGAAATACAAGTGATATGCATATCTAGCTATGTAACCTAGGAAATAAAACTCAAAATCATAATAATAAACTAAGAATGAATAGAGGGGCACCTAGAAAATTGGAGATGCTTAAAACAAGGTCTACAATCCTAAAATTATGAATTTTGATGCACATTGGGAATCATATTCCAAGCTGGGAGATTTTGTCCTAGTTTAGGGTTTTGGGCTAAATCCAAATTGCAACTGGTAAACCAAGATCTATAGGAAAAGTTTGAAAAATGGTATACTAGGACTCATACGCCCAAGATGGTGATTTAGTCCCAGTATTAGGGTTTTTCAAAAACTATGGTATCCTCTAGTGATCTTCTATAGCTTCTCTCATGTCTAATATCAGAGTCTGAAACTCTGAATTCTGACCTGTAAGTGAATTTTCATGAAGATGATCATTTATTAACAACTTTGACAACTTTCTTCAATCTTGAAACTTTGTCTTCAAAGGATCTTAAAACCTCAAATTACCTAGATCTAAAATCACACATGTAGAGGAGAGAAAAATAATAATTTGTTAGTGGATAGGGGTTTGCCTTGGTCAAACCCCATTTTGGTAATCAAACCTTGAAATGAATAGAAATATGAAAGGAATGATGAATGAAAAAAATGCAATGTTACAACTCACCAAACCCTTGGAACAAAGGCTGCAATCTTGTATGAAATGGATAGCATGAATGTATATCTTGACTCTTGATTGTATATTATGAATCTTGACTTGAATTCTTGCTTAAATCACAAAACCCTACATCACAAATGTTAGCTCAAAAACACACATGATGCAATATGACTTTGATATGATGCTTGAATCCTAAATATAGCTCCAAAATACTTGATAATCAACTCTTGAATGCTCTTGTGAAAGTAATCTTAATTGATTATGAAGATCTAAGATGAAACTCTATGAAATAACCTTGTATTTATACTTGTTTATGCCAAATTTCCCAAAATTACAAGACTACAAGTTGACATCAGATCTAGGAGAATAAAATTACACCAAGAATTGAATTCAAAATAGGTTCAAGCTAAAGCAAGACTAATATGCTAATTGGGGCATATGAGTCCCAATACCTTAGGCTTGGGACAATTTTTTTAAGAAATGCTTCGTTTTATGCCAAATTTAGGATTAGGCCCTGAAACTTAGGTGGAACCCATACACGCAAGGGGATGTATGAGTCTCAGATGAATAAATATAAGACACATAACCCAAGAACAATAATTATGATTGGTCATTAGTTAAGTGTCAAGATTATCCTTGTAAATATGCATTAAATAAGGCTTGTGGATGCAAAATAGGATGAAATAAGGCATAAAGAAGCCCAATTTTAGCAAGGAGGGCCCAAAAAAGTGTGAAAATGTAAAGGGATACATTTTTCTACACTACATTTATCCCCCACTTTAGTGAGAGGAGGAAATTTCTTCAAACTCACACTAAAGTAGACAAACTCGCATCAAGAGGGGTCCAAGTGTACTAATGCTAGTGAGATAGGATTATAGTGACCAAGAGGGTTGCACAAGCCCCTAGGGTCGAGATTCTATTGGAGACCAACATAGGAACAAAAGAACACACATGTAAATTATGTAAGGAGAAACAAAGAGAAACAAGCATACACTTCCAAAGACATAAAGAAGAAAGAAAAAAAAGAAAAAGAAGGGGTGGATCAAGACTCTACCATTTTTCTAGCACAATGTGGATTGGATGTAAGATAGTTATCCAAGAAACATTTACAAGTGGAATGTGATATCCACCATCCAAACCAAACACACACTCACATAGGCTAGATGAACCTCAAGTAATCCACCAGGTGAGCCCTCGGTGAGATACATACACATGTGATTGGCATGCACTCACACAAACAGGTAAGTGGCTATGGGAAAGTCACACCTAAGTTTGGCTCCCATATGGTAACCATACAAAAGGTATACCTCTTGATAACTTTGATAAGGTGCCACACAACATGAACAAAAAGATTCATGAGGCAAGCAAAACTTCATATGCTTGACACCCATGAACAAATAAGATGGCTCCAGAGGAAAGCAAAGTGTGCTATGCAAGGTGGACATATAAAAAATATTGCAAAATAGTGTAAGGTAAATTCAAAGGAGTTTTTATTAGTTCATGTAAGGTATTAACTTAGGGAACAATATGCCTAATGTATCCAAGAGATGACCAATCGAAGAATAGAAGATTCACAACTTAGGGGATGTAGTGTATCACATCAAGCCACTAAGAGGAATATAATATGCTAAGAGAGATCACACTCTTGAAGGACATCACACCCTATGTCACCAAAAAAGTAAAGATGCATCACATGTAGTAAGAAGACTAGGGTATGTATAGGATCATGATGGGCCAAAAAGTGGCGATATGATGGGTATGTGTAGGGTATGTGGCTGATGACTTTTTTCTTACCCAAAATTGATTAAATGAAGAGGGTTTTTAAAGGAGATTCTCAACTTTCCACCAATATAGATTATGTTTTACTTTGAATTCAATAAATAATTATTATTCATTTTATATTTGAATTACGACTAAAGTCCTGATTGATAGGCTAATTGAGAAACATTTATAGCTTTCAAATAGTATCACATTTTTTCAATCCAAAACATGCATCACATTCTATGCTTCTCATACTATAGGATTAAAAAAAAAAGAATTTCATGAAGTTTTGACCAAGTTAAGGTCGTTAGACATACGATTTTTTATATTTTTTAAAAAAATTAATAAAAAATTCATAATTAATTATTTATTTGGAAATTAATTACAAAAAAATATGCATCACATTGGGACATGAGTCCTCCACTTATATCTAAAATATTATAAAAAAATTATCATTTTATTGTGGTTAGGGTGGTCAAATAGACGCCCACTTCTTATTTTTTCACTAAAATTTAAGTCCTACTGCACTGAAATTTCAATTTTTCACCAAATAGATTTTTGTTTTTTAAAATAAACCTAGTAGTTTAGAAACTAAATTAAATTTTCTATAGATTCTATTCTTACATATTTTTGAAATAATATAGATAACTTATTAAAAAATTTACGTCAAGTTGCCTAACTCTGATTTTTCTTATTTTTTTGCCACTTAAGGGCATCTTTTTTCCATGATGATCCTACACATACCCACTACACAATGAAACATGAGTTGTAATTGAAATGAAAAATAATAGTGCCAATGTATGCCCCCAATCTAAAGAATATTATAAACACCATGCTGTGAGAAATTAGTTTAAAGTAGAAAATGATAAATGCTAACAATAAAGAGGACATGAAAGATTATTTGGAAAGCCCTATGCCAAGTCATATTTTTCCAAATGAATCTATGTCATGAAAAGGGGTTACTCCCAAATTGAAATCTCAAAGATATAAGGGATCCACAGATTCAGGGTTAGTATGTCTTTGGTACAGTGTTATTAGAGAGATCAAAACTATCATCATTCCCCAAGTACTCATGGAATAGGAAGAGTGACACAAAGAGAAAAGAAAAAAGAAAAACTTTTGGGTCAACATGGAAGAGACCTAAATGTCTCGATGCCTTGCATCACCCCCAAAAGAAAAACACAAGACAAAGAAAATATAAAGGAAAATCTTTTGGGTCAACATGTAAGAGACCTAAATTTCTTGATGCATTGCATCATCCCCAAAAGGGAAACACAAGAAAAAGGAAAGATAAATATTTATGACTGGAACATAGATTTTTAGCTCCTACTTGCTTTCTATCACTCCTAGGGTTTTTCACCTAGAAGGAGAAATGTGGGCCAAAAATGCTTATGTTTAATTCAAGATTAATGTTATGTATGAGGTTTTTAATGCTAGATGATATGAATGAAGCTAACCTATTAAATTGATCGAATATGAATGCAAAACTAAGATTTAAACTATGTTTGAAAACACATTGTGTAATGCAACAATCAACTAGAAATGAATGCAAAACTTAACAGAAATGAACCAAACTGAGAGTGTGCACCTAGAAACTTGATGAAGGCAGGAAATTGATTCTGGAATGCTTCTGAAGCTATTTTATAGGCCTGGAGGGACTCATTCACCATTCTGGGTGAATCAGTCCTAGTTCTGTAAAAGTAAACTAGAGACCGTTTCAGACAAAAGGGTATCCAAAAATGCAGAAAAGAAAAAAATAACCCTAGAATGGGACTCATTCACCAATCATAGTGAATGAGTCCACTTTTGAATTTATAAATATTCAAAACTTGAATCTAGAGCTTTCGGTCTATACTTCAGCTTCCTACAGGTGCCCACTTCTGAAACTCTGATTTCTGAACCTATATGTGGATTTTTGTTGATATTTTGACTTGGATAAAGAGAAGAAGACTTGAATAAGCTTGAAAATTGATCTTTAATGATTTCTAAGCTTCCAAGAGACCTAGATCTACAAACAAACAAGAAGAGAAGAAGAAATGGTGAATGTTAGGGCATGCGGGTTTACCTAAGTCAAACCCCTTTTAGGTAATTAAACCAAAATGATGAAATAATGAAATAAAGAATGAAAAAATAAAATATATTACCTTGCCAAGATGATGGATCTTGAAATTCTATAGAAATACATGAAGATTCAAACCTTGAACGCTTTAGAAATCTAACTTGATGACTCCTAATGAAGAAACCCTAAATTGCTTTACTTGGATGAGAAGATAGAAGATGAATTAATGATGAGAGATGTAAGAATGAGTTGTTGTATGTTAAATGAGGATAAAAATACTTATTTATAGACAATTGTTCCTTAATACCCGATAATACCTCATCACAGGCTGACATGTAGTGAAAATAAACTTTAAATTTCACATTTTCCTACTCAAAGGTTAAAATGGGGCCAGATAGGACTCATTCATCACACATGGTGAAAGGTTCCTATTGATGTGTGTTTTTTACACCTTCTCAACATAGGAAGTTCGTATGTGCACTACCTCTCTTGAAAGGAAATCTCCAACAAGTTGTTGAAAATCTCCTCACAGTCTCTCGGGTGCTAGGTCATGACTTGCATGAAATTCCTCAGTTGATGTTTGATGTGATTTTGCTAGTAATCATAGGGTGGACTTACGTAGCTGGATGCAGAGTGGATCTTAAAATCTAAAGTTTCTAAGATGGGGTCAAGGTGCACTTTGCTGTAGGTTCGGACAACAATCTAAAACTTCAATGTTTTCTTCAAATTTTGGCTTTACAATGTGCAATGAACCTTAGCATAATTTTTTTCTAAGAAAAAGGGAAAAAGAGAAGGGAAGAGGGAAGGTTCTTGGATCTGTAACTAACTATGAATAGTGCTCATGGAGGTTCTGCTATGGACAATTTCCTTGAAACAAGATTCCACTTAACCAAGAAACCTACAGTATTGTGAAATTTGTGTTATCTTCAAAGGTTTGCAGATATTTTTACGATTCATCCACCATTTTCATGCATGAATAAAGATAAAAGTTTGAAAGCAACTTCAAATTTCAGTCCAGACTAACTTTACAAGACTATTTACCAGCAGCAAATAGCAAAAAGTATGGACTGGAAGGCATCAACACAACAAAAATTTATATAATCATGGAACAACATTACTAAAATCTACTCAAGTAATTTAAATCTAACTTAAAACAGTAATGAAAATCTAAATGAAGCATCTGACAATGGAGATTGAATCATGAAACATGTGAAGAACTCATAAAATGAACTAAGTCAATGTATTTTCATTATAAATTTATGCAGCATGTCTTTACAACAACTCAACTCCCTTTTGAAATGAGAGGAGACCCACTATTTATAGTGCCCAAAAAGTAGAATGAATGGAAAAGATTCAATCTCATTGTGTGGCCAAGATTCACTACAAATTAGGGTTCTACCTTACCCCCAAATATATTACAATTTAAAATATAGTTTTGTCTTCACCCCTATTTTGTTTTCTATTAACAACACTATAGAATTTTGTCTTTTGTTGATTGCTCTTTTTGTTGTAGCTATTCCTTTAGAAAAATTTCACTGATAATAGGGTTGCCTTCCTACTTCTTCAAAGCTGCATACTCAATGAATTTCAGAATCACCAGTTGAAGTTTGTTAATTTCCATGATCTTGGACCATAGCACTTGATAACTACATTCTTTTGAGTTATCCTCAAGTCTTTTCTATTGTTCATCATATTTTGCGGTGTGATCCCTAAACAGCTCCAACTGGGCGAAGGCACATGCAGCAAAACTCATGAAATCCATTGTTATCTCATCAGACATCTCGTCCTCCATATTCTTCTAGAAATGAGGCTTCATTTTCTCTGGATCAGTTTTCACTGTAGAAATGTCATATCCCATCATTAGCCTCAAATATCTGGTGCAATATGCATTAATTTCCTTGACCCATTCAATATCCGGATCCACTTTACCAATTATCTACTCCATCCTTTCTTTTAGTGTGAGCTTGCTTTCCCAGGTGGCTTTTGGTAGCTGGATGATGGCCTCAATCCTTGGATAAATGGAATTATATGTTGTAGAGAAGTCGGTGTATAGCTTCTTGGTTCCTTCCAAAGACTGCTATAAATCAAAGAACTTGTTGGCTATCTGAACGACCCGACTAATACCCATGTTCCCAATGTATAGAAATTGTCAGAACCAACTCTCTATAGTATTGTAGAAGTTCTTTCTCTTCTCCAGTTTGTTAATCTATTCTTTGGATAGCAGTTGGGGTGGAGCCGTGGACATGGTAGGCATGTCTTCAACTAAAGACCATTGTTGGATGTAATCTGTCAAAGGTGACCACCTATGCTTTAAGCTCATCTTTCAAGACCTTATCTTGTTGTATTAGGTGCACCACCATAGCCACTGACTCTTCAAGATGCTCCACCTTCTGCTCTCTGGTAGTAGTCCCCAAGTTAATGGTGGAGACGTTATAGCTTACTCCCTCTTGGCCTACCACCGGTGTTGCTATCTACACAATTTAGGACCCAGAAGCATCCATCATCACCTTGGATCTAACTTTGGGCTTCTTCTCCTTCCTTGTTGAGATCTACACTTAGGCTAGGATATCCTCTAGCCTCACTCTTGGGTCCTTTAGGGCAGGAGTCTTCTTTTAAAGCTTCTTCTCCATCCATTCAAACATGGTAGATTTTTCCTTAGGAAATTCTCGATCACCCTCACCTTCCTCTATCTAGATCTCTGTTTACTCACCCGTGGGAGCCCTTTGTTCCATTCTAGTGTCATCTCCTTCTTCCTCATGGGAGTCTTGGGTGAACCTGAGGCATTTTACGGGAGGATTAGTAGGTAATTTCCCCCATTGGCCTTCTTCTATCTCAATTCCTTTCCCTTTCTCTTCCTCAATTTGTTGTCCTCTTCTACATTTCCTTCCTCAAGCTATAAGGAAGTGTCACAACCTCCAACTATCCCCCTGTAAGGTGTTCTACCATTTCCACTGTCCTACCACCTTCTTGCTCTTCTCTGGGAGGTGACCTTTCTGTCTCTTCTTCATCATGCTTTAGTTGTCTATCCATTTCCTCTTTGAGATCATCATCGAAGGTTTGTATGATGATTTTTCCACCTGTACCCTCCTCTTCATCTCCACTCTTAGAAGACCCCATTTCTTCTTCTTCATGAACCACCCTGTCAATTCGCTAATGTTCATACTCTAGGTGTTGATGGTATTCATCAGCTTCCTCCTCCATTTCCTTTGAGGCTTCTTTCTCCCACCTCTCCCATTCCTCTGAAATTAACATCATGGCCTCCATTGTTGGTGGTCCCATTGGGGGGTGTGAAGGTGTAGCAGTGGCAAGGACCTACGCTAAGGCAACTTGAATAGTAGGGTCCAAAAATATCTAGGAGATCTCAGAAGGGATGTTTTGCATGTGTCATGAGAAAGCCTCTAGTAATGCAAGCCTGGGTATTGGTGTTGTCACCGTTGCTAATGGGAGTGATGTAGTAGGTGACATGGTGGCAGAGGAAAGTGAAGTAGTCATGGTGGAGGAAGAGTCAACATTATGGTGGGTCTGGCCGGGGGTGAGGAGGAAAGATGGATTGAGATATCCACCATAGGTGGGGATGTGGTGACCATGGTTTGGGATACAAATGTCAGGGTGGTCAAAATAGGAGCTGGAGGGAGTTATGGCTGATTCACCTTCTCTTCCTCACCTTCTTGAATTGTCACCTACTTTATGGAACTTTCCATTCATTTGGACCTCCTAGAGGGTGAGCCTCTTGAATCTTTGCTCATATACACCTTGGAATCTTGGGACTACTCTATTTCAATCCCTTTCCTCTTTTTTCATCTGGTGAGCGGAGGAGATTTGGATGTCCCGCCCGTTGAAGTTGTAGCAGCAACATCCTCTGTAGCACTAGGCTCACTCTTGAGCCCTTCATATGTTAGGACAACTCCTTATTTCTTTAATTGGTCCACTTGTCCCTTAACCCACTCTTTAGTATGGGCCATGATTGGTTTAGTTACAATGTCAAGGTCATCAACCTCCTGTTCATCCCAATCTATTGCAGGAAGCAGTAAGTTAGAGACTCCATTATATCTGGGATCCATAATGGTGCTATCATCCTCCTCGACTTGGTCTAGTATAGGAAATAGTTGCACCCTTCTTACAAAGTATGCAGTCATCCTCATGTAGTGTCTTGCATGCACCTCTTTGTCATTTTGGCAGTTTGCCTAGAAATCTTCAACGTGATGTATGTGGGCATACTCTAGTCCCAATGCCTTTCTCACATGCCCATATGGGTCCACTCATGGGTGAGCAGTGTGTAGGCAAAAATGGCACTTCACCAATTCATTTTCAAAATTACTAGCACACTGGGAAGTTTGTAGTTTTACGTCCCCTAACCGAAGGCTAAGGGATAAGGGATTCCCACCAAATGTTTGCTACCAAGGATGGTATCCACATGTTGCAACTGTTGGGAGAGTTCTAGTAGTATAATCTGGTCATTGGGATATTGAGGCAACTTATTTGTCCTTTCTATGAAGCCTTGGGCGTGAATATACATGAATCTGGGGAATTGTATAAATAGGAAGGCATACTTTTTTAGGAGCGCCCGTACACTATGAGAGACCCTTCTCTCAAAATACCCTCCAAGCAATTGGATGATGTGGCCAATGAAGGCATCATTCACCCTACAGTACTCCTTGAAGTTTTTGAACTATAGCTGGGGATATCTTTCATACTTTTTCAATCTTCATTCCGGCTCCTCATCGAGTGCCAGAAATAATCCATTGTACTGCCTTTTCTCTGCCAGTGAATAGACCAGATAGGAGGTCATGTAGAATTTAGAGCTCTTTTTTACATTCATAAACTGCTCCTGGAAGTACTCTCTTATGATGCCTCCCTAGTAGAATGTGGATTTTGTGGTGACATCTTCATCCCCATAGAGAATTTGTTCAATAAAGTATACCATCCATTCTTGGAAAATGGTAGCAAAAGGGAGGCCCATTACCCAACTTAGCAAGGTTACTAGGTCGTGGTAGTCTTCATGGAAATCATTGCGAAAGAGTTCTTGAGGAACCTTTGCAGTGCCACCTTTTTTCTCCTTGAGCCAGTATTGATTTATCAACCTCTTATAGCCCATCGAGTTTGCATCCCACATTGTCTTTCCTTCTTCCATGGTGGGAAACTCCATCTCCTCAAAGGTAGGAATGTGAAAAGTTCTCATGATTCCCTTAGCTGACATGTTAGCGAGGATGTTCCCATCTCTGTCAATGATGATTCTTGTCTAGGGCTGGTAGGCCTGCCGGTAAGCCATTACCAACTTAGGAGCAATGAGAGATGGGGGGAAGCCCACTGCTTTTACAATCCCACTATGTCTGATTAATCTGGAATTATCAATCTTTGGGTGAACCCTAACCCTTTATTTGAATTCATCAATATTGACATGGATGATATTGGTGTCTGTGATTTCCTTCCAGTCAGTGATAATTTTTGAACGTAGATGCTTGCCCTAAAATTGGAACTTCATCTGGTCTTTATCCTCCTTTCGATGAGGAGTCTTGCCTAATTTCTTTCCTTTTTCCTTTTTTGTAGTTGCCTCTAAGGGACCTACACCAGATTCCATATATCCTACAAACATAGACGTAATGAGAACAACCAGTTACAAAAGCATTCACATTAGCCAAAATCCTATGAATTAAATCCAGTTAGAAACCATACAATTAATGAAGTTAAATTTTCTCTTTCAGATGTCGTTAGTCATTTTTTGAATGGATTTTGGACAATTTGGGCTCAAAGGGTCATAATTCCCTGCCAAGAATGTTTTTTTGAAAGAGAAAATAGGCTGGGGTGATTTGAGTGGTTTCTCCTGTCTTCATATTTTGATGGTCTAAAAGGCTTGTGTCAAAGAGCGCTAAATTTAAGCATGTGGGTCAAGATTGGTTTTCAAATTTGAGGTCATTTTGCTCAATTTTAGGGCACTCAGAGATTCAGGGTTAGAGAGTTATTAGAAGCTCGCTATCTAAAACAGCCTGGAAGAAATAGAGTTATGGGGTCAGAACTCTGGGGTTTGGGACTCGGAAGGTCAAAAAACGACCGACAATTCACTTCAGACTTTAAGGTGTTCAGGCCCAGGGGTATGGGAAGGTGTTAGGACTTTGTTGTTCAGAACAACAGTTGCTGCACAGAATCCCAATAGGTGCAGTCCGGAGGACTGGACCCGATAGAGCATTTGGTCATTAAACAATCGAAGGGGAGGCGATCCCATAATAGTGGTTTACAATTTTTGGCCAAACTGGACACTGAAATTATTATTTTTAACTAAATATTCACATTCGGGTACCTATAGCGGCTAAACTGTGAGGACTTTGAAGATGGTGCGAACTAGAGTCTCATCAAATATTTTTTGTAGATTCTAAAAATATTTTTTTCAAAATTTTTGGAATCAAATTGCACTTCTTTTTTCCATCTCCCATGAAAATTGATTTTTTTCAGAAAATAACATTTTTAAAAAGTGACGCACACCGTATAACGTATAACTTTTTTTCCATGAAGGATAAAATTATAATTCTTTGAAATTTAGATTTTTAACTCTGATATCTAGTGCTTCCACTTGGTTAGATAGTTTTTTATTGAATATTTTTTCCTTAATCAAGTTTCAAAGTCAAACGAATTACAATTCAGACATAGCACTTGCGATTGTATAACGCGTAACTTTTTTTGTATATGTCAAAATTTTATTTTATTTTTTTTGTTGGATCAAGGACTTCAATATCTGGTGCACTCATATTTTTCAATTTTTTTTTTAATAATCTTCTATTTTTCCACATGTGAAGAACAAAGAAATTCATTTTCAATGAAAAACCTATGTTTAATAAAACTTAAAAAACAAATACATAACAAAACCAAAACATATTAAAATTATATTCATTGGATAGCTTGTTCTGAGGAATACCATAATCATTTGAAATAAATTTTAAATGAATTCATTTAATCCCCAAAAGCTAAATCAAAAGTGATTTTTTATCAGCATTTTGATAGGTGTAAAGGAGATGCATTTATAGGTATGGTTTAAAACTAGCAAGGTTCTATCCAAGGGGGTTTGATCTAAGGTGATTTGATCAAACCCTCTTCAATTGGAATCCTTAAAATGGAAATTTTTAAGGCTTAAATCATTATATTTCTTAAAATATGTGATTTCAGCTAAAATTCGTTCCTCTCGGGAATTGTAAACCACTATTATGACAGCACCCCAGGACCCAGGACTCAGGAAGGTGTGTTTTCTTGACCCTTATGCATCAAATGAAGGAAAATGGAACCCCGATGGGTGGAGCCTAGTAGGCAGGGTCAGTGAATGGAATGCCAGGACCTGGGAGGCAGGGGGACACAACCCAATCACTATTTCAAATGGAAAAAGCCCCGCGGAAGTGGGTGAACTGGGACCCAGTGGCACAATAGAAAAGTAACTTAAGTTTGAATCCCTGGACGACCAATAGGCGAATGGACCCTAGAGGGTGGAAAGTTTCCCCCTCCTTGTCATTTGGGAACAACGGGGTCATTATGGAATTCTGGGGATGAAAGTCTAATGAGCAAAGACAGTCTAAAACATTGCAAATCTCAATGAGTGGAATTCGATCAGCTGGGGCCCAGGGTTCGAGAAGGTGAGAGCCTTCCACTATTCAGAATGGTGAACACCCAGGGGAATCCCAAAAAAGGAGTCCCAGTGACGTGGGCCTGGAAGGCCGAAAGGGAGGTCATATTTTGAGTGTTTCTTCGTTAAACTGGACGACAATTAGTTGGCAGTGGTTTGGGGTGGTGGGCTCGATAGGGAAATCCGCTATCTGAAATGTTTATCATTTTCAAATTTCTTAGTGGCATAGGGAGGGGTTAGGCCCGAAGGGAGCAAACGACTTGTGTGAAGAATGGAGGCGGCGGTGTTTGGTTCCAGCCCAATCTTGATGGGTGATTTTGGAGGTTTTTTGAAATTTAAAGACATGGGTTTTGTAGGTCTTATTGTGTTCTATCAATTAAATTCATTTTTATCCCATTTTGTTCATTATTTTAAGCATAAAATCATAAAAAACCTTTCGATGGAGTGGACGGTGAACCTACCTCAAAATTCCAATGGGAGAAGGTGTGGAATCGACTAAGGATGGTCGAGTGATGATCTCAGATGCGAAGGAAGCAAGCGATGAATGCACTGATCTCCTCTAGCAAGCACTTTGATCTCTTCTGGAAAACCTGACAAATGATAGGTCAGCCCCTATATTTATACCCTCAAATGTATTTAATGCCTTCATTTAATATTTGTATGGCCGATTGATGGGTTGGTGAATTTCAAATTTATGGATGGCGATGGGAGGTCCAGGTTCTGGGGGCCAGAAGGATGCGGGTCGACAGTCATTTGAAACTTCCTTTTTCAAATCGATGGTGAAAGGGGACCTAAAGTCTGAAGGGTAGAAAGACATCGTGGGCCAGCCATTGGGAACAATGAAAATGAAAGTAACTCCGGGTATGGAAGTCTGACGGGACGGACCCAGGATGGTCGATGGCCATCTAAAACTTGCAAATTTAAACTAGTGGAAAACAAGGAATAGGGGCCCGGGGTTCGGGAAGGAAGGAGCCTTCCACCATTCAGAATGGAAAACACCCTAGGGAAACTTGAAAAGGGAAACTCGGTGGGGTGGGCCCACCAAGCCCCAAGGCTATTGGCAGAAGAAAACTTCCAAGGAGAGTCTGAAAGACTCCAAGACTCAACTAGGATGGAGGGGACAAAACATGGTCAACCTATGATGAGAGATCGAAGGTACATTGACCATCTAGTACATCAAAAATAGGGGCATGCATAATGAGGTAGCAAAAAAACAACCTGAGAAGGCGAAAGAAAAGAGGGTCCCCATTCTGAACGGGGCATGTGCTGAGGGCACAACAAATGGTGACTCCACTGGGGAACGCTCCTAAGAATTATAGGGATAAGTGTTCATTCTAGACCCAGAATCTCTGGTTTTGCATACTAGGAGCAAACTTCCAGGAGTGAACTGGGAGAACAGGATCCTTAGTTGGGTCAGTCTACGAGGCATCTCAATAGTGTGTGTGATGAATCCATTCCTTTCCGCAGAACTGTGACAAGTGGTTGCTAATCCATTGAGCAAGCTACATAAATTATCCAACACCTAAAGTAACCTTGAGATTGCCCCATTGCCAGTCAGGCATCCATAGCCCCGACAGAGTTGTCGCTGTGATCCTAGGGATATTTCTCTACTGCTAGTTGGACGTCCATAGCCCTGATAGAGTTATCTGCACACCCATACAGTCGCTTGATTTCAATATTTTTTTTGTGTTTTTATATTTCTTTCAACGTTCCTTTTCTCAATTATCTTTTTCTCAATTGTGTAGGCACTGAAGCCTATAATGGGTTTGGGAATTGCAGTTATCACTAGAGCGGATTTATAATTTTTCACTCACTAGGGTATCATAGAAGCCATCATACAGTCCCTTGGGAATATTTAGTATGTGTTTTGTGCAAGATCTGAGATATGCGTAAAAATAGCCAACCAAGGGTCAAGTTCTAAAGAAGAGTTCAAACAAGGAAACCATTCCTAGGTGGCCTTCAGGGAACAAAAGTCAGGAATGAATGTTTATCTAAAGAACACTAAGGATGAACCATAGAGTGAACCATTCATTGAACAAGCATGACCACCACAATGGGACGAAGAACATGCTCTTCGAAATGAAATAGCCGAGGAACAAGAAAAATAGAAAAACAACAAAACAAAAAAATGGAAGCAAACCGAAAGGCAACCTATTCTAACTTATGTACAAGTATTTACAGGGAAGAGCTCGATAGAGCTCAGGCTTGGAAGTAATACTTGAGGTGCTGCCCATTAACTGGCAATGAGACATCTTCACCAGTTAAGGTCTTTAGGTGGAAAACATTGTATCCTAGAATTATGGCTATTTGAAAGGGGCCAAGCCAAAGCTTGTCGAATTTGTTGTGTCCCCCTTTCTTTTCATGGGCCTTGTCCCAATATAGGATTGAATCTGCAATTCTAAAGTCCTTGATTTTGTCTTGGCAGTTGAACCATCTCTTGACCACGCCCTAATATTTGGTGAAATTTTCTATTGTACGATCTTAGACTTCTTATTAATGCAAGAGCTCAGCAAACTGAGCTTCTCTATGATCTCTCTCTTTGTAAAAGTTGTTGATAAATTGGAGAGTGGGGATTTTCAAGTCGATAGGAAATATGGTCTCTAGGTTGTAAACAAGATGGAATGGGGAATCACCAAGGGCAGCCTTGTGGTAGGTGCAGTCCACCCAAAGGGTGAATTAGAGTTGGGTATGCTAGTCCTTGGGATTCCTATCGAGCAATTTCTTGATCACTGTGATCAGGTTCTTGTTTGTGGACTCAGCGAGGCCATTGCCTTAAGGGTAGTAATTTGACAAAAAATTAAGGGAAATCCCATAGTCAAAGGCCCAACTAGAAAATTTTAATGAAGCAAATGTAGGTCCATTATCACACACTAATCCATAAGGACAACCAAAGTGATTTAAAATGAAACTTTCCAAAAAAAAATTAATTATCTTAGTTGTGCATTGCTTAAATATAATTGCTTATATGTCCATCTAGTATAGTAATCAATAGCTCAGTAAGAATGTACCTATGTCCTAGAGATGATGGAGGGCTTACCAAACCAATGAAATTGAGACCCCATTACGCAAATGGCCTCACCGCCAACATGGGTTGTAGTGGGAAAACAACGTTCTTCTCCTTGGTAGCTGCGGTCTGACACGTGTGACAAGAGTGAATATGATAATAAGAATCCTTGAAGAAAATTGGCCAATAATACCCTGCTCTTAGTAACTGATGTGCAGTGAAAGGGCCGGATCAATGTCTCATTCCAAACCTGTCATGAAACTCCTTCAAGACTCAGTCTGCTTCCTCCTTGCTGAAGCATCTCAAGTAGATGCCTTCATGATTTTTCTGGTATAAAATGGATCCCTGTAACATGTAACTGCTGCTCTTTAGTCTAATAGCACATTTTTGGACTCCTTATAGGTGAGGTGGACACTTGCGATTGAACAAATAATAAACAATGTCCTTGTACCACTCTCCTAGGGAAACATCTTCGAGTTGGTATTGCTGCGCAGTAAGTTCAGGCCCTACTTCTGTTGTTGTCTCTGCAATTGTGTAGGTGAGTTCCTATCCTCTTACCAACCTCATTGGTTGGATTTCCATATCGTACTCTTGGAGCAGTGTGACCCATTTAGCTCTCCGTTCACCCAATTCATTTTGTATAAGTAGCGTTTTCACTACTAGGTCATGGACAATGGCGAACACTTCATTGCGCAAGATATAATGCCTAAATTTCTTCACCCCCATAATGAGGGAATATGCTTTCTTTTCTACATTATGGTAGCGTAATTAAGTATCTTTCAAAGGAGCACTCATGAAAGTGATCGGGTGCTCATTTCCTTGATCATCTTATTGAGTCAGAATACTAGCACAGGAATGCTCTGAAGCGAATGAATAAATATAAAATGGCTTCAGATAGTTTGGGCTGACGAGCACATGCACCTCAACAATAGCCCTTTTGATTTCTTCAAAAGTGTGATGGCTTCAGGAGTCCACTCAACTTTGGCATCCTATTTTAGCATGGCATTGAGCGGTTTAACAATCTTAGCAAAACCCATGGTGAATTTCCTGACGAAGTTGATTTTTTTGAAGAAAGATTTCAATTCTTTCTAGTTGCCTGGAGGTGGAATTTTTAGTAAAGATTGGATTTTTTTAGGGTCTATGGAGATTCCCTATTATGAAATAACATGTCCAAGCAATGTACCCTTAGTCACACCAAAAATTCACTTCTTTGGGTTAAGGGAAACTCCAAACTCCCTACACCTTTGAAACACCTTGCATAAATTGGAGACATGATCACTCTGCCTCTTAGAGAACATAGTTAAATCATCCATGTAGATAATTATGCACTTCCCAATCAGATCTTTGAAGGCAATATCCATGGCATGTTGGAAAGTGGCTCCAGCATTGATAAGCCCAAAGGGAATCCTCCTGTAAGTGAAGGTTGATGAATGCTATCTTATGGCGATCTTCATACTGTACCATCACTTGGTTATATCCAGAGTACTCATCAAGGAAGGACATCATTTGGTAGCCATTAACAATCTGTAGTACCTCATCCAATGAAGGCACTGGATAGTTGTCCTCCAAAGCTCTATTCAAGTTGTAGAAGTCTACACACAATCTGATTTCTCCATTCTTTTTTCTGACTGGGACCAAGTTGGCCACCCATATGGAATGCTTAACTGGGAAGATAATTTTTGTTGAGAGTAACATCTGTACCTCCTTGTAAATGATGGGCTCTAGCAATGCATTAATAGGACGTTGTCATTGGTGGAAAGTCCTAACCTCTGTCTTAAGAGGGATGGTATGCATAATGATGGAGGTTTCATAAGTCTTTAGATCCTCATAGCTCCATTCCACCACATCGTGATACCTCCGCAATGCATTGATGATTCCCTTCTTTTCTTCGAGCGTGCATACTTTGCCAATAAAAACATTTTTGGTCTTCCTGGTTGTCTCGAGGTTATGAGAATCACACTGGTTGCTTATGGATTCCTTCTTTATGTGCCAATCCTAGTCTGTAATCTAGTCCAAGTCAAATATTCGTTCAAGTTGAACCATACCTCTAGGAATCATTTTGGTTTTGATGTTGATAACTCCTATATACAATTCGGCCTCCTCTAGATCTATTTCATCAATTATTTGGGTCGGGAAGACATCATAACTCGTGATGAAGTTAAGGATATGCTTATCATCATTGAATAACTAAAAATTAGTGACATTATCTAGGACAGATGGTGTGGATGTCAACTCAACTATAAATTTCTTAAGCCTGGACAAGGAGAGGAGTTGCAAAGTGGTGGTTTCCTGAGCCAAGGCATTGGCTGTATGATTTTGAGTACAAGGGATCAGTTGTATATTAAACGCATCTAAACCTTCTAAGAGATCCCAGACCCTATGCCTATAGTTTGCAAGTCTTCTATCATGGAAGGAATACAATTTTCTAACTTTTTTGACTATGAGTTCAGAATCCCCAAACACTTGTAACATTTTGACAATTTTCTTTAAGGCCATAAGAAGACCATGCACTAGTGCCTCGTATTCTACTACATTATTAGTGCAATAAAACTACAACCTATGGGTAGCAAGAAAGGTCTTACCCATTTGGCTAATGAGTTTGAACCTGGCACCAACTCCTTGTTTTGATTTGGATCCATCAAATCAAAGGTCTTTGACTCCAGGCCCAACTTGGCTCTTATTTCCGTTTGGCTGGTTGGTCACCTACTTGACCTTAGGGGAATCTTCTAGCTCAGTGTATTTATGAGCATGTGGTTGTGCTAGCACTTCCTTTGGTATTTCCCTCTGAGGAATGGCTAGTTTTTTTATGTTCTCTACCGCTGTTTGGCACAAGCAGCAATCAAACTCGGAATCAGTAGCATTGTGAATTCTACACCAATTTGGTAGCAAGAGATCCTGGAAATCCATTTGGGCACCCAAACTGAGTTGGTCTTTTGCACATTTTCCCATTAATTCCTCGATACTATTGAGTAGTCCCAAGTTGTCATCTTCATCAGGATTATCATCTAATTCTACTAGCATCTCTGTACTCTGAGGAATTTGAGTGAATTCGGTTGGAGGGCTGCATTGCACCAAGAGGACTTCGACAACACACTCTTCTTGGGGTTCAAATTTTCCTTGGCAAGCAAAGGGGCAGTAGTTTCCCAATTCTGTCTTAACAAATAGCACCTTGTTTAGGTTGTTGTACTTCATGATCATGTACTTCATATGGGGCTCGTGGTCTATAGAGATGTGATTTGGAAGCCCTTTCCATGGAAACCACATGTGAGAATGGTCTGTGGCAACATACCAGTTCAATGTTCTAGTGAAATCTCTTCCCAAAATAATCTCATATGCATCAGGAATGTCCACCACTTGGATATCAATGACTTGTTGTATCCTTGGATCTACAGCTATTTGCATCGGGATCTGATTCATTTCTCCCACAATGTTGATTTTTGTTTTTCCCAACTAGGTCACCTTTCTTCTTGAGGGTGTCTGAGTAATCCCAAGAGCCTTGCATACTGTCAGAGGCATAACATTGGCAGGTGCCCCTGAATCAAGTAGGTAGTTGTGCAAGTTCTTTCTGAACATGCGAATGGTGATAAGGAAAGGGGGAGTTTCAAATTTTCCTTGGAAGAGGCCTGGGGACCTATCTATCTGAGCTACACCCTATTCTTATCACCATTTTTGTCCTCGGTCTTCCCAAATAGCTAATCTTTGGAAGTATTCCTATTGTTTTGATTTGGTTCCTTATCCGGCCACTTACTAGATTGATTTGAGGGAACATCCCTCCTTTTCCCTGTACTATCATAAACTATAGGTTCTGGTTTGGGTTCCCCAAAGGTGACTCTTTTGGCTGATTTTTCTTGTGTTGTGTTAGAGGATGGGGTCCCATTGAGTACCCTAAAGAAGGAATGCCTCACAACAGGGACTTTGAGTAGTTTAAAGGCTGATAAACTGATTTTTACTTTCTTGAACTCTTCTGCCACATATTCACCCATTTGTTCAATCTCAGACAACTAGGCTTGGCCTAAGGCAGAGCTAGAAGGTTGGGACTTCACTTGATTTGACTAGTTTTGTGATTGTCCTTGAGGATGATTTTGTGACTAATTTTGAGGCCTATCCTTATGGAGATACTGAGTGGGTATATGGGAAAGCCCAGGGTTATTGTTGGCATTAGGGTTAGGTGGGGTAGTAAAATTATTTGGCAGAGTAGAGGTCATAAAGGGTCCACCTACCTACCTGTTCCTGAGGAAGTAGGGAGTTTCTCTTTGGTGGAATATGTGAACTTTGAATCTATATGTGTTTCTTCCTCATCTAGTGGACCATTATCTACCAAATCAAAAATTTGAGCCAAGGTTTGTTCGTTACTTACCTCCTGCACTTCTTTGCCCTCAATGGGGGTGGGCTTGACCTCGAGCTAATTGCGGTCACTTGGTAGAAAATGACATTTGGTTTACCATGAGATAGGAGGATTCATAAGGCTCAAATGGAAGGATGTCTCTACAACCGACACTATCAACAACATTTTGGACCTCCACTTGGAAGATTTCAGTGACTGTCTAGAATTTGAGACAACCTAGCTTAGAATTTCTATTGGTCTTGTGAATCCGACACCATCCAAACAAGGCTGCCTTGGTGAGGTACACTCCACTAGTTGTCTTTTCATTGAGGGAAGCCTGATCAAGAGGACTAGGGACACCTTTGTTATTGGGTCATGTATTCCATGCACAATTCTGTCTCTGACAAAGTCTCCTTTCAAAGTTTTGATTTGAATTTTTTCCTCTATCATAATTCTTCCTGGAAGAGGTGCTTGCTTCATGGTTGTCTCTACTATCCCTATTGTCTCAGATTTTCCAATTAAAATTAGCCTGGGTGCTATGTTGGGATGCCAACAACTGATTATTTTGATTCTTTAAGTGTGTCATTTCTGTAGAAATTTTCCTTATCGTCTCAGTCAATTCTTCCAATTTTTCCTTCTCAGCATCATTGCTCAGTTGTGGTACTAGATTTTGGAGGAAGATGGGTAGGGCCACTGGCTAATTTCGGTGTACTGGAGGGAATTTTGGTCCTGGCAAGTACAAAGGCACTTGTGGCTATTGAGAGTAGGCTTGTTGTTGTTGAGGCTGCAAATAAGAAGGCATGATAGGTGCATGATTCATCGGTTGTCTAGGGTGCAGAACAATGAGCAGGTGAGGTACCTGGTTCATAAGAGGAGTCTGATGAGAAAATGCTTGATTAAGCCCCTGAACTTGCATTGGGTGAGCTACCGATCCAAAAGAAGGCAATGGACCAGAGAGGTTTTGTCCCAAATTTGCACTGGCAATAGCCTCTGCATAAGCAGTTACTAGTGTGGTGAGCGACAAACACATCCTCTTTACCAAAGCTGACATGAGATTATCCAATATTGCATAGTAGAGGGGAGGGTAGTAACATCATTATGTATATATGGATCATAAAGTCTCATGAATGCACAATGGAATCGTTCATTAAAGGACCCAATGGGTTCATTAACTTCCCTCCTAACAGACATAAATTTCCTATATAGCTCTGAGGGACTGATTGGGATCTTGTATTTCTACAGAAAGCATTCTTCATCAGATCCCATGAGGTAATGGACCCCCTCAAGAAGAATGCTTTCTGTAAAAATACAAGATCCCATGAAGAATGCTTTGCATATCCTGGATCTACAACTAACTCTGAACAGTGATCATGGAGGTTTTTCTATGGATAGCTTCCTTGAAATAGGATTCCACTTAACCAAGAAACCTATAGTATCATGAAATATGTGCTATCTTCAATGGTCTGCAAATATTTTTACCATTCATCCACCATTTTCATGCATGAATAAAGATAAAATTTTGAAAGCAGCTTAAAATTTTAGTCTAGACTAACTTTACAAGACTATTTACCAGCAACAAACAACAAAAAGTATGGACTGGAGGGCATCAACACAGCAGAAATTTCTATAATCACGGAACAACATTACTAAAATCTACTCAAGTAATTTAAATCTAACTTAAAAAAAAATGCAAATCTAAATGAAATATCTAACAATGGAGATTAAGTCATGAAACATGTGAAGAACTTAGAAAATGCACCAAGTAAATGTATTTTCATTATAATTTTTTGCAGCATGTCTTTACAAAAACTCAACTCCCTTTTGAAATGAGAGGAGACCCCCTATTTATAGTGCCCAAAAAGTAGAATGAATGGCCAAGATTCAATCTCATTGTGTGGCCAAGATTCACTACAAATTTGAGTTCTACCTACCCTCCAAATATATTACAATTTAAAATATAGTTTTGTCTTCACCCCTATTTTGTTTTCTAGTGACAACACTATAGCATTTTGTCTTTTATTGATTGCTCTTTTTGTTGTAGCTATTCCTTTAGATGTTTTTCATTGATAATAGGGCTACCTTCCTGCTTCTTCAAAGCTGCATACTCCATGAATTTTAGAATCACTAGTTGGAGTTTTTCAATTTCCATGATCTCGGACTATAGCACTTGATAACTCCATTATTTTGAGTTATCCTCGAGTCTTTTCTAGTCTTCATCCTATTTGGCAGTGTGATCCCTTAACAGCTATGACTAGATGAGGGCATGGGCAAAAAAACTCATGAAATCCATTGTTATCTCATCAGACATCCCATCCTCCATCTTCATCTTGAAATGAGGCTTCATTTTCTCTGGATCAATTTGCACTGTGGGAATGTGGTGTAGGAGTACCCAAGCCCTTCAAGGAACTCTTCAAGAGACGGGAGAATTATGGGGTCATGAGGACCTATCAAACATCTCAGGACATCAATTATGACATCTTGAAGCCTATAATGGCTTTTGAAGTGGATACATGCATTAGAGGAATCAAAAGTCATGAGGGTCCTGATAAGGACCCTAGGACCAAAATACATTGTAATTGGAAAAATAGTGTCGTAGGGGTTTAAATGGGTTTTATTCATGTTAATTAAGGTTGAATAATTCCATCTAATATTTTAGAAGCTTTATAGTTCATGGGAGTTAATAAATTTCAAGTTGGAGAATTCAAAATTTTCAAAATCCAACTTTGGCGGGAAAGTGTGTTTTTGATGATTTAGCACTAATAATGTAATGAAGCCAATTATAATCGGTTGGGACAGTTGGGGGAAGGGTTTTTAAGGTTGGAAAAGTAATTTTTATGGGTTGTTGGCTGATATTACAAGTGTTGTATGGACTGCTATAGAAAATCAATAAAAAACTTCAATCTTTTTGCATTTTCTTGAGTTTTTTTATGAATCTTTGATTCCTTTTGAAGTTATACTCATTTGAATGGTTTAGGAACTTGTTTTTACACGTTTTGAAGCCATTTTTATGTCCTGATAAGTAAGATCAGTCAGTTCTTTGTACATTATTGTTGACTGTCTACAAAATTTTTAGATTTCTCACTAGTTTTGAGAGTTTTTCTTGGATGTTTGATCAGTTTCATGGTAGAATTCTGCTGTGACCTATGAAATGGATCATTCCTAACATGTATCATACAGATATAACAAACTAATGTGCATGAAAGAGGAGTTCCATGGTGTACACCAAGATTTGACAATGCAAAGACCATGAAAATGGAGGCTAAAGTGTAGCAGCAGGAGATATGCCTTAACAAGGGGTGCCTTTTTGAGTTGGAATAGTTGAAACATGTTGAGTTAATGGTGAAAATTCCAAAAATAGTTTCTGGAAGTGTTGGGAAGGCTAGATTTCAAAAGGCCCTAGTTTTGAGGCAAGTTTTGGAGGGTTTTGTGTTTGAGCATGTTAGGGGAGTCATAGAAGCCTAAAAACTTGGAATATTTAGTTTTGAGAAATTTTAAGGGACTTTTGAAAGTTTCATGGTTAGGGGATAAAGTTAGAGAGGGGTTGCTTTGTAAAAGTAGGCTAATTGAGTAGCCTTGAGCAGGGTAGGTGTATTAAAAGTATATGTTGGTCCAAAAGAATCACTGTTGGTTTTTGGATATGTTGTGTAGACACTAAAAAAGTATCTCAATCCATATTTTATTTGGTAAGTGTGTTGGAAAGCTTGAGTGTAAAGTGGCTTAAACTAGGTTGCATATGCTACAAGGGAGGGCATGCTCATATGGTGGAATTTTGTTGAGTTCTTTGAAACCCATTTTGAAGTTGTTCTGATATTCATTTGTGAGTCATTTTGAGAAGGTTTCCACCTTTCTCTACATTATAATGTCATATCCCATCATTAGCCTCAAATATCGGGTGCAATCCGCCCTAATTTCCTTGACCCATTCGATATCCAAATCCACTTTACCAATTATCTGCTCTAGCCTTTCTTTCTTATTATCAATGTCCCACTTCCACACATCCACTAGCCAATGATCGTCCCCTTTTAGTGAGAGATTTCTTTCCTAGGTGGCTTTTGGTAGCCTGTGGATGGCCTCAATCTTTGGATAAGTGCAATTATATGTTGCAGGGAAGTCAGTGTAGAGCTTCTTGGTTCCTTACAGAGACTATTGTAAATCCAAGAACTTGTTGGTTGTCTGAATGGCCTAACTAATACCCATGTTCCAGATGTATAGAACTTATCAGAACCAACTCTTGGTATTCTTGTCCAATTTCTTTCTCTTCTCTAGTTTGTCAATCTATTCTTTGGAAAATAGTTGGGGTGGAGTCGTGGACGTGGTAGGCATGTCTTCGACTCAAGACGATTGCTGGATATAATCCGTCAAGGTGGCCACCTATGCTTTAAGCTCATCTTTCGAGACCTTATCTTGTTGTATTAGGTGCACCATCATAGCTAATGAATCTTCAAGATAGTCCACCTTCTGCTCTCTGGTAGCAGTCCTCAAGTTAATAGTGGAGACTTTATAGGTTACTCCCTCCTAGCCTACCACCGATGTTTCTATCTGCACAGTTCAAGACCCTGAAGCATCCATCATCACCTTGGATCTAACTTTGGGGATCTACGCTCGGGCTAGGGTAGCCTCTAGCCTCACTCTTGGGTCCTTCAGGGAGGGAGTATTCTTTTCAAGCTGCTTCTCCAACCATTCAGGCATGGTAGATTTTTCCTTAGGAAATTCTCGATCACCCTCACCTTCCTCTGTGTGGATCTCTGTTTTCTCACCCGTGGGATCCCTTTCTTCCATCCTAGTGTCGTCTCCCTCTTCCTCATCAAAGTCTTGGGTGAAAGTGAGGTGTTTGACATGAGGATTAGTAGGTAATCACCCCCATGGGCCTTCTTCTATCTCAATTCCTTTCCCTTTCTCTTCCTTAGATTATTTTTCCTCGTGCCCATGCTCATCAAGTTTGTCCTCTTCTACATTTGCTTCCTCTCTATAAGGAGGTGGCACAACCTCTAGTTGTCACCCTGTAGGGAGTTCTACCATTGTCGCTACCCTACCACCTTCTTGCTCTTCTCTGGGAGGTGACCTTTCTATCTCTTCTTCATCATGCTTTAGTTTTTTAGGCCATTTCCACTTCGAGATCATCATCGAAGGTTTGTATGATGATTTTTCTACACATACCCTCCTCTTCGTCTCCATTCTCGGGAGACCCCATTTCTTCTTCTTCTTCATGAACCACCCTATCAATTGACCGGTGTTCATACTCCAGGTGTTTGTGGTATTTGTTGGTGGTTTCTTCCATCTTCATATTTTGATGGTCTAAACGGACCGTGTTGAAGAGGGATGAATTTGAGCACATGGGTCGACATTCGCTTTCAAATTTGAGGTCATTTTGCTCAATTTTAGGGCACTCATAGATTCAGGGCCAAAGAGTTGTTAGGAACTTGAAGTCTAAAATGGCTTGGAAGAAACAGAGTTTTGAGGTCGAAACTCCAGGGTCCGGGACTCGGAAGGTGAAAAAATGGGTGACGGTTTTCTTTTTACTTTAAGGTGTTTGGGCCCAGGGGTACGGGAAGGCGTTAGTACTTTTCTATTCAAAACAACAGTTGATGCATGGAAGCTTGGTAGGAGTGGTCCAGTGGACTGGACCCGGCAGAGCATTTGGCCGTTATGCGATCGAAGGGTCAGGACTCAGGACTCTAGATGACGTGTTTAGTTCAACCTTATCCATCAGATGAAGGTGGAAGGAACCCCAATGGGTGTAGCCTGGTAGGAAGGGTTGGTGAATGAAATTACAGGACCTGGGAAGTAGGGGGACGCAACTTGATGGCTGTTTCAAATGATAAACGCCCCGTGGAAGTCTGTGGGCAGAAGTCCATAGATCGGGACCCGGCAAAACGACAAAGTAACTTAAGTTTGAATCCCCAGACAACCAATAGATGAATGGACCCTAGAGGGCAGAAAGGCTCCCCCTCCTTATCATTTGGGAATGACAAGGTTGTGACAGAATTCTGAGGACAGAAGTCCACTAAAGTGGACCCGACGTGGACAAAGATAGTCTAAAATGTTACAAATCTCAACAAGCAGAATTTGATGAGTAGGTGGCGATCCAGGGTGGCGGGCCCAATAGGGAAATCCACCATCTAAAAATTTTATCACTTTCAAGTTTCTTAATGGTGGAGGGAGGGGTAGCGCCCGGAGGGTGCAAACACCCTCCACAAAGAACAACGGCGCTGACGTTTGGTTCCAGCCTAATCTTGATAGGTGATTTTGGAGGTTTTTTGAAATTTAAAGACATGGGTTTTGTAGGTCTTATTGTGTTCTATAAATTAAATTCATTTTTAGCCCATGTTGTTCATTATTTTAAGTGTAAAATCATAAAAACCTCTCGGTGGAATGGACGGTGAACCTACCTCAAAAGTATGATGGGAGAATGCATGGAATCAACTAAGGATGGTTGAGTGATGATCTCGGATGCGAAGGTGACAAGCAACAAATGCACTGATCTCCTATTGCAAGCACTTTGATCTCTTCTAGAAAACTTGACAAATGAAAATGATAGGTTGGCCCCTATATTTATACCCTCAAATGTATTTAATTCCTTCATTTAATGTCCATACGGCTGGTCAGTGGGTTGGTGGATTTCAAATTTACGGATGATGGCAGGAGGTCCGGAGTCTGGGGGCTGGAAGGACGTAGGTCGATGGTCATTTGAAACTTATTTTTTGAATTGACGACGAAAGGGGACCTAGAGTCTGGAGGGTGGAAAGATGTCATGGCTAGCCTTTGGGAATTATGAAAACTGAAAGGAGCTTCAGGTACGGAAGTCCAACGGGATGGACCCGAGATGATCGATGGTCATCTAAAACTTACAAATTTAAACCAATGGAAAGTAGGGAACCGGGGCCCTGGGTTCAGGAAGCCAGGAGCCTTCCACTGTTCAGAATGGCGAACACCCTAGGGAAATTTGGAAACGTAAACCCAGTGGGGCAGGCCCGCTAGGCCCCAAGGCCATTGGTAGAAGAAAACTGGTAAAGAGAGTTCAGAAGGCTCTAGGAGTCAACTCGAATGGAGGGTACAAAACATGGTCAACCTAAGATGAGAGCTCAAAGGTACATTGACCATCTCAGACACCAAAAATGGGAGCACAAAAAATGAGGTAGCAACAGAATGACCTGACAAGGCGAAAGAAAAGAGGGTCCCTATTCCAAATGGGGCATGTGTGTTTAGGGCACAACAGGTCCCACCTAGATGGGACAGATTCACCATGCATGGAAAATGGGTCCCATAAGAGCTATTCTGATAACTAAGAAGCTAGGAGATAAGAAAATAAGGTTTAGATTACAACTTTGTTAGGTATTTGATCAATTAAAGCCGTAAGATGCACAATGTGGGTTAATAGGGGCCTATTAATGATTATTTAAATGTCAAATAGGGCTTGGGACACATAAATCAATGTAAAAGTGTGATTAAATACACTTTACAACACTAAAATTAGGTCCACATAGCCTAGAAAAGCACAAAAACCAATGTGAATGTACAAGACACATTACAACACTAGTTTATAATTAAGTTTAATTCAAGAACCTTCTAGATTGATGTAATAATGTTATTAAACACATTTTATAATGTTGAATTAGGGATAAATTGGCTCATTAAGTGTAAAAAAGCATGAAAGTTCTTTACAACACTTTTACAAGACATCATTAAAAGCATGTTATTTGATTTGCAAGGGTCCAAGACCTAGTGTGGACACATAAAATGCCTCACAACACTAGATTAAGACCTCATTAAGTCCATTTTATCATGAATTAATCCCATGCCAAGTAAAGGGTCCTTTTTTCTAACACATTTAGCCCCCACTTTAGTGAGAGGATGAACCTACTTCAAACTCACACTAAAGTAGCCATTCAAGAGAGATCCACATGTAAGTCAAGCCCTGAAGATAGAAAATCATGGAAAGGAAGATGGAAAGAAAAATGGGGTGGAAAAGATGTACTCACTTTGGGGCCACAGGACTAGTTGTCTGCAGGGTGAGAAGGCCCAAAAAAAAGTGAATTAGTGAGAATGTCATGCTAGTGTGTTGGCTTCCCACCGTATAATGAGAAAATACATGCCAGTGTGTCAACTTCCCATCATACTAACCACAACAAAAATACTTTTGTAAATTTTTTTGGATGATATGTAAATTTTTTGTTGAAGGGGATTTTGCTTTGTTCATGTAAGGTCTTCATCTTAGGGAGGATTCTACCTAATGTCTCCAAGAGAGGACAGGTTGGGAGGTTAGACCATTATCCATGGGATGCCTTGTTTACATCAGGCCACTTCAGCTGATCATTATCTCTAGTTCTAGATCATTATCCATGGGATGCCTCATTCACATGAGGCCACTTCAGTTGATCATACACTCTTGGAAGGCATCAAACCCAATCACACCACCAAGGAGAGGACACATCACAAGAAAAATTAAATCACACCATGAAATTTACAAGTAAATGTTACCTATGTATGCCCCCACTTTAAAGTGGTTCGTAATGCCATTACTATGATCAATTGCTTTAAAGTAGAAGAGGAGAACATGAGAGCTTATCTGAAAATCCCTATTCCAAGTCATATGTTTTTGATAAGCTACGTCAAAAATAATGGGAGTATGTCACATGTGAGTCAATCTTTAAGACATGTTGTCCACATCCCAAGCTTGTTCTTATACGTTCATGAAAGGTTAACAACTAGTCAAAAGAGAAAACAACAAGTGACATACGAGGATAAGGCTTTCTAACCCTTTTTCTCCACTTAGTGCAGGACAATGGTGACCCTAGAGTGGATGACGGTATGCTACCCCTTGCAAGGGATGTGAAACATGTAATAGTGATAATGCTATGATCCTACAACTATTACAAGGAAAGGAGAAACAACTAATGTTATTTATATATCAATTTAGGATGTAACAAGGTTAAAAGATTTTTGTAAAAATAGTTGGTGATAGTATGGTTGTCGAGTAAAGAGTTTTTGGATGGGTTGATGGCTATGAAAGGACAATCATGAAGACTATGAGTTGGAAGAATGTGGGTGGGTGTATTGTGAGCTTGTTTCTTAGTACACATAGGGTGATGATGAAGGGTTGAATTGTGTTGAGTAACAATAGTGGTGAGGATATGAGAAGAAGAGTTGAGTTGGTTGTCTATTTTTACAAAGGTATCAATCTTATGTGCACTATAATATCAACACTAGGAGGAGAGCTAATATGTTCATCACATGTCATAATTGAATTGGGAAGGATAGCTTCATCTCTCATAGGAGAGGCATCAAGAGAAGGATGACTAGGAGTTTCATGGTTATGAGTGATTGGGATTTTTTGTTCAAGTAGATCCTCCATCACAATGTCTTCTAACACTAAACTATCTTCTTCATGTGTAGAGAAGATATTAGGAGAAGAAAAGGGTGTATTTTGATGATTATTGATACTAGGTAACAAAGAAGAAATGATGTCAAGTTCATGTGTCATAATTTCATTGCAAGGGGGACGACCAGGAAGGCAAGCAAGACCTTCATGATCTTCAATGATTGTGTCTTTGTTCATCAAGATACCTTCATCACCAATGGGAGAGATATTATGAGAAGAACAATAATGATTATCATGATTATCAATGCTTGCATCCTCTTGGGGAAAAGATTTAGTGGATGATCTAGAAGAGAGGGAGTCATCCAAGGCTTCATCTAACATTACAAAATCATCACTACTAAAGGGAGTGGATATTATGTTATTTTGAGTTTGAATCATGTATGTAAGAGGATCATTTGATGTGTTGTGTGATTGATTGTTTATATGTGCTAATGTGTCATCAATGTAAGTTGATCTAAAAGGACTACAAAATAGAATTCAAAATGGAACTTGCAAGAGTCTAAATGCCATGAATGTAAAAAATGCTTATTGCTAATGATTTAAATACAATTGAAAGACATTGGATGTGTATATGCATAAAATTGGTCATGTCTAATCCTAAAATTTAATTAAATATTTATTATTTAATTAATTTATCTAAAGTCCTCTACATATGATTAAATTTAATTAATTTAATTATATTGTTCATTCACTTTATTCTTCTACCTTAATTAAATAAATTAGCTTTATTTAATTATTTCACATTCATATGTCTACTTTATTAATTAAATAAATACACTTTATTTATTTTAATTAATTATCACTTTTTGAATTTAATTAAGTCTTTTGATTTAATTAAAATTTAAATATTTTATTTAATTAATTTGATCCACATGTCATTTCTTAACAATTCAATTAAATATCTTTCAAATCTTTTCAAATCTTAATTAAATATTTTATTTAATTAAGAAAATCTTCCATGTCACTAATAAATAAATAATTGAATTTATAATTCATTATTTATCTTCTTAGATCTTTCCAAAATCTCACAAAAGATGATTTTTACAATTCATCTTTATCATCTCATCTTATCTCTTCCACGAAAAAGGAAACAAATCATGCTTTCTATTTTCTTCTATTTTTCTCTCCAGTCTCATCCATCTTCGATCGTCTAATCTGCTAGGAATTTTCATAGTCATTGTTCACATCAGCCAATTAGAATCTTTCAAAAAATCTATAAATATCCTTGCGAATCCAAGCATTGGTTACCTACAACTTACAACACACATATTCAAGAATAGTTGCATTATAGTATTCTGGAATTTTAACATTATCATTATCAGCATAGTGTCGTAATCTTGCATTTTAATAATCATAGCACATTAATCTTAGCATAGCATTGCATGCATTCATTTTCAATCTCATTCTCTTAGAAGACCATTTTTTGAGCCTAGTACACAATCTGAGAGCAAGTTGGAATCGACAAAAACACTGGAGATAGAGGATGATAGGACGACATCAACAACAGAATACTGAGTTTGCATTCCTTTGTATTTGATTTTCTATTTTTGATATAATGTCTTATCGGTGCGTTTGATTTTTTTAATTTACATCCATTATTTGTTGCACACTCTAAAATCGACTACACATTTTCTGGCACCCACTATGGGGCCTTGCTCTATTTTTAACATCTACTTCTAGGTTTTCTGATAGGCTTTTAGGTTATGAAATTCAGCTTTCTAAACAAAATTCCCATTTTAGTGCATCTGTGGGTTTCTGTAGCGCATCCAAAACTTTTAACAGTGCTTGTTTACAGGTCTTTCGGTGCATATAGGAACTATTTCAGTGCATATAAGGAACAAAATGGTGCATATGAGGAACAGAATGGCACATACGTCAAGCTCATTTCATCTAAAATTTTTAAAAAATTGTATTCTTAGATTAGCACATTTAGGATGAAGGATTTTTGTAACACTTTTACTATCTGTTTTAGTGCATTTTCTCTTTGTTTTAGCGCATATGAAGGATCTTTTAGCGCTTACAGGTTGTAACTAAACAAAGTTCTGAGTCGGATGCTTTCCGCAGACAAAGCTTTTTCTAGTTAAAAAGAAGCAACCCTAGGATAGTCACATTTGGTTAAAAAGAAGCAACCCTAGGGTAGACATGGATTAAAATGAAGCAATCTAGGATAGTCACCACACAATGATTTTTGTAGTTAAAATGAATCTCATGCTTGTTGTGAAGCAACATCTTTACATATATTAAATCATTGTCATTTGGGCTCTAAAAAAAACTTTGGTTGCTTTGTCTGTGGCAATAGGTCTATGCTCTCCCCTTAACTGGGTGATCAAAATACCAAACTTTTCTTTTCAATTTCATGAAATTTTAATGCTTTATTACATCCTGTAGAGGGCTTGGTCTTGTAGGAAAAGTACTCACCCAAGAGGAACGCCCCAAGTGGGTTCAAGCCAAAGCCACGCTATTCCACCCCACTATAAAATTTAAAGCAAATCTGGGGAAACCCACTTTTTTCCAATAGTGTGCAAGATAACCATCCTCAAATCCTTTGTTCTAAAGGTTGGGAGGTCTCTTGAGGGAGTTTATTATTGCCGCACCGAATAGAAACCCTTACTAAGAACCTAGTGTAGTAGCCAACCGAAGTCAGTTTCCAAATATCCTAATAATCACAGTGCATGGGGAGGGAAGAATTTTACCCCAAGACACTCACCATATAACTGCCAAGGACAATTTGCTCAGGGGATCTAGTATCCACTTCCATGACTTTGAGTACGTGCTTGGAAAAGACAAAAATATGGGCACCCCTTTAGGGGTGACATGGCTATGTGAGTCGATGTATTTCTAAGATGTGGTTTGTTGATTATTAGGATGACCTACTTGAGTACTAAGAGTGAGTCTGCTTGAATTGTCTATTATGTACAAAACCTATGAAAACACTTTTTGAAAAACATTTTTGAACATACACTTGATGTTTAGTGTAGGGCTTAAAAACAACTATTTTCAGAGTGTTTGTTATGTCTTCAATCACATTAATTCAGACAAAGGATCATCCAAAATGAACATGCAAAAATTTAGCTAAAAATTGTTCAAAACCGTTCAGAAAAATGCTTTGAAAAATTGTTTTAGCGCATCTAGGGTATATCTTAGTGCATATAAGGTTTGTTCTAGTGCATTCACTAGCAAGTTCAGCACATTTAGAGTTTATTCTTGCACATTGAGTGAATATTCTATAAACAATTTTGTCACTGTCACAACATTCTTTTTGTAGAGCATCCGAGGTTTGTCATAGTGCATTTGATTGTTTCTCTAGTGCATATACCTATTTTTTTAGCGCATCTATAATTTTCTAGAATTTTTACTGTTGATAGATCTGAGTTTATAACATCTTCGGTCCAATAGCATCTTTACATTTCTCCCATGCTTAGAGAGTGGAAATCAACCATATTTGTCAAGAAGTTGATTGCCAATAGGATCAAGACACCTAAGAAACATTTAGGTTACAAGAAAACCTTGCAACATAGAAAGTTTTTGTATAAAATTTGAAACATCTTGCTTCATCACCGTGAGTTTCTCCATAGATATCAAGATTTTCTAGAGGGTTTACTGATGAGTATGCTGTAGATCCTTTATATTCATGAGCATATTTTCAGAGAAGAGTTGTATCTCAATGACACAATCATAATTAGCCTCTTGAGTTTGATTATCTACCACAACCTTCTATTGAATATCCAACACATCTTAGTCAAATCCTTCAGTGATCTTAATTAGGCTATTTGATATACTTATCATTCTTTGAAAACAAGGATCAAATCTTAAAAGTGCACCTTTCAAACAAATTTCTAATTTCTTGATTCAACTTCCCCAATAGGATTCTGATATCCTTCATTATTGGAAGCCACAATCAAGAGTTAGGAACATCTTTGATCATATCATAGGATTTTCATCTTATCAGATCAAGACATCATCATTTTCGCACTTATCAAATTGTGATCTAAGTCTAGAAGAACATTTCAAAATCATATGCCTATTTTCACAAGATCTCAATACAATAAGCTGAAAGAGGATATTCAACAAGAGGATCATACCCGAAGAACTCAGGAAGAAGGTGAAATTCCCCTTTATAGTGTGAGTCAAAATACACTTTTTAATGACAACATGGGTGAAAGAGAAGAAAATACATTCCACAAATATAGGAATGTGAGAAAAACTCCTATAGATAGTGATGATGAACAAGATGAAGAAAGTCTTAGAGAGGCTAAGCAAGACCCCAAATTTCACAAAGCCTTAGAAAAGATTTTGGAGCGCAATAAAGAAAAATATTTCTTGTATCTAGCTAACAAAGGAGCTAAATTGCCTCATGATTTTGATACTGAAAAAAGAAAAAGTAATCCTGGTGAAACACCCTTGTCTAATATTAGTTCCTTATCTCAACAAATTAAAGCACTACAAGGACAAATTAAAGATATACAAGGGGGAGCCACAACAAATACATACGCTCTTAATGACATCTTTCCTTATCCTTTTGACCAATGTCTCAACATGATCTCGTTTCCAAAACGTTGTGAAATCCCAAATTTTTATTGTTATAATGAGAAATTAGATCCAATCGATCATATTAGTGACTTCTAAAATATGACTTTAGAGTTTGCTCACGAGGACACATACTTGATGCATTTGTTTCCTAGGAGTCTTGGAGGCCAATCTATGGAATGGATATCAACAATTTCACTGCATGTCAAGACATTTGAGGAATTGATTAACGAATTCATATCACAATATTCCTACAACATACAACATCAAATAACCATGATTGATCTTTGCAAAGCTAAATAGAAACCTAGTGAACCATTCATTACATTTCTTCAAAGATGGAGAAGATTGTTTGCTAGCTACCCACATCATGTTCCTAAAAAGGAAAAGATCACCACTTTCATAAACAACCTAGGTCAAGAGATGAGCTATCATCTTAATCTTCATTGTCCTCCCTCTTTTTCAGAAATTGATTGAAAATTTCATCACCATTGTGAGTGCATTGGTCTAGAGAGGGATAATAAAACTTGACAGGGACAATCCTAGCTCTTCAAATCACCACAACGACAAATCTAAGTTTTGGACGCGCAAACAAAAATGTGGTGAATGATGGTGTTGTAGATGCAAATCATGTCTTGACTAAGCCATTTGTTCTTAGTGCTCCAAGTGCTCCTCACAACAATAACTATAACAATGTCAACTCGGTTACAAACCAAGGAAACAATCCTCCTCCAATGAGGAATAATGTGAATCAAAATTTTACTCCCAATCAAGGGAATGCCAACAATCAAGGTTACCATGGAAACAATAACAAAAACAATGTATTCAGAAATACCTCGAACACAAATTTGCAATGATCTTCATTCTTCTCCAGCAAAACTTTTACTCCACTAGGTCAATCTCTAGAATCTGCCCTTAAAGAGTTGATAAAAAAGAACATTATCACCCTACTGCCTAAACAAAATTTTGAACCCAGTGTGAAGCCTCCATCATGGAATGATGCATACTATTGTGATTATCATTGGTGCAAGGGCCATCACACGAATAATTGTCAAGCCTTGAAGAATGTAATCCAAGATTTGATAGAAAATGAAACTGTCAAAGTAGGACACCAACAATCGAACGAAGACCACCAAGAATTTTTCAACGTTTTTTCCCAATTATCAAAAGGGTGAGTCTTCTGGAAAAAGTGTGAATCATATAAATGACATTCATATAATCAATCGTATCTACACTGACGACGAGCAGGTCAATGTTATAAAAGTTAAGCAAAAGATGGAATATAGAGAGGTCAACGCAACAATAAGAGCACAAGCTAAGGTGGTCTTAAGAGGTGCTAATTTGAAATGCATTATACCCCTACCTCATCATCAGTATGACTTAGTCAATCAACTTTGAAAAACCCTTGCTCAGATTTCTATCTTAGAAGTAGGTATGTGCAGGATCATGATGGGCCAAAAAGTCACAATATGATGGGTATGTGTTGATGACTTTTTTTTACCCAAAATTGATGAAACGAAAAGGGTTTTTAAAGGAGATTCTCAGCTTTCCACCAATATAAATAATGCTTTACTTTGAATTTATTAATTAATTATTATTGATTTTCTATTCAAATTATGACTAAAGTCTTGATTGATAGACTGATTGAAAAACATCTATAGCTTTCAAACGATATCACATTTTTTGAATCCAAAACATGCATCACATTCTATGCTTCGCATACTATAAGATTATAAAAAGAAAATTTGAATTTCATGAATTTTTGACCAAGTTAAGGTGGTCAGACATACGAGTTTTTTATATTTTTTAAAAGTTGTAATAAAAAAATCATAATTAATTATTTACTTAGAAAAAAGTTACAAAAAAATATGCATCACATTGAGACATGAGTCCTCTACTTATATCTAAAATATTATAAAAACATATTATCATTTTATTGTGGTTAGCATGGTCAGAAAGACACCTACTTCTTATTTTTCCCTGAAATTTAAGTACTATTGCATTGAAATTTCAAATTTTTACCATATAGATTAAAAAAAAAAAAAAACTACCAGTTTATTAGAAACTACATTCAATTTTCTATAAATTATATTTGTACATATATTTTTGAAATAATATAGATAACTTATTCAAATTTTTACGTCAAGTTTCCTAACTCTGATTTTTTTCATATTTTTGCCACTTAAGGGCCTATTTTTTCCATGATGATCCTGCACATATCCAACTCCTAAAGATTTCCCCAGGGCACAAGGAAATTCTAGAAAAGGCCCTTGTTGAAACAACTGTATCCATTGATCTGTATGTGGACTGATTTCAAGCCATGGTGGTACATTTTTCCTCACCCACATACCTCTCATTCTCCAAAAAAGACGGTGTTTCCATGATTCATGCCCATAATTCATCATTATACTTAGAAGTCATGATCCACAAGTTTCATGTCAAACGCATCCTAATAGATGGAGGTGCTGGTTTGAACATATGTACCATGAAGTTAGTTCAGGCTTTAGTATTTTCTGAGGACTCCATTGATTCAAGAAGAAATATTAGTATCAAAGCCTATGATGATGAGGAAAGAGCGTCCAATGGTTTAATCATGTTGCCAATTAGAATGGGACATGTCATCATGAATACTTTCTGTCAAGTATTAGACTGTGATCTTGCATACAACATCATGTTGGGTCATCCTTGGATCCACAAAATGCAAGTTGTCCCATCCACATATCATCAATGTCTCAAGTTTCCTTATGATGGATAGGAGATCACAATACCAGCTGATAATTTAAATAGTTAGACTTGTGCCAACATCAAAACTAGTCAAGACACTTTGGTTCCTAACAATCGAGAAGCTCCTGCTAATACTTCTCCCAAATTTGATACACAAATTAGTTAGTTAACCAAAATCTTTGAAAAGCAACTACGGTTCAAGGATAATGGAGTTGGGGAGTACTCTCTCTATCTTTCTAGTCTACCTACATCACCTCAATCACATGGCCAACCTTCTATCACACAACAACAAATATCTATAGTATCAACATCAACACAACCACGAACAAAGCCAAGTACAAAGTTTAATGGATGATTTATCAAAGAAAATTTCCCTATGGAAGATTCAGAGGATAGAGAAATTCTAAGTTGGCTCTATAAAGATAAAGATGAAATAGTTCTCAATGTCAAACTACCAACTGATCAATATGGTAAAGGATATTTAATCATGTAAAAGATGGGCTATGATGGTAATGGTCCTATCAGAAAGAGAAAAAAAGGAGTAGTTGAGCCTATTCACCTTCTAGGACTTGTTGCAAAAGATAAAAGAGGACTGGGATATGATACTAACTAAAAAGAAATAATATCCAAATAGTTGCATGATATTGTACTCATGCTACAAGAAGGTTCTGATACAAGAGAAGCATTTTTTATAGAAATTCAAAATTTTGTGGATTATAATTCTGACATAGACTCTGGTGAATATGAGTGGGACACCATCTACAATAATGAGTTCTGGAGGGATAAAAAGGTTGATGTGATACACAAGTATACACCTACTCTAATCAAAGGTGAAAGTTCAAGTAACCAACCACAAGAATCTGAACTACAAGGTGACTATGATTCTAGTGAAAACGAGTTAGATTTAAACGAACAGGACTATCGTGAGAACAGTACCATCATTGATCTGCCTCATACCTCGAATCCTATAGACAACTTCATTATGACCATAACCATAGCTGATTTCACACAACCTAACAACCCACTACCTTTGATCCATCCCAATCTCATTGACTGGGATTCATCTAAACCTATCAATATACCTATGTTTCCAAGTGATGAATCTATCTTGAACTTTCTTTCCGTAGATGATACAAATGATTGTTCCACTAGCGATTTTCAGCATAGAGTCTTTAATCAGGAGAGTTTCAAGTCTTCTAGCTGCAAAAATAAAAATAAAAAAGAAAGATCTAATGGTGAAAATCGGAATCTGGCAGTATTAGATCAAACAAAAGATTAATCAAAGAGTGTATTAGATGGTGAAAACCTTTTCAAGGCACCAAATGATAGGATACTTGACACTCTCCTTGATCATTATCATGAGTGATCACCTATCTTGATTAAGCCTACAAAATAAGTTAATCTTGAAACTATAAAACATCCAAGGATTCTATAGTTAGATGGATCAATGATAGATAAAGAAGTCCCATAGTTCATGGAATTTCTAAGAGAAAATCAAGTCAACTTTGCCTAGTTGTATGTAGACATGCCAGGTCTTGATCCTGATCTTATCATGCATCACTTGTCCATCAATCTAGGAGTTAAGCCTATGAAACAAAAAATCAAAAAGATGCATCCTCATGTTGCATTACTGGTTAAAGAAGAACTCAAAAAACTCCCTGATGTGGGATTCATAAAATCAATCGACTATATATAATGGATCTCCAACATTATTCCTATGTCCAAACCAGACAAACGTATTGGAGTGTGCATTGATTTCATAGATCTTAATAAGGCATGTCCTAAGGATGACTTCCCACTTCCAAACATCAACACTATTGTTGATTTGATAGTTGGCCACACCATGTATTCACTAATGGATGGTTTTTTTGGTTATAACCAAATCAGGATTGCACCTGAAGACTAGGACAAAATAGCTTTCACATGTCCATGGGGGACTTATTGTTGGAACATCATGCCTTTCAGTCTGAAGAATGTTGGGGCTACTTACCAAAGAGCTATGAGTACAATCTTTCATGACATGATGCACACATTCATGCAAGATTATGTAGATGACATATTGGCCAAATCATACACAAGAGAAGGACATCTTGAAGTGTTATCCAAAATATTTGCAAGGTTGGAAAAGTTCAAAGTTCACCTCAACCTCAAGAAATGTGTCTTCGAGGTTACATCTGGGAAGCTCTTAGGATACATAGTGTCAGAAAAAGGAATTGAAGCAGATTCTACCAAGGTGAAAGCAATCATGGAGATGACCCCACCAAGGAATATCAGTTAGTTGAGGTCATTATAGGGAAGACTTCAATCTATACAAAGGTTCATCACACACCTAGTCGATAAGAGTCTACATTTCACACATCTACTACATAAGAATGTTCCTTTCAGATGGGATGACAAGTGTGAAATGGCATTTCAATAGATCAAGCAGTACTTGATGAACCCACCAGTTCTAGTACCACCAAATCCAGAAAAACATCTAATCTTATATATTTCTGCAATAGAGACATCTTTGGGGGCATTATTAGCACAAGAGGATTCTACAGGAAAGGAACATGCAATTTATTACATTAGTTGAATGCTAACAGGTCATGAAATCAACTACACTTCCATTGAGAAGGCTTGTCTAGTATTATTCTTTTCCTCACAAAATTTTTGGCACTACATGTTAACTCATACAATCAATCTTTTAGCAAGGATTGATCCACTCAAGTATCTGTTAAGCAAAGCTATATTGACAGGAAGGCTAGCAAAATGGGTCATGATCCTAAGCGAGTTTGAAATTCATTATGTTGATTGCAAAGCAATCAAAGGAAAATTTATTGCTGATCAACTAGCTGAAGCACCACTACAAGTAGAGCATCCCATGCACATTGAATTTCTAGATGCTGATGTCTTCACTGCAAAATCAAAACAACCTTGGTATTTATACTTTGATGGCTCTTTCACTCAACACGGATTGAGGGAATGCATACTCTTTGTTACCCCTCAAGGAAATACCATTCATCAATCATATAGGCTAATGTTTCCATGCACTAATAACATAGTCAAATATGAAGCTTTGATCATTGGACTCAAGATAGCATTGGAATGGAGGATAACAAAACTACAAGTTTATGGTGACTCACAGTTAGTTATTAATTAGATCAATGATGATTATCAGACCAAAGATGACAAACTATTACCATATAAGAAAATGGTTGATGATTTCAAGAAGTACTTCGTAGATATCAAGTTCATATAGATTCCAAGACCTGATAACAAGGCTACTGACACCATGGCCATGAATGCATCATTATTGTAACTCCTCAAAAATCAGGCTCTCTATGAATTTCTGGTGGAACAATCATTTACACCTTCCTATGACACACCTGAAAGCCAAATCGTTTTCCACTTAGTAGATTCTGATTCACCTTGGTATGGGAAGATTTATGCCTACCTAAAAGACAACATATTACCACCTAACTTATCTCGTAACCAAAAGAAAAAAATTATTCCCCAATCCTCTCGTTATACTCTTACCGTTGACACCCTTTATTGTCGCGGTCTTGATGGCACTTTACTTCGATGTCTTGAATGTGATGAATCTGGCAAGGATTTACAGAAAGTTCATGGTGGCATTTGTGGTACTCATTCAAGTGAACTGAAATTATCCAAGAAATTGATTAGAATGGGTTACTACTAGTCGACTATGGAGAGGGAATCATTCACTTTTGTGAAGAAATGCTCAAAATGCCAGATTCATGGGAATCTCATTCATGCTCCTACACAAGAACTACAACCATTCACGCCAACCTATCCATTCTCTCAATGAGGGTTAGATCTAGTTGGAAAGATTCATCCTTCATCATTGAATAGACACAAATTCATCATCACAACGATAAAGTAATTTATCAAATGGATTGAGGTAGTACCTCTCACTAGGGTCACCGACAAACAAATCTCATCATTCATACTCAACTATCTCATTTGTCGATATGGCATTCCCAACTCCATCATCACAGATTATGGACGACCATTCAAGAATTAGGATGTTGATGAAATTTGTGAGCAATTTCATGTTCAACATATATATTCAACACATTACTATCCACAAGGGAATGGCCAAGACGAGTGGTGCAGGAGCACCTTGCTCACAAAATGCCTTCAAAAGGCTAAAATTTTAAAAATTGAATCTTTGAATGTAAAATGTATGTAAAATCATTGTAAAAGGTCTTGGGTGGTTATATTTTAATGTTTTAAAGTCAGTAAGGGGTTGGTTGAGTCAATTTGTTGTAAAAGTTGCAAAACATGTAAAATTACAAAAGTGAAAAAATGTGAACAAAAACAAGAATATGAAGGGTCACTTGGTTGTAAAGGGTAGTTAATTAGTTGGAAATGAATGGGAATTAATTATTTATGTTGTAATCATCTATTTAAGCCTTGGAGAGGTGAGCCAAAGGAAGGTAATGTAAGTTGGAATCAATTTTGTCAATTTCAATACCCTGTTTTGAAGTTCTAACAATTTTCTCCCTATTTCCAGGCCTTCTATGAAATAGTATGGATTTTAAACCTTGTAAAAGTAGTTTTATGTTGTAGGTTATTGAATAATATTTCCATTGGTTCAAGTCTCACTCATTTTCATGGAGTAATAAGAAAATTATGATGATTTTTGTTTAGGTAGCCAGTTCAGAAAACGTTTTTCAGAAATTGCAGTCAGAAAACATGTTATTACAAACATGCACAGACCTATACAGAATTAAATCTTGGATGGATGAAAATATATTGATGTGGTGGAAAAACTTTTTTTTTACCAGTAATTTTTATAATTCCATTTAAGGGGTCAAACAAGTCCTTTCCTAAAAATTGTTCTGAACATAAGGTTTTTGTGGTTGCATACAAAGAAAATGTGATTTCTTCTAATTTGTATGGTGGAAACTTCTAAAAATTTGTGAAATGATTAATTTTGAGGTTTTCTTACTATTTCCAAGGTTTTGGAGAATTTGAATAAGGTTTTCTATGTTTTTGGTGATGCCCTAGACTGCCCTAGTTGTTAAAATTGCATGTTTTGGGTGAATTTGAGTGGTTCAAGGCTGGAAAAGTGAGAAATATTTTGGGACAGCAATTTTTGATGATTGTTTGAGTTTTTTCAGACATATTCCAGCATTATTGAAGGTGATACAAGTTGGTATGAGTTTTACAAAGCATACTTTCTAAAAACCCTCATTGAATGGGGCTTAGTTCAAGCCTTGAGTATGGGTTTCTGTATTTGCTACTTTAATAGATGATTTTCTTGAGAAAGATGATTGATTTGATAGTTTTATGAGTTTTTTCAATGCTTCCCCTAGTTATTTGTGATTTTGGAGCTGATTTGATGGTACATGCTTTGTTATATTGACCTATTTGGAGCCTTATTTCTTAAGAATGAGTAGTTGAAATTGTCTCAAAGAAAGAGTATTCTATTTCATGTTCAACTAGGTTGGATATTGTGAACCTTCCCTCTGCATCACAAAGTCCTAAAAAAAAACAATATTGAAAATCCTAAAGAAGACTGTGAATGATGCAGGGAAAGACTGGCACGTTCAACTCAACCCCGAATTATGGGCCTATAGAACTAGCATCAGAACACCAACATGAGCAACACCATTTGCTCTTGTCTATGGAGCAGAGGCCATATTACCTTTGGAGGTTGAGATTCCATCACTCAGGGTATCATTGAAGGGTCTCACAATAGATGATGACTATAGATTTTCCTGACTGCAAGAGCTGGAACTCCTTGATGAAAAAAGACATCGAGCAGCTGATCATTTGAAAGAATATCAATAGATGATGTCTCACAACTATAATCACATATTCAAGTCACGTACCTTTCAGGTTCATGATCTTGTTCTGAAGGAAAACCCACGAAATCAGCAAGACAGAGAGAAGAAAGGAAAGTTTGAACCAAATTGGCTGGGTCCTTACGTGGTCATCGCCATATATGGTTCAGGAGCATACAAGCTATCAATGCCAGTAGGGGACCTGTTTGATGAACCTATCAACAGTATGCACCTGAAGAAGTATTATGTCTGAAGTAGTTATCATCATCCATAAAATTCCTAACGAAACACAAAAACAACATAAAAAGTCCTAAAAAAAATACAAAAAACAATATAAAAAGTCCTAAAAAAACACACAAAAACAACATAAAATGTCCTGAAAATAAAATAAAATAACATATCATCATAGGGTGAAAACCTGGCAACAAGTAGTCTATTGACAACAAAAATACAACAAAAAAAATCAAAAAGAAATTAAAAAAATGCAATAAAAAGAAATAGTGGAAATCTGGCAAACATACGCTATTTGTAGCTCTCCATCTATTAGTTCATGTTCTGCACTTAGCTTCTCAGCCTTCATTTCATGCATCTTTCCATCATCTTAGCGACATATCAACATCATGCAGTCATCATTTTCCTAGAGTGATAACGTCTTACCATGGCTTGATCATTGTACATATCTATTTCAGCAAGTTGTGACAATACTGGGGGCAAACATTGACAATAATAGGGGCACTCAACTTTCAGATTCTACCAAAACAGCTAGACAATGACAATCAAATCCTATGAGCAGCTATCCAATCATTGACCCATATCACAACCATTATTAGCAAATACCATATCATGACTCATATCTAGATGATCTAAAATTTGAATAATGTTTGGAATAGCAGTATTATATTTTTGAACAATGGTTGTTTGATTTTCATTATCATTCCTCTGGAGCACACTCGATGATGTTCTGAACTAGAGTAGTGAGGAAAGAGGATGATTTTTATTTGTCTGTTGTCTTGAGGTTAACTATCAATTTGGTGCAAATATGTTACGAGACATGATTTCTATAGTGTATCATTGATGACAGTTCCACATTTGCATCAGAAAGTGGTTAGTCTTTGTTTGTTTATTCAAGAAATGCTCAGGTCATCTCGGTTCAATTATACCTCGATGCTTGTTTTCACTTGCTATATCAAAAATCATGAAAGTTGTACTTAGGACATCATTGGTGCTAATTTCCCCTCTGATGCTTTTACATACTTCCAACATTTTAAAACACTCTATGATGATTCAAGAAAGCTAATAGAAGGCTCAAAAAATAGTTGGTTTCATTTAATTACATTTCATTTAGATCATTGTACATATCTGCATACTGGATTTGCATCAGAGTTTTAAAACGCTGAATAAAAACATCAACGACTATCATGTTTCTTTAGACTAGTTGTGGAGGACATTTGGACATTTGTTTCATTATCATCTTTTATTTTCATCATCATTTCATTACCATTATCATTTCATCTAGGTCATGTACATATCGTATACTTTATCATTTATCATTCATTTGCATATCATATTTCAATCCTTTATCATTTAGTTATCCATCATTATGCATTATCATTTCATTTATCATATCATATAATTTCATTGCATGCCATTGATCATTCTCATTTTATATAATCTTCATATAATTCATTTATCCCTTAGTTATCTCATATCATTTCCATTTTCATTTTATCTATCATCTTCATATCATTAACATCTTACTTATCATTTTTCATATCCGTGTCATTTTAATTCTACATGGTTTCATCCCATTTACCATCTCCATTTTATCATTTCACTTCATTTTAGCATTTCATTTCATTTCATTTTATCATTTCATTTTCACTTCATTTTATCATTTCATTTTCACTTCATTTTAGCATTGCATTTCATCCCATTTTATTATTTCATTTTCATTTCATTTTATCATTTCATTTTCATTTAATTTTATCATTTATTATTTCATTTCATAATCTATTTTCACTTATCATTTCATTACATCTTCATTATCATTATCATTTTATTACGTTTCCCACATCATTTCATTACATTTCATTTCATATCATTATCATTATCATCTCATCATTCATTTCATATTCATTTCATCATCATTTCACTACATTTCATTTCATATCATTTATTACCATTATCAAACATTTCATTATTATTAATCATTTCATTTCATATCATGGGTATGTGCAGGATCATCATGGGCCAAAAACTGGCGATATGATGGGTATGTGGCTGACGACCTTATTTTTACCCAAAATTAATGAAATGAAAAGGGTTTTTAAAGGATATTATTATCTTTCTACCAATAAAAATTATGCTTTACTTTGAATTTAATAAATAATTATTATTCATTTTCTATTTGAATTACGACTAAAGTCCTGATTGATAGGCTGATTGAAAAACATCTATATCTTTCAAATAGTATTACATTTTTTGAATCTGAAACATGCACCACATTCTATACTTCGCATACTATAGGATTAAAAAATAAAAACTTAAATTTCATGAAGTTTTGACCTAGTTAAGGTGGTCGACATACAATTTTTTTATATTTTTTAAAATTTGTAACAAAAAATTCATAATTAATTATTTACTTGGAAAAAAATTATAAAAAAATATGCATCACATCGGGACATGAGTCCTCTACTTATATCTAAAATATTATTAAAAAATATTATCATTTTATTGTGGTTAGGGTGGTCAAACAGACACCTACTTATTTTTCCTTTAAATTACTCTTTTGCATTGAAATTTTTTCACCAAATAGATTTTTCTTTTTAAATAAACCTAGTAGTTTAGAAACTACATTCAATTTTCTACATATTCTATTATTACATATTTTTGAAATAATATAGATAACTTATTCAAATTTTTATGTCAAATTGTCTAACTCTATTTTTTCTAAATTTTTTGCCACTTAAGGGCCCATTTTTTCCATGATGATCCTGCACATACCCTCATTATTCATATCGTTTATCATTTTACATTCATATCACATCTTTAATCATTTATCATTTTCATATCATATCGTTTGTCATTTTTCATAGAACATTTGACCCATATCACCTATCATTTCATATAATTTCCTCTACATATTACAAATTCATGATGCATTTCATAAACACAATCTCCATTTTCCATCACATCATTATTTTTTGCATTTGAAAAATCCGAAAACAAAAGTTCCATACATACATTATATTTCCACATCATCTGCAAACACATTACAAGCATATCAAATATCCCATTGCATATTTCAATTAATCACATCATAGGTCATTCACCTGCATGACATCATTAGTACACATCATAAATCATCATCATAAGCACATCATAAATCATCCTGTATATCATGTTAGTCATCAAATCATTAACATGCGTATCAAAATCCATAACCAATACATATCCATATCATCATCACATCAAAGAAACACATCATCAAAACTCATTGCCGCTGCATATCATCGCTCATCAAAAATAAATACAAATGTCCAATGTTCAATGAAACTGACAAGTCTAGTGAGATACATAAGATATGATTAAAAATAATGTACATGCTCCAAAAATGATATACATGTGTGAAATACATCAATAATACTGCAATAATCAAAATAACATGTCAAGGTTGGCTGGTCAAGGCCCCTGATGGAGCTGGTCTAGCAAATGGTGGTCTACCACTGCCCCTTGCATCAAGATCCTATCGAGGCCCTGTGACCCCTCTGCTCTGTGTCATTGTCCATGATCTACTCCTAGTCCTGATGTGGGACCGTGGGTAAGGCTCTCTATAGTTGGGAGGACACAACTCCTCATACCTAACCCGATAATACTAAGCCTCCCTAGAAATTTCAAATCCCTCTGCAATAGCCTCTTGTAGGGATGCACTCTCCACATTGCCCATGAGTCTCTAAGAAACACCCTCTACCTCTGCTACCCTCCATCTAAAGGAGTCCCTCTCTGCTATCAACTAGGCTACCTATAGGTCTGAGGCAGTTGGAGGTACCTATACCAGTACTTGTTCATGTGCCTATGCCTGTGCCTATGCAAGTTGTGCCTATAACTACACTGCAACACTTTGAGCCTAAGCCAACTGGCTTTGTAACTATGCCTGTTGATCCTGAAGCATCTAAACTTGGGCCCGTAGAGTATCTATCTATTCCTGTTGTGATGTATAAGTGACCCTGATCACTATCCTTCGTCCAATACTAGTCCTTGAGCTCCACATAATCTGAACATTTCCCAAAAATTCTAGCCTCAGTCTCACTGGCCTCTGCTTTCACCTCTGCCATCTCCACCATCATCCCCATTGCCATCATCTAAACCCTCCACATATCTTCTCTCCTCCTCATCTCCACTATCCTCCTCCTCTCCTCCACCAACTACCTACTCCCCACCTGCCACATCCTCTTGTCTCCTAACCCCTGGCTACAGTACCACCAAAAAGGGAGCTGGCTCATCGGGACATGTGAACCGTGGAAATGGGTGTGTGTGATAGTAAACTGAGTACTCATCCAACATGATTGCATCCACAATATCGAGTTTTCCATCCCATACCTTGGGTTGTAAAGTTGTATACTCAAATACACAACCTGGTAAGAAATGTAGGGCCCCCATCCAGGCTCGTCCTTGCACAGTCCAAAGTGTGCAATGCCCTGCGGCATCCCTTGTGTAAATCAAAATTTCCTCTATCCTTGCTAGGAAAAAACCCTCTCTATAATGAATGGTGTACACCCTATCAAAAAATAGGGTATACATAAAAAAGACATCTTCAACTGATCTCTACCCCATGCCTCACAATCCGTGTAGGGCCTCCATATCACTAAATCTCTATCATCTAGGGTCCGTCTCCAGTAATCCAACTTACCCAATTTCGATTGGACAAGTGCAATAGAATATGAAAACACATATGGCTTGCCTTGTGGCCTCACTCTAGGACACAGTGGTCTCATAACAACAATATGCTCCCATGCCCAGATCTGGAGTAGTGTAACACCACAAGACAAACTCGCTAAGCCTCTATATACCACCTGGTGCAAGTCATGATATAAATGAGCCAACATAAAACTCCCCCAGGCATACCTCTATTGTTGAACCATCATCTTCTCAATAATCCTCCCCCACCCAACTGATAGTCCCTTTTCCCAATGGTCTAGACAAAGGAAACCTCCAATAAATGCACCCAAAATAGCATGTAAGGCCGGATATCCCCTAAAGTCTACCCATGGAACCCAATACCCTACTATATGCACATCACCATACACTCTTCACAATATGTTTGTCCCACCTAGCTCCTTCTGATCATAGAACACAAGGGCACCTACCACTGGAATAGCCAAGATCATATATATGTCCTCAGGGGTAACAATCATCTCACTCATCAGCAAATGGAAAGTGTTATGCTTTGAATGCCATCTCTTTGCTAGCGTGGTCAATAGTCCCCTATTGACCCAAATAGGAGGCATAGATAGCAAGGGTCCCAACCCACATACTACTATCAGCTGGACATCTGCAGGTGTAAGCTCCAGTATCCGATCCCACCCCACAGGGTGGCGCTCTCTAATCAGTAGGTTTTTGAAAACCTCCTTTTTTTGGTCATCACAAATATAATCAATCAGGCTCATATCATCGACTCATATCAATGTAATCTATTAGACTCATATAAGGGACACATATTAGACTCATATCAGACTCATATTGGTGACACATATTAGAATCATATCAGTGACACATATCAAACTGTGTTCTATCTAAAGGACTCATATCAGGAAATCAATGCAAAATCTATCAAATCAATCTATTCTATCATCATTTACTCTTTGTTTTCTTTTTCAGGAAAGAAAATTTATCACTAATCACATCATTATCCTATTTTAACTTCAGTCACGAATGAAAATATGTTTTCAATCAAATCATCTCCCATTTGTTTTCTATTGTAGAAAGAAAATTTATCAAAGGTCATATCAATCATTATACTCTTTAGAAACAAAGTTATCAGCTATCTACTCTTTGTTTCTATTTTGGGAAACAAAGTTATCAATTCATCATTTATCATATTTTCTATCATTTCTATCCAAATCAACATGATGACAAGACAATTCATCTATCTATTGACCAAAGAAGTAATATACATCATCATTTTTCATCAACAAGGGAATTTTGTTTAAATTTTCTAGATGCACTAATCTGTGGCCTCTATGCGCTAAAACACTAAATGTGCTAAAGTTCCCCCCTAATGCACTAAAACCTAGATGTGCTATTTTGTGCCCTAAAAGTGCTAAAACAATTCCTCTATTTTCCATTTCCCTATATGCACTAAATCACTAACCAAATGCGCCATTTCATCTACTCGAAGTGCTAAAACCCTAAAATTTCCATTTTGTGTCCTAGATGATCTAATGTACCAAATTTTCTATCGACATCCTATAAGCGCTATTTCACCCATCAAATGCGCTAATCTGCCTAAATCCTTAAAGCGCTAAATTATTTTGTATATGCGCTATGAGACACATCGTAAGTGCTATTTTATTCCCTAAAAGCGCTAAAACGGACAGTGACAACCTAAATTCATGCCAAAATACATCAAATGTCAACTGAAAACAAAAAATTCCAGAGAAAGGTGGGTTGAATTGACTCACCGGTGGTCCATATGTGGCTGGTCTCTTATATCGGTGGCCTCGCTCGAATCTATGTCTGTGATAGGGAATTTCCATCTTGCCAAGTCACTGTCAGAACACAGAGTTTCTAAATGTCAAAAGGTGATAATGACTTGTCCTTTTTACCCTTTTACCTTATAAGGGTCAAACAAGATGAGTTTTTGGTGGCATTTTCTTATTTTCAATCTGGGGAAACTTTTAATCAATTATTGGGAGCTAAATCACTGCATCCCTCTCACCATCTGAGCTTTCATCACCAAATCAACATTTTTCTCATCATCAGTGATTTACCTCCCGATGGGGCATCATCAATATCAGGTGCGTTAATCAGGGGCATATCAGTTAAAAAAATTTTGATCAGGGGAAAAATCAGACACAACAAAATTTCAAAAGCAGGAATATTTTCTTTGAAGCAATGCGTTTCACACATCACTTCAAAGAGGGGCAAAATGTATATGCATAAAATTTGTCATGTCTAATGCTGGCATTTAATTAAATATTTACTATTTAATTAATTTAATTATATTGTTCATTCACTTTATTCTTCCACCTTCATTAAATAAATTCACTTTATTTAGTTATTCCACATTCATATGTCTACTTGATTAATTAAATAAATAAACTTTATTCATTTTAATTAATTATCACTTTTTGAATTTAATTAAGTCTTTTGATTTAATTAAAATTTAAATATTTCTTTTCAAATATTTCTTCTAATTAATTAAATATTTTATTTAATTGATTTCATCCACATGTCACTTTTAATTAAATATCTTTCATATTTTTTCAAATCATAATTAAATATTTTATTTAATTATGAAATCCTCCATTATTCTCCAAATCTTAATTAAATATTTTATTTAATTAAGAAAATCTTCCATGTCACCAATAAATAAATAATTGAATTTATAATTCATTATTTATTTTCTTAAATATTTCCAAAATCTCATAGAAAGATGATTTTTACAATTCATCTTTATCATCTCATCTTATCTCTTCCACGAAAAAGGAAACAAATCCCGCGTTCTGTTTTCTTATATTTTCCTCTCCAGTCTCATCCATCTTAGATCGTCTAATCTACCAGGAATTTTCATAGCCGTTGATCACATTAGCCAATCATAATCTTTCAAAAATTCTATAAATATCCTTGTGAATCCAAGCATTGGTTACCTACAACTTACAACACACACATTCGAGAATAGTTGCATTAGAGTATTCTAGCATTTTAGCATTATCATGATCAACACAGTGTCGTAATCTTGCATTTTAATAATCATAGCACGTTAATCTTAGAATAGCATTGCATGCATTCATCTTCAATATCATTCTCTTAGAAGACTATTTGTTGAGCCTAGCACACAATCTGAGAGCAAGCTGGAATTGACAAAAACACTGGAGATAGAGGACGATAGGATGACATCAGTGACAAAATACCGAGTTTTCATTCCTTTGTATTTGATTTTCTATTTTTGATATAATGTCTTATTGGTGTGTTTGATTTGTTTTAATTTACATTTGTTATTTATTTCACACTCTAAAATTGATCACATAGGATACAATGCAACTTTTAAAATTTCAAACAAAGTAATTGATTGATGCACTAATCTAAAAGATGAATTGTTGTGAATGCAGAAGTGAAATTGAAACAATGCATGAAATGGGATAATTGAATCAAGATGTGAAAAAATGCATGCTATAGAAATGTAACTGACTAATATATATAGTCTAAGGCACCAAACAGAAGCCTAAAAGCAAATTTATGAGTTATGGAAATATTGTTTTAGGGGTCAAAAGGTATTAATTCGCCTAGGGTGGAAAATGAGTCCCAATATGGAATTTTTTCTCAAGATTTTTAGAAAATTGTGGTTTATTTTTATGAATTATGAGTTCTATGATGTAGAGCTAAATGAAAAATGTAGAATTTCAAAAAATATAAATGAATTTAGATTCCAGCAATGCAACCTAAATGTAGTTTTTTATGAATGCAAAATTTGAAACCTAACATGCAAATGAATTCATGCAAACCCTAATTCAGGATCAATGCAAGCTAGATGTAAGATGAAGGAATCCAAAATCAAACAAGAAAATGTTCTAAAAAGTAGGTTCACCAAAATGGAACATAGATTTTTGGCTCCTACTTGCTTTCTATCACTCCTAGGGTTTTCAACTTAGAAGGAGAAATGTCGGCCAAAAATACTTATGTTTCATTCAAGTTTAATGTTATGTATGAGGTTTTTAATGCTAAATGAGATGATATGAATGCAATTAACCTATGAAATTGATCAAATATGAATGCAAAACTAAGATTTAATCTATGCTTGAAAACCCATTGTGTAATGCAATAGTGAACTAGAAATGAATGCAAAACTTAACAAAAATGAACCAAACTGAGAGTGCGTACCTGGAATCTTGATGAAGGCTAGAAATTGATTCTGGAATGTTGTTGATGCTGATTTTCAGGCCTAGAGGACTCATTTTCCATTCTAGGTGAACTAGTCCCAGTTCTATAAAACTGAACCAGAGCCTGTTTCAGATAAAAGGGTATCCAAAAATGCAAAAAACCAAAAAATGGCCCTAGAATGGAACTCATTCACCACTCATGGTGAATAAGTCAACTTTTGAATTTCTAAATATTCAAAAGTTGAATTCAGAGCTTTCAGTTTGCACTTCAGCTTCCTATAGGTGTCTACTTCTAAAACTCTAATTTTCAAACCTGTAAGTGGATTTTTGTTGATATTTTGACTTGGATAAAGAGGAGAAGACTTAAATAACCTTGAAACTTTATCTTTAATGATTTCCAAGCTTCCAAGAGGCCTAGATCTATGAACACACAAGAAGAGAAGAAGAAATGGTGAATGTCAGGGCATGGGGGTTTGCCTAAGTCAAACGCCTTTTAGGTAATTAAACCAAAATAATGAAATAATGAAATAAAGAATGAAACAAAAAAATAGATTACTTTTCCATGATGATGGATCTTGAAAGTTTGCAACAATACATGAAGATTCAACCCTTCAATGTTTTAGAAATCTAACTTGATGACTCCTAATGAAGAAACCCTAAATTGCTTGACTTGGATGAGAAGATATAAGATGAATTAATGATGAGAGATGTAAGAATGAGTTTTTGTATGTTAAATGAGGATAAAAATACTTATTTATATAAAATTGTGCCTTAGTACCTGATAAGACCTCGTCACAGGCTGACATGTAGTGAAAATAAACTTTAAATTTCACTTTTTCCTGCTCAAAGGTCAAATGGGGCCATATAGGACTCATTTGTCACACATGTTGAATGGGTCCCACATGGATGGTACTAATTCACCATACATGGAGAATGGGTCCCATAGGATCCATTCTGACAACTAAGAAGCTAGGACATAAGGAAATAAGGTTTAAATTACAACTTTGTCGAGTATTTGATCAATTAAAGCCTCAAGATGCACATTTTGGGTTAATAGGGGCATATTACTGATGATGTACATGTCAAATAGGGCTTGGGACACATAAATCAATGTGAAAGTGTGATTAAATACACTTCACAACACTAAAATTAGGTTCACATAGCGTAGAAAAGCACAAAAACCAATGTGAATGTACAAGACACATTACAACACTAGTTTATCATTAAGTTTATTTCAAGAAAATTCTAGATTGATGTAATAATGTTATTAAACACATTTTATAATGTTGAATTAGGAATAAATAGGTTCATTAAGTCTAGAAAACCGTGAAAGTTCTTTACAAGATGTCATTAAAAGAATGTTATTTGATTTGCAAGGGTCCAAGACCTAGTGTGGACACATAAAATGCCTAACACTAGATTAATACCTCATTAATTCTATTTTATCATGAATTAATCCCATGTCAAGTGAAGGGTCCTTTTTTCTATGGCACAATGACATAGAAAATAATGTAGATACATATAGAAGAATGCACAAAGATAGAGGTACATCAAACATAATAGTATGGGGGGTTACATTATGTACATGGAAACACATAAAGAAACATTGAAAAGAAAATAAAGAAAAGACTTGTAAGGAACATATGAGTTAATCTATTAGTAGGTCATCGATGCCCTAATCTTGTTGATTATATATGAAAGGTGGACAACTAGCCAAAGGGACAACAACAAGTGCTAAACTAGTATCATCACCAACTTCAACACTCTTCCTAGGAGAATTATCATTTAAGCTCATAGAAGAGGAAAACAATGTATTGAATTCATCATGCATGCCTTCATCAATTTCAGTAATTTAATCATCATTGTCTAAGTTAACCACAATGGGAGGTCTAATGCTAATGTCTAAAGAAGGATTTAGCTCTTGTTATGGAAGAGAGGGAGACTCATCATGTATTGCTTCAGTCATGTTTGGATGTTTATTTTCTTTGTTTAACATTCAAGCAAGAGCATGACGTCTATTCCTATGCTCTTTATAATTTATATTTGTTTTAGTACGATTTTCAAGTTGCATTTGTGTAGGAGAGGTTTTGTCAACCATAGGTTTATTTTCCCTTAGAGGAGGAACAGAAGGAACCATAGGAGGTTGTTGAACCACTTTCTCTTTAGCTTTGCAAATTTGTTTTTATCTTAGGAGGCATGACATAATATTTTTGGTTGTCTCTCGGTCAGTTGTATGAGGTAGGAAAAGGATCCATCTTAGGGTTGGTCTTGGTTATTTGGAATGTCTTTTGGTTCAATCGTGGTTTATAAACCATAGGAGGCTCAATAATATGTTGAGGCATATTTTTAAGGGATAGTTTTTCTATGTGTTTTTCCTTCAAATTTTGATAGGATTTGAAAAATAAGTCCTCATGGGGTTTAATAGGTTCCATAGGCTCAGGCCAAAAGAAATCCAATGGAAAGTTCCCATGGGAAAACATAGGATTAAAGCCACTATGGTGCATAGTAAACATTTCATTTTCAAAGGGAAACTTTAAACATTTATGGACAACCGATGAGACATATTCCATGGAGCATAGCCATGGATATCCAAGATTCACATGGAATTTATCCAATGTTAGGATGATAGATAATGAGACATCTAATTGTTTAGGTCTGAATTTTAAAGGAAGGGTGATCGATCCCGTCATAGGGAAAGCAAAACTATTATGTGTTTTTATCCATGCTTTTGGTTTACCATATGTTTCCTAATAGATTTCACACACAAGAAATAATTCTTTAGTGATCACATTCTCTCCACAAACAGGATCAATTAATATCCCATTAGTGGGCTTATCATTGACTTGGACAACTATGTAAAGAGGACCATTAGGTGCATTTCTAATTGTATGTTTAGATGAGAAAGAAATTTCAAGAGGCTTTTTGGTTTGACCCTTATAAGGTTATGTTTCGATCACTGCAACCATAACATTCATAGGATTTTGTTAATTAGTATCTATAGGACCTTGTTTATCAATATCCATGTTGTCATCATCCGTGTCAACATTCATCACATCATTATTCTTAGTTTCACTAGCTTTGAAAAATGAAATATTATGATTTGGAATAGCGTTGGTAAAGATTTACAAGTCTTGGTTAGGAGGGGAAACAAACTTATTTCCTTGATCATTAACACCTCCAATTTGAAGTCGAATAGAATCAATGAGGTCTTGCATGAGATGTTTAAGATGCTTATACTGTTTTGCATCATGTCCATTTTGTCGGTGATAATGACAATAGAAATTCGATCTAAAGTTTGGAGGTAAAAGATTATTAGGATCGAGAGTTTTAATGGCAGGTAAGGAAATATTTTTTTGTTCTAGAAGTTGTAACACTGTTTTATGGAGTGTATTGGGTAAGGGAGTAAATTGTCTAGTTGAATCCCCAAATATGAAAGGACTTGTCTTCTTTATAACAGCCACTTGGGTATCAACATGTTGATATGGTTGAGGGGGATTTAGTTGAAGGAATCCTTTAATATGTTTCTTGAAAGGTTGGTAATAATTTGTATTTGCAGATTCAAACCTTTTAGGATGGCTAGAGGTGGGTTTTGTTTCAAAACTACTAACCGAGTTTTGATAATCACAAAGGTAAGTACACAAGTGTACAAAGGAATGGAATTTCATCATGCCAAGCTTATCATGTATCTTAGTTTGTAAGTTCTTAAATAATATAATTCATTGAAGGTGAGGGTTGGGAATATTTACGCTGATTTGGGAATAAAGCATTTGGTAGCTTGAAATAAAATTAGTAAACTTTTCATCATCTTTTTTCTTATATCTCATCAAATCAGCTAAGGTCATTTTAGGAGTCATGTAAACTTGAAAATGGTTTTTAAAGGCCTCAAAAAGATCATTAAATGAACATATGGAATTTTTTAGTAATGACGAAAACCATTCTAGAGTGGTATCTTTCAAGGACCTAGGGAAAATCTTAGCCAAGAGCTTATCTTCAAGGGAAAAATTACTACATAAGGTAGTATAAGTAGAAACATGGTTAGAAGGATCTCCTTTCCATCCATATTTCTCAAACCTAGGAATCTCTATACCTTGTGGTATCAACGTTCTCAATATCTCCAAGGATAAGGGATTGCTTTTGACATAGTATGCAAGTTGGTCATTTTGATTTTGGTTTATGGTTGAAATTTTCTTTTGAAGGGATGAATTTTTTTGCAAAAATTGGTTGGTGATGGTGTCATTGGTTGTATTTTAAGATGGGGGTTTATATGTGTTCAAGGGGAAAGTGAATGGAATACCTATGGGAGGTAGTTGGTAGAAGATATGACATGACATGCCACAAAGGTACAAAGATTGCTAGTGGAAATACCCAAGGTAGGAAAGACATTCCTAGTCGGTTGCATCATTGTTGTAACTTGAGGGTTGGTATAGGTAGGAATAGAGGAAATTGTTGTGGGAGGAGGAATTTGAGTTCCTCCTTGACTTTGGACATTGTTTGAATTTTGAGTACAACTAGAAAGTTTTCCAAAAATCTGAGCTAGGTTATGTGCAAGATCTATTCATTCTTCACTTGCAATCATGTGGTGTATGTTATCTATGGTGGGAATAATAGTGGTGGAAATATTTTCAATAATCACTTGATTTTGTAGCTTTTCTAACTCTTCCTGGATTTGGATTGTGCTTTCTTGAGGAACACTAGTAGCCATTGTTTCAACAATTGTCAAGTTACTTGAAGGTAAAGAGTTGTTACTGGTATGGTACATACCTAGTGCACTAGTGTCAACACTATGAGTGAAAGAGCTAGATAACCAGAGACCCATGATAAATGTGCTATCACAAGATGACATGAGCCTCAAACTACATCTCACTATAGTATTAGCAATAGGACACCAAGTTGTAAAGCTCATGCAAGGGACAATAAATGAGTGCAAGATAAATGCAATGAACACAAGATAAGTGATATTCTTTAATTAATATTCTTATGTTTACAAATGCACTTGAAATGAAGCCAAATTAAATTAGATCCAATTAAATTAATGAAATAGAAAATTAATAAACTAAAATAGAGATCTAACAACAATAAACAAAAGCACATAAATAAGGTTTTCAATCCTGTAAAATGTAGTTTTAGGTCTAACATAGGACTAAATTAAACTAGAGGGGCATATGAGTCCTAGTTAGGGTTTTTGAAGGGTTAAAATGTTGAAAAATAGTCAACACAAAATTCCTAGAAATCAAGTCAAACAAATTCAACAAATATTGAGTGAATGTTTTGATACTAGAGGGGCGTATGAGTCCTAGATTAGGGTTTTGACACTAAACTCAACAATTTTTGAGTGAATATTAAAGTTTTTGGTTTGTATGTTGTCTAGACTATGTACAATTAAAAACTTCAAATGAAATTCAATGATGCAAGATGCAAAAATGCAACCTATATACATTTTCACTAATGTAAGATTTAGAAGCCCTAAATGCAAATCAACTAATGCAAGATCTAATGTAAAGTTAATGTAAGATAGATCTAGGACTATGATGCAATCCAAATCTGAAATAAGGTGTCCAAAGGCTAGGTTCACCAAAATGAACCATAGGAAATAGAGTGCTCCACCTTTTAGGATATGAAGCACATAAAGGGGGAAATGTATCCCTCCTATTTCACTCTAGTTCATTCAAGGAAATCCTAGAGATCTCAATTTAATGGTTCATTTGAGAGAAGTGGTTGCTATAAGGTTTCCTTGCATGTGATTAAACAAAGCAGTTTCACCACTAAGCAAGTGATTAGAAAGAAGGAAATGCAAGTGATATGCAAATCTAGCTATGTAACCTAGGAAATCAAATTCAAAATTACAATAATAAACTGAGAATAAATAGAGAGGCACTTGGAAAATTGGAGATGCCTAAAACAAGGTCTACAATCCTAAAATTATGAATTTTGATGCACACTTGGACTCATATGCCAAGCTAGATGATTGATTCCTAGTTTAGTGTTTAAAGCTAAATCCATAACCTACAACTGGTAAACCAGGATCTATAAGAAAAGTCTAAAAAATGGTATACTAGGACTCATATGCCCAAGGTGGTGATTTATTCATAGTATTAGGGTTTTTCTAAAACTCCAATATCCTCTAGTGATCTTTTGTAGCTTCTCTCCTATCCGATCTCTGAGTTTGAAACTTTGAATTCTGGCCTATAGGTGAATTTCTGTGAAGATGAGAACTTCCTGACAACTTTAAAAACTTTCTTCAATCTTGCAACTTTGTCTTCATAGGATCTTCAAGCCTCAAAGTACCTATATTTGCAGTCACACATGTAGAGGAGAGAAAAATGTTGATTTGTTAGTGGATAGGGGTTTTCCTTGGTCAAACCTTCTTTTGGTAATAAAACCTTGAAATGAATAGAAAAATGAAAGGAATGATGAATGAACAAAATGAAATGTTACAACTCACCATACCCTTTGAAAAAAGGATACAATATTGTATGAAATGGCTAGCATGAATCTAGATATTGACTCTTAATTGTATGTTATGAATCTTAACTTGAATGCTTGCTTGAATCATAAAACCCTGCATCACAAATGTTAGCTAAAAAAAAACATGATGAATGATGACTTTTACATGATGCTTGAATCTTGAATATAGCTCCAAATTTTTTGATAATCATCTGTTGAATGCTCTTGTGAAAGTAGTCTTAATTTCTTATGAAGGTTTAAGATGAAACTATGTGAAATAACCTTGTATTTGTACTTTTTTATGCCAAATTTCTCAAAATTGCAACACTACAAGATGGCATCAGATCTAGGAGAATAAAATACCACCAAGAATTCAATTAAAAATAGGTCCAAGCTAAAGAAAGAGTCATATGCCAATTGGGGTGTATGAGTCCCAATAACTTAGGCTTGGGACACAAATTTCAAGAAAAACTTAGTTCTATGCCAAATTCATGATTAGGCCCCAAAACTTAAGTGGTACCTATTTTTCCAACGTGGGGGATGAGTTCCATATCACTAAATATGGGATGCATAACCCAAGAACATTAATTATGATTGATCATTAGTTAAGTGTTAGGATTATCCTTAGAATGATGCATTAAATAAGGCTTGTGTGTGCAAAATAGGATCAAATAAGGAATAAAGATGCCCATTTTTAGTAGGGAGGGCCCAAACAAGTGTGAAAATGTAAAGTGATACATTTTTCTACACTACACTTTGATATGTGATTGCAGTTTTTAAGTTGACGATCAATTGGAGAGGAAAATTTGCAAAGTTCCACAGTTGTCAAAGTTGCAAGAAAAGTTGTCAAATCACATAAACTAAGCTAAAATATTTATTTTTGACTTTCTAATAGTGCCCAACTAGAATCTAGGAGTCTAGACTGAGAGTCCAACATAACCCAAAAATAGTTTTTTCCAGAGAGCTAGCCAGGACCCATTCCCCATAGGGTGAATGAGTCCTTAGTGAGGTTTGTAAAAGCAACTCTAGTGAAAGGTACACAATATTTGACCCTTTTTAGATCTCACTTTTCATCATTGTTTCAGTTGGATTTAATTTATGTTTCTCATTTGCATATTATAGTACACCTTTTGATTGAAACTAGGAAGATATGTACATTGTTATCAATTCATTTTGATTTCAACACCCTACTTTTCTTCATTTCAATTATTATGGAAAAGGTATGCTTGTTCATTATCTTATCATTATAACAATGCTTCACTACCCATCTTGGATAAATCTAGACAATGTAATATTAACTACTAACTATATTATTTACTATTACAATGCTCAAAGTATAAAAAGGTTGGGATTTCAAGGATCTAAGGATGCCAATTTAGAAACTTTTTCAAATGATTGAAGATAACAAATAATTCACTTAGAAATCATTTTTTCTACCTCTTTTTTGGCATCAAATCTAAATTTCTCACTATTTGTTACCCTTGTAAATGCTCCTAGAGTGAGGATCTTAAAATTGCATGGGTGAAAAAATTAATGTCTTTATATCTAGCACATGAAACTAAATTAAATACAAACATGCACATAGTTGATTTTATGTGGGAAAGACAAAGCAGGCTATTGATCATGAAATCTTGCACTTCTCCTCAACAACCTTATAGGAAATTTAGTGATTTGGGAACCAACTTGTGCCTCACTGAATGGCCTCTAGGATTTTTATAGAAGTTGACTCTTCTTTGTGTTTTGGGGAAAGGCAAAAGAGAAATGCATAAAAAACAAAGGGTGGTGATGTGCCAAAAGGTTTTACAACATTTGAAAAGCCCAACAACTTCTTACTTATGATAAAATGGACACAAAGTGTTATAGACCCATCATTGTTGGAGAGAGAACAATCAAGGATTATATAAGCACATAGTAGTCATTCAAATCTCCCCACAAGAAGCACCCACTAAGGCTCGATAGAAATAAGGAGCCCAATACTAAAAGAAATATTTTGGATCTTTACAAAAAACTTTTTCTCTTACATCATAATATGAAAGTCAACATAGTATCTATAGAAAATGAAAGAGTACAATGAACATGATCTAATTTCCTAAAGATATCATCAAACATAAAAGCTAATGGCATATAAAGTAATCACCAAGACCATACTCATGTAAATTGACACAAAGCATTCAACATATACAAAATAGAGAGAGAAAACATGTGATAGAGGCCATATAGATGCACAATCCCATATAATTTCTTCCTACTATTACTTGTTCTTTTAGTAAAATCACATAAATACAAAGGTCAGATACTAATTCCATAAATAGTCTTAATAGTTGAACATGCCAAAGAGCGAAAGAAAGCTCTATAAAGATATTTCATATTCCTCCCGTATTCTAAACTCCTAATAGATTAAAATTTTGTTCTTCTTCTGATGATGATGATCCAACAACCTAAACCTTCTTTTATAGAGTCAGGGGGATGATCCAACACTGTAGCCAATAGAGATGAACCCTAATAGATGTCCTCATTTGATACACCACAATCCGATCTATGATGTGATTTGATCACAATAATCTTCACCAATATGAATTGATCTATTTCATTACTGGCTCTGGATATTGCAAGAGATTTGCAAATATTTTTTGTTAGAAGAGGATCAACTATCATTATATCCTAGAAAAAATCTGATTTTTTCAGCTCATAAAAATAAGAATGCCACCCTAAGAGACCAATCTTGAAAACATATGACCTTCTACGCTTCCCGACAAGCTCCGCCAAAGAAAAGATACACCTGCGGGTGAAAAAAACCCACCCAAAAAAAGTAAGTGATGTGGCACACTCGCAAGAAATTTTTGAGTCTATGAGAGTAGCTTTGGAAATATCCCTGCAATGTAGCCACTTGCCTCGTTTAAAGACCAAAAGGAAGTGATGTAGGAAAAAGGTTGTGTAGCCACTATGTGGTGCATTTGTGTTCCCTTTTGCAAGAGTAATCTTAGTCTTCGAGGTGCGGTTCCATCAAAACACAAAAAGGAAGAGCTAAACATGAAGAATGCAGGGGCCAAAAATAAAAGTAAAATACTTAGAGAAAAATCGCTCCACAGTTTTTGGCAACTCACAGGGGGCCTATACTTGGGAGGCATGAACCCAGATAAAAAGAATCCTTATATTTTGAGGAAATTAACATGCTAGTACTACCAATCTTCATTGGAAGGTGGAACAAGTGCACAAAGTGTCTCATAGGCCTAAGGAATAAATTTGATCTCTTTCACTTTGAGCTTCTTCGAGTGACCTATCTACTTGAAATCTATCGACAATGGCCTTCAAATTTACAAAAAATTTCTTACACTATTTCAATTTCTTGTCCAATTTATCATAATCAATTTAAACCACCTTCTGTGTTGCTTTGACAAGGCCTATTTTTTTGCACAAGTGTTCTTTGCTCAAGCTGAGCCCCCATATTTTGGATATCATAATATTTTGTACTATAGAAAAAAGTACCCTTTGCTTGACATGGGAATAATTTATGATAAATTAGACTTAATTCAAGACCTTGATTAAGGTGTTGTGAGGAATTTTCTGCATCCACACTAGGTCTTGGACCCTTGCACATTGAACTAAATGTGTTTATTGGCATCTTGTGAAGGTGTTGTACAAGTCTTGTAAAGGACTTTCATGCTTTTCTAGACTTAATGAACCTATTTCTCCCTAATTCAAAATTACCAAGTGTTTTTCATAACATTATTATATCAATCTAGAAGGCTTATAACTTAAAATTAATGATAAACTAGTGTTGTAATGTGTCTTACACATTCACATTGGTTCTTGTACCTTCCTAGGCTATGTGGACCTCATTTTAGTGTTGTAAAGTCTATTTAATCACACTTTCACATTGAATTATGTGTCCCAATCCCTAGTTGACATTTACATCATCACTAATAAGCCCCAATTAACTCACATTGTGCATCTGAAGGCTTAAATTGATGAAATACCCAACAAGGTTGTAATTTAATCCTTATTTCCTTATCTCCTAGCATCTTCACTATCAAAATGGCCCATGTGGGACCCATTCAACATGCATGGTGAATTATTCCCATCCAGGTGGGACCCATTCACCATGTGTGGCAAATAAGTCCCATTTGGCTCAATTTTGACCTTTGAGCAGGAAAAAAGTGAAATTTAAGTTTATTATTTCTTCATGTCAGCCTATGATGAGCTATTAATGGGTTAAATAGGTGAAATTCCTATAAATATAATTATTTTAACCCTATTTCAAATATCTTATCATTATTCATCCATTATTCTTGCATCTCAAGTTAAACAACTTAGGGTTTTGTTATTTCAAGGCATTAAGACATCAATTTTTAGACATTCAAGGGTAGATCCTTCATGTTTTACTAAATAATTTCAAGAAAAAACATCATGGTAAGGTAATAAACTCCATTATTTCATGTTTCATTCCATTCTTTCATAATTTTGGTTTAAATACCTAAAAATGGTTTGACCAAGGCAAACCCCCATGCCCTAACATTCAACATTTCTTCTTCTATTCTTGTTTGTTTGCAATATTAGGTCTCTTGGAAGCTTTGAAATCATTAATATTCAAGTTTCAAGGTTTTTCAAGTCTTGTCTTCATTCAATAGGTCAAAATATCAACAAAAACTCATTTTGAAGTTTGAAAATCAGAGTTTTGGAAGTAGACACCTGTAGAAAGCTACAGTGTAGTTCAGAAGCTCTAGAATCCACTCTTGAATATTTATAAATTCAAAAGTGGACTCATTCACCATGAGTGGTGAATGAGTCCCACTTCTAGGACAATTTTTAGTTTTCTAGATTTTTAGATACCCTTTTGTCAAAAATAGGTTTCGGCACAATTTTGCAAAACTGGGATTGATTCACCTAGAATGGAAAATGAGTCCCATCAGGCTTGAAAATCAGCATCAACAAAATTTCAAATGTCATTTCTAGTCTTCATCCACATTCTAGGTGCACACTTTCAGTTTGATTCATTTTTGTTTAGTTTTGCATTCATTTCTACGTGTTGTTGCGTTACACAATGTGTTTTCAAACATCACTTGCTACCTAGGTTTTGCATTCATAATAAATCAATTACTTAGCTTAGTTACATTTAGATCGTCATATTTAGCCTTAATAACATCATAGATTTCCTAATTTGAGTGAACTAGTTAGATCTTTTGGCCCTTCTTTCTCCTTTTAGGTGAAAACCCTAGAAGTGCTAGAAAGTATTAGGGTGCCAAAAATCTATGGTTCATTTTGGTGAATCCTCTTTTTGAACACTTTCTTTTCTTATTTTGGAGTCTTTAATCATATATCTAGCCTTGCATTTACTTTTCATTAGGGTTTGCATTAGTTAATTTGCATGCTAGGTTTCAAATTTTGCATTCATAAAAAGTGCATTTAGGTTGCATTTTTGGCATCTAAATTTAGTAACTTTTCCAAAATTTTGATTTTTAACTTAGTTCTGCATTATAGCACTCAAGAAACGTCAAAATCTCTCAAAATTTTCTGAAAATTCTGAAAAAATTCCATATTGGGACTCATTCGCCACCCTGGGCGAATCAATCCCTTTTGACCCCTGAAATTGTCTTTTATAGAGCTGAAAACCCTATTTTTAGGCTTTTTTTTGGTGACATTTCATACTTGTATCAATTGGTTTCATTTTTATATCATGCATTTCATCAAGTCTACCTTAAATTAGCTCATTTCATGCATGGTTTAAATTTCACGTTTGCATTCTCATATTGTTACATAGCATAACCAATCAATTATTATCTAAAAATTACATTTTATTTCAGCCTTTTACATTGCATTTTGAATTAGCATAGATTTTTCTTTCAAAATTTTAGTTTCAATCTTTTCCAAATTTGCAAAGAAAACACTAGTCAACAAGCATTCTAGTCCTTCATTCAATGCATTCCCTAGCTATGATAGTCTCTTAGCACAAGAGAATGAAAATGTTAATGCTTGTCTTAAACTTACACTCCCTCCTATCTCTCCCATTTGAGAGGATGATGTGTTAGAAGGGAATTCAATCATAGATAAACATGATGATCATAGTTGTACTTCTCTTGATACCTCTCCTTTTATTGACAAAGGTATCTTGGTGAAAGAAGGTACAATCATTGAGCATCATGAAGGTCTTGTTTGTCCTTCTCCTCATTCCCCTTGGGAAGATAGTATAACAATAGAAGATGAATGCATTTCCACCACTTTACCTAGTCTCCATTCATCTCCCAACAACTCCCCTATTTGTGACGTTCCTTTCATGAATAATCATGACAAACATATTTTTGAGGAGGATATGTTGGTATCAAGAAACCCAATGATTGAGAGTTATAATATTATTTTTCTCCTTCCTAATGTTCCTAAAAATTGGAAGGGTCTATTTGAACAAGAAGATCTAATCATTGGCACACATGAAAATCCTAGTTTTCCTCCCCTTGATGTCTCCCATATTTGTGATGAAGATTCTTTACAACATTTAGCCATGAAATGTGATGCACCTCTTGATTGTAACTTTCCTACAAGCTCTCCTACTAGGGTAGATATTGTGATGGTGTTACACGATCCCATCGATAAGAATCATGAGAATCTTATGTGGGAACACATCATAGAACAAGAAAATTCAACCATGGATAGCTCCCTTACAATAACGACATTTTAAAAGATCAAATCCATGAATGTCAAGAACATTTGGATTGTAGTTCACCTAACAACTCTCCTCCTAGGGAGACTATTATGGTGCTAGAAAATGATATTCCTTCCTGAGGGATAGATCAAACCAAGACTGTCGAGGTTATGCATGCACAAGTGTCCATTAGATCCCCTTTGATCAATGAATCGCATACATACCCCATGGGACATCGAAAGAATTCCTTAATTCTTTACCCACCATCACACAAGTAAAAAAATCAAAACAAACCTGAACTAATCCTTTATCCATCTAAGCATAATGTTTCATACCAATCAAGTTACAATGACATTGCTCACATATTTGACAAAGTGTACACAATCAAGGCCAACCTCACACCTGAAACACTTATGAAGCAACCTGAAAAAGGATGTGATGCTATAAAACAAAGTATCCATACCCCCATAGAGCATAAAACACAAACACCAAATCATGGTCTTATTGATTTTCCTTTCATAGAAATCAACCCATCCAACAAACCTTCACTCAACATCAATACTATCAAACAAGACTCTTCCAAGACTCTTGCTTATCCACATAAGTAACATTAGTTGCTGCTCCTTGCCATTCCATAGTTGTAGGATCATAGAATACTCAAAATTGCATGTTTTGCATCCATTGCAAGGGGCAGCATACCATCATCCATTCTAGGCTCACCCTTGTTATGCACTAAGTGGGGGCAAGGGGTTCAATAGCCTTGTCCTCATATATCACTTGTCAATGTCTCTTTTGACCTATTCGTTAACCTTTCATGAATGTATAAGGACAAGTTTGTGATGTGGATAACATGTATTAAGATTGAATTGCATGTGACATACTCCCTTTCTTCATGGCATATCTTATCAAAAACATATGACTTGGAATAGGGATTTTTGAATAATCTTTCATATTCTCTTCTATTTTAAAGTAATTGCTCACAGTAATAGTGTTAGCAACCACTTTAAAGTGGGCGCATACATAAACAACATATTTTTGCAAATTTCATGGCATTATTTACTTTTTCACGTGACATGTCCTCTCCTCGGTGGTGTCATTGGGTTTAATGCCTTCCAAGAGTGTATGATCAACTGAAGTGGCTTGATGCAAATGAGACATCCCATGGATAATGATTTGACAACCCTAATTTGTCCTCTCTTGGAGACATTAGGCACAATGCTCCCTAATTATAAGACCTTACATGAACAAAGAAAAATCCCCTTTAACAAATTTTTTACATGATATTCAAAAACATTTACAAAAGAATTTTCATTATGGTGCCTTATCAATGTTATCCAAAGTATAATTTTGGTATGGTTTGTATAATGGAAAGCTGGAACACTGGAATGAATTTCTAAATAACCACTTCTTTGGGATATCTCACCCTACAGATGACTTGATGTTTTATGGCCCTAGAGTGAGTGCATATTTTTCACCCCATTCTTCTTTCCTTTTGTTCCTACCATTGCATGATTATGTATCTTGATGGTGTGACTTAGGATCTTGATCCTGGGGGCCTAAATATCTCCTTTGATGTTTGTTGTTCTTTTTCATCTACATCTGTACACTAAGATCTCTCTTGAATGGCTACTTTAGTGTGAATTTGAAGCAAGTCCATCCTCTCACTAAAGTGGGGGCTAAATGTACCGTAGAAAAAAGTACCCTTTGCTTGACATGGGAATAATTCATGATGAATTAGACTTAATGAGGCCTTGATTCAGGTATTTTGAGGCATTTTATGCATCCACACTAGGTCTTGGACCCTTGCACACTGAATAAAATGTGTTTATTGATGCCTTAGGAAGGTGTTCTAAAGTCTTGTAAAGGACTTTCACGCTTTTATAGACTTAATGAACCTATTTCTCCCTAATTCGACATTACAAAACATGTTTAATAAAATTATTCTATTAATATAGAAGGCTTATAACTTAAATTTAATGGTAAACTAGTGTTGTAATGTGTCTTACAAATTCACATTGGTTCTTGTGCCTTCCTAGGCTATGTGGACCTCATTTTAGTGTTGTAGAGTGTATTTAATCACACTTTCACATTAAATTATGTGTCCCAATCCCTATTTGACATTTACATCATCACTAATAGGCCCCTATTTACCCACACTATGCTTCCCAAGGCTTAAATTGATCAAATACCTGACAATGTTGCAATTTAAACCTTATTTCCTTATCTCATGGCATCTTAGTTGTCAAAATGGCCCCTATAGGACCCATTCACCATGCATGGTGAATCAGTCCCATCTAGGTGGGACCCATTTACCATGTGTGGCGAATGAGTCCCATTTGGCTCAATTTTGACCTTTGAGCGAGAAAAAAGTGAAATTTAAGTTTATTATTTCTTCATGTCGGCCTGTGATGAGGTATTAACGAGTGAAATAGGTGAAATTCCTATAAATATAGGTCTTGTAACCCTAATTTACATCTCTTATCATTATTCATCCATTATTCTTCCATCTCAAGTCAAGCAACTTAGGGTTTTATCATTTCAAGTCATTAAGACATCAATTTTTAGACATTCAACGGCAAATCCTTCTTATTTTACTACAAAATTTCAAGATAAAATATCATTGAAAGAAAATAAACTCAATTATTGTATGTTTCATTCCATTCTTTCATCATTTTGGTCTAATTACCTAAAAGGGGTTTGACCAAGGAAAACTGCCATGCCCTAACATTCAACATTTTTTTTTCTCTTATTATTTGTTTGCATATTTAGGTCTCTTGAAAGCTTGGAAATCATTAAGATTCAAGTTACAAGGTTTCTCAAGTCTTCTCTTCATTCAACAAGTCAAAATATCAACAAAAATGCATTTTTCAGGTTTGAATATTAGAGTTTTGGAAGTGAACACCTATAGAAAGCTAAAGTGCAGATCAGAAGCTCTGGAATCTACTCTTCAATATTTAGAAATTTAAAAGTGGAATTATTCACCATGAGTGGAGAATGAGTCCCACTTCTAGGTCAATTTTGAGTTTTTTTCATTTTTAGATACCGTTTTGTTAGAAATAGGTTTTGACACAATTTTGTATAACTAGGAGTGATTCACTCAAACTGATGAATCAGTCCCACCAAGCCTAAAAATCAGCATCAGTAGCATTTCAAATGTCATTTATAGTCTTCATCCCCATTCTAGGTGCACACTTTCAGTTTGATTCATTTTTGTTTAGTTTTGCATTCATTTCTAAGTGGTGTTGCATTACATAATGTGTTTTCAAAAGTCACTTGCTTCTTAGGTTTTGCATTAATAATCAATCAATTACTTAGCTTAGTTACATTTATATCATCTCATTTAGCCTTAATAACACCATGCATTTCCTAATTTTAGTGAACTAGTTAGATCTTTTGGCCCTTCATTCTCCTTTTAGGTAAAAAAACCCTATAAGTTCTAGAAAGTATTAGGGTGCAAAAAATCTACGGTTCATATTAAAATTGCATCTCTCCCTCTAGCTTGGATATCTGCAACCTAATAGTCGAGATCATTAGAGCATTTCGTTCCTCATCAAAATAGGTTTCTAGCTTTGGGGTGGCTAGATTTGGCACAACTTTTGCCCACAACTTCTGTTTCCTTTCTTGTCGGGCCTACTTAATTAATTCCACCTAAGTTCAGAGGTTCTGTGAAGACTCAATACTTTATTCAGCAACAAAAACACCTCTGAAAAGTACATAGAGGGTAATAGCAGGGGTGGATTAAACCAATTGAATTTGTAGGGAAGTAAAAGGAAGCGTTATTAGTGAAAACGTTGAGATACCATGTATGACCTAAGAAGGAAAGGAGTTCTTATTTGGGTGAAAGGGCCAGTGTGCAGAAAAAGAGGCATATTCCTGGAAGTAGGTAAAGGTGATGAGGCCTATAGCATGAGTGGATCCGTTTTCACAACTTACACCTTAGATAAGGTGATCAAAGAATCAATTCCAGCTATGGTGGAAGACACTTGTTCAATGTGTGAGGTTTTTGCATGAGGTTCGCTATCAAATATAGTCAAGGGTGTGATAAGTATGAGCACATCAGAATCAGTAGATGGGGGATTTTGTTCCACATATGGGGGGTAGCAATGATAAAAGATGTAGTAGAAGAGATAATGGAAAGTGTGAAACTTACTTGAATCATCAAGGATGAGGATACCAGTGGAGTGAATTCCACCTCCTCTTCTCCTCTGTTAGAAGATACTGTCCCACCCAATTCTTGGATTCTCCTTTTCTTTGCAGGGGGTGCACAGGTTGCTTTAGATTCCTTGGCAACTAACCTTGACAAACCCTAGGTCTTTTAAACTATGAAATATTTTCTTGAAGTTCATCAAGTCCGCTTATCACTTGCCAAGATGTTGGTAGAGGATGAGATTTGTGACTCCCTGTGGTGTGATTCCTTGTCCTTCCCCTTCCCTACTTTGGGTGCCTAAGGTGGTGGATCAAAAGCTTGTGTGTGCTCCTGTTTAGGCCCCGATCAAAGATTGGATCAATATTAGATCTAGCCTCATCATCATAAATCTCTTTGAAACACTTGTTTGTTGTTTTAATAGTTCCATATGGAGTTCCTATATGCTTCATCTCCTATCGATACCTCTAGAAATTAGATGTTTTCCTCTCTGAACACCCCAATTTCTTCAATCACATCCTAAGGGACTTGTCCATCTAGACACTCTATCATAATTTTGCTACTCTTGGGTAAAAAATGAGCCATGGGGGTTACAAAATGGTATGAAAGCTACGTCAATAAAGACCACTACCCTCTCTTTGGATAGGTTTTTCCTTTCCTCCCAATATGATTGCTTTTCATGCTTGAATGAAAAATTCCCAATGTGATTATATTTCCATCTATCATAAATGAGAACTAGGTCGAGGTAGGCCAACTTGTTTGTTAAGACATCCTACTCCTCCCTCTTTACAAGTGTTACCTATCTTTTGGCGATGGTGAGGAGAAGTGTGTGGATCACTTTCTTGTGCCTCTTGGCACCATAAGCATTATCTGAATTTTTTTCTTGATGGCATGCCTCAAAGGCAAGTGTCTTGTCTATAGAAAACTTAGGTAGCCTAAAGGTCCCCTAATTAAATCCATGTCATCTAATAAAATTAAAATCTAGCCCCATAAAATAATCTATGGGGGTTTGGTGATTCTTCATCTAGTCAAATCCATCAGGAGAAAACCTACCTGGAGAACATTGAGATAAATCTTAAAGCACATGTTGTAGAAAATAGTCAAAAAGTGAATAATAATCCCATCTACTTGAAATCACATGGGTCAAGGCTAAAACTGGCTTATATAACCCCGACACATCAAATATATTGAGCAACAAATGACCACTAAAGAATTTATAGTTTTGATGTAAAATAATGAAATTTTCATCCCTCTTTGAGGGGATACATAGCATATCCTAGATGGCTACCACATTGATGGTGATCTTTAGCTTGTTACCACTGATAACCCTGGTGCCATCATCCTAATTTTCAGCACATATTTCTACCAGTTATGGGCATGGATACATTAAGGGAAGCATGAGTTGTGGCAAACCTATGGTGTTGAACCATTACAGTGCACAAATATTTTGGCATCCCAATTTGAGGGGATACATAGCATATCTTAGATGGTTGCCACATTGATGGTGATCTTCAACTTCTTATCTTTGATAACCCTAGTGCCCCCATCTAGATTTTTTGCACATATTTCTACCAACTCTAGGCATGGATGCATAGAGGGAAACATGAATTGTGGAAAACCACAATGCTAGAGTTGCATTCCAAGGCCTTCGACCAACCCTCTTTGCAATTCCCCTTCCCTAAGGCCTTTAGGGTTTATGTGAAGCTTGGGGTTGAATATGTTGTTTGCAAAATATTTGATCACCTCATTTTTGGTGTGGTCTCCTGGCTGTATAACTTTGGTATGTAGAAAGCTTCGTTCTTGTGGTGTCAGAGCATTTTCATAACAGATCTCCAAAGATATTGACATATCTTATCTTTGTGAATGAGATTCCATCTTTTCAACCAAAAGATGATGCCTCAACCATTTTTTTGTTCTTAGAAGAATTTTGTAGACTTGACTCTCAAAGAATCCTTTACTCAAAGGTTCAACACTTGATTTTTTTTTTCTTTTTGGCTCATTCAATTCTTAGATGCACATGCAGTAAATGTGTTGACATTATTGATAGCTTGTTAAGCATTGCCATCAAAGAAATACATGTGGATTAAGGGCTCGTACTTCTCAAAAATTTCAACTTCGTTGTAGGAATGAAATTACTACATTCCTTACGCTGACCTTGGAGAAAGATAACATTGAGTAGTGGGAAGCTTGTTTAGAAAAAGACATTTGTATTAATTAAGTAGGAGTTGGCTTCAAAAAATGTCTTTTCACACAAGTGAGTTGGTTGGTGTTCACGAAGGTGGCGAACACATGGTGGTAGGTTGTATATGCAAGCATTAATTTTTAATGCTTGAATTAACTCAAATATTTTCCAAATATATTTCATATGATCTACCCTTTAATTCTTACAACTGACTAATATTTTCCATTTCCATCTAACGGGAAGTAATTTTATCTCTTACAAGCTTTCTCAACTCACATTTTTCTATAAATAGCATGTCCGCCTTGCAAAAATAGTCATTGAGTTGGAATTAAGTTGGTGAGACTCTTTCATTGTGTTTTTCCCTTTTTGAGTCTGGTAAACTTCTTGATGCATTATGAGTGGTTTGGGTACCCTAGTTTGACTCTGGAGATGAAAGCTACAAGTCTCCTTTTTTAGGGAGATTAGCAATGACCGACTCAAATGCTTGATACAGATGAAAAATTGTCTAATCATTGTGTCATTCAAATGGGCCCTGGGGAAGGATTTTGTGAAAGATGAGAACCAGTCATGCTACAACACTAAAATTATATCTCACTTCATGGCCTCACTACTAGATTTGAATGTTAAAAAACTGTGGATTATTGATCTCTACCAGACCATGTTCCATTCATCAAATTTGGAGGGGCTAGACAAATTGTTTAGGTGGTTGTCCTCAATGGTTGTATCCCATTAGAAGTGGACATTTGTAGGCATGAAGATAATGCGAAGGTGTTACTTTGGTTTCCCTTTCTCACTAACTTTCGCACCATGGATCTAGAGTGCCACCGTCAGTGGTCTGGACCTATAGCTACCTTCCTCCTAAAAATGAAAAACATGGAGCACATTTATAGTGTTGAATGAATTATCACCTTTGAGATCCTATCCTTCAGCAATGGTATGGAGGATTGAAGTTGGTGCAATGTCCATGAGCCCTCTGTGATTAAAACCCTATCGTTATTTTCTCGTGAACCCTAAAATGTGATGTTCTTTTATCATCACTAGTCTGAAGGATTAATTTCTCATGCTTTTTTGTATTGTCTCAATTTTGGCCTTGTAATGATGTATCTTTTTGGCTTTTGGAAGGAGAATATTTTCAAGCTTCTCTCTAAGCTTTAGGCTCAAAATTTTGTACAATATTGTAAATCCTTCCTCATGAATATAATATAGTATTTCATGTTATTTTTGTTTACACTCATGGATTTATTCACAAAATGCTTATTTACAATAATTTGCATATGGTACATTGAGTAAATTTTTTAATGAGCCATTCATATCCAATTGAATAGTTTTAGATGAATACCATTTACCGATATATCCAAAACATTGTTCATGTCTTCTAGTTTGTACCCATTTCTTTCTTTGCATTTATGAATGTAGGACACTTCCATAATGAATGGAATTTTAATTGCTTCCCTAGTTTTACAACTTGTTCATCAAATTTTAGCACAAGACTCCCCTCCTTGAAACCTGGGTTGGAGGCCTTCTTATCAAACCACTATTTAACCACCTACTGGCATTTAATATTAGTGTCAAATTCCTTTTTCTCTTTTTTCCTCGAGGCTTAATAGCTAAACGAATTTCGCTTACATTCCATTGTCTTCCTTGACCTCTAAAGATTTTAATAGTTGTAGTGTTGGGATTTCCATGGAAATGGGTAGGACTACCTCTTTTTCCTACACCAACTCATTTGGGGAGGTTTTCAAAATTTTCTTAGGCGTGATGTGCTTTGACCATAAGGCTACTCATAGATTCCTATGTCGTTCCAATTGATGCTCTGACCCAATACGCTTTATCAATATGATTAAGTTCTTGTTGGTGGATTCCACCAATCCGTTTCCTTGCGGGTAGTAGTTAGATGAAGTTTTGAGGTAGACCCCATGCTTAAGGGAGAATTTGGACATCCTAAAGCCTACAAAGGCTTGTGTGTTATCTAAGATGGTGGTCTTTGGTGAACCAAATCTTGCCACTATTTCCTCAAGGAAATTGAAGATTTTATCTTATGTAGCATTCTTTAGAGGATTTGCTTTCATACATCTTATGAAGTAATCTATGCGAAGGGTTCCTCAATTACGATTGGGCTCAATCGCCCATGGCGGAGTTCTTTTTCTTTTTGACCAAATACTAGCACTGGGTGCATTTTTCACCAAATGGTGAGCTTCAAAGAACATTGTATGCTAGTAGTAGCCTGATCACAAGATTTTTAAGGTGGTTATCTTGGCAGAGAAGTGTCCACCTTCCACAATGCTATGGAACTCAATCAAAATTATTTTATCTTGTGGCTCATGCACACTATGAAGGAGGAATCCATCATAACTTCTTTTAAAAATAACTCCCTTAACTAGTGTATCTCGAATTCCTTAAAGCCTATAATATTTTGGTTTGTGTGGTGGGATTTTAGGAGCATATTGGTTGTTCTACATGAATCTTGTCTGATCAGCTACCCATGACTCATCGAACTTGAATTGATTTTCACAAACTTTATTGGTCTCTTCTTCTTCCTAAGGGTCGAGTTCTTGTGTGAGATTCATAGAGGCTTCTTCCTCAGACCATATTTGTTGGTTAGATGTCCATGTCATACTCTAGGATCTTAGTGATTCAATTGGCCCTCTTTTTGGTTATCTCACCCTCTATGATGTATTCTCTAATGTTGGGATGAGCAAAAAGGATGGTAATTTTACTGGATGAAACCAAATGTTAGAAGATTCTGAGGATTTTGATGATGGAAAAGGCCTAATTTTTAACAAAATTATATCCAATTCTCTATCCCTTGAGGGTCCTAGAGTGGAAAGCAATAGGATTCTCTCCACCTACCTCCTAGTATTTTTGTGTGAGCATATAGGCTATGTTGTGTTGGCCATTATACACAAAAATTTGGAAGCCTTTGGAGAAGTCTGGTTTTGCTAACACCAGATCTATAGAGATGGCTACCTTAATTTTCTCAAAGGAAACCTTTCCTTCTTGGGTCCATTTGAATACTAATCCCTTGTTTAGCATCAGTGTGATAGGTCTCACAATACCTACAAAATCTAAAATAAACTAGCTAACAAAATTAATCTTTCCCAGGAAAGACCGAAACCCCTTATGATTCATAGGTAGTAGTTTTTTTGTTATAACCTTCACCCTTTCAAGGTCTATGGATATTCCTTCCTTAGATACCACAAAATCGAGTAGCTTGCCTTGTGGGACTCCAAATACACATTTCTTAGGATTTAAAGAAATCTCAAACTGTTGGCACTTCTGGAAAACCATTTCTATATGAACAAAATGATCATCTTTTGATTTTATAAATATTTTCAAGTTATCTAGATAGATTACAATGATCTTGTTGATCAATCATTTAAAATCAATGTGCATTTCTTGTTGGAAGGTGGCACCCACATTGGAGAGGCCAAAGGGAATTTTTGTAAATGTGAACATCCCCCACTTCATGTTGAACATCATTTTGTGTTGATCCTCTTCCTTCACATTGACCTGGTTATATCTCAAAAAAGCCATCAAGTAGTCAAAAAATTTCTAACTTGGCTACAATTTGCAAAAGTTGCTCTACGGAGGGCAAAGGGTAATGATCTTTTAACGAGGCTTTATTTAAGTCCTAAAAATCTATGCAGAGTCATATGTCACCATTCTTTTTTCAGACCACGACAAGATTGGATACCCAAGTGGATTGCTTAAGCAGATATATGATCTTTGATTCAATAATCTTTTTCAACTTTTGTGCCATTAATGCTTCCACCTTTGGGTTAACCAATATATATTTTTATTGGATGGTTTTGGAACCCTCAGCCAAGTTGATAGTATGCTAGATAATGTTAGGATCATATCCCTTGAGATCATCATAAGTATAGGCCACAACTTTGTTATATTTGGTGCACAAGTCTCTCAAATACCCCTTGTCTCCTTGTGGCATGTCCTTCCCAACTTTTCACTTCCTACCATCTTTGACATTAAGATATTCATATTTGTCCTTGTCGGTTGTGAATATTTTCTTGTTGTTCCTTGCATCTTCACAATCAAAGATATTTTTGAGGGTGATTAAGCCTCGTGGGAGCTTACTGCCCTTTAGTTGGATCACTTACTCCTTGACAACTTCTCCAAATTCAAACTTTGGTTAGTTAGAGAACTCCTTGACTATTGTAAGAAGGTAGTGATCTGAGCAACATCCTCCTAGACCTGCCAGTTCTGGTCATCGTCTAGGATAGACAGTCGGATGATGGTTTGCACCACATGTTGGCTATTGACTGATCCAGGAGTTGGCTCAAATTGCAAGATGATAGAGGCTATCTAGTTTGTGGAAAGGTTTTGTGATCACGAGATAACTTATATGTTGAAAGCTTCAAACCCTTCAATTAGGTCCCATATCCTATGTCAATAGGATCTCATCCTTACATTTTTGGGAGCCGCTTGTCCCCATACTTGACTTGAAACTAGCTTTGAGTCTCTAAAGACTTGTATACTTCTTACTGCTATGCGCTCTATGAGAGTCAAACCGTGAACAAGTGCTCATATTTTGTATCATTATTTGAGCATAAGAACTAGAAGTAGAAAGCTCTGAGGGACTCTGACTCGGTTGGAGATACTAGTTTGATGCCAACTTTAGAACCAGTTTTGCATTTGACACCGTCAAAATATAGCTTCCATAAACTATCACTTGGTTTGCTAGGTTTCTCCTACTCTTTCAAAAATTTTGGTAGGGCTTGGTCCTCATCAAAGAATACATAAGTTCCTAATCTAGTAACATGGAAATTCATGAAAGGGTCAGAATCTATGAATTGATTAAGCAAGAACTCTTTTTTGGGGGTCTGATTGCTATTGGACTCTTCTTCTTCCAACATTTCTACCCAATACATTTCTTGTTTGGAAAAGGAAGTATGTTTTTCTTTGAAACTTAGCACTACATCATCCATTATATGTTCAGGATGCAAAGGCTTAGACAATATTTTCATCTTTGATCCATGCTTGGTTCATAGTATTAAGTGGGACCAGTCAAGTGCCACATATCCTCCAAGCTTTTCCATAAAATCCTTTGATAAGCACATTCTAAAGATGGGATGAATATCAATTATGACCACCTCCTATGTGATGGTTTGGCTTGGGTAGGAGAATAAATTCAGAGAAAGATCTTTAATGTGATCGATAGACATGACCTTTTTTCTATTCAACTACATCATCCCCTTGTTGAGAGGCTCATATTTTAAATTTAGAGCATCAAACACCTATTTGGGCATGACCATAGTGTTGGCCCTCGAATCAATCACACTATTGTGAAAAATATTATCTCTTATGATAAGCATTAAGAATAAGGGAGTGGGATTTGGATTGCTTACCTACTTTACACTTACTTTTTCTATTGTATTCATATACACTATAGCTCTTGGAGATTGAGGGTTTGATGTCAGTCTTTTTCCTTTATCCTAATTATGTGGTGGGATAGCATCCACCTACGGGATTTTTTCTTCATTTTTGAATGCCTCCTGGAGCAAGGTATTCTACTCTAGTATTGATAAGATGTCCCACAAGGATACATTAGCAGGGTCCATATTTAGTTGTTCCACCACATTAAGCGTTCTAATTGGCAGGACCTTGGGTTTAAATGGTGGTGCTTCCTTTTCCTTAGATAAAGGTCAATCTATTATTATAGGCTTGAGACCTTATCCATAACCTTTGGTGGAACCAGTCATGTCTGTGATTGATGAGTTTGATGTACCTGTTTGTCTCCTACAATGATTTAATAACTAATCCCTTACAACCATGATTTAGAGATTAGACATCTAACCTAAATAACTATTTCAATCATCATGAAGGTGCATTTAACTTGTCAACCTAGGGACATGAAATTGAAATGGGTTAGCATAGTATGTTCACTAGGAACCCAAAATATCCATTTTCATTATATAGCTAAAGAACTCACAATATTGAAAGTAAATAGCTTAGAAGGAATACCATAAATTCCAATCATCAATCAACAACTACATCAAACTAAAATGCATAGCAGGAATGAAAATCTGAGCAACAAATATGGCATTGCTTTTTCTGCTTTGGCTGCAAGAACAATCAGAGAATGGAATTCTAGTGGTTGCAAGAATAGTTGATGTTAGAATTCTAACTAATTACTAAACAAAATGTAATACTAAACCAATACTAAACTAAGAGGACATATTACTCACCAAGTGGGGCCCCTTGGATAAGTATCCCCTAAAACTAATGAGAAATTAGGTGCTCGGACTCATAACTTTATTTTATTCATTGTAAATCATGAGTACAAAAGAGTAATGTACCTATATTACTGAAAACTTGAGAGTGCAAGTACAATATCCAATCGTGTGACTCCTAAAGAAGGAGCATCATATCTTTATTTATACTATCAAATATACGAGGATGTCATCTCCACAACTACGAGGACACCATTTAGGGAAAACAAAGATAGTGGAGTGGCAACAGTTACACGTGCATGGAATTGAGTCAAACATGCAGGTCCAAAGGTAGATTTAGCACAACAGTAACACCTGCATCTGCTCAATCATTAAATTCCACTACAAGATAGTTACATTCGATTGCATGAGGAATCTTTTTCTGTCAACCTCCTTTGACCTTGAGCAATTCCTTTGTTGGACATTATGGTGCATGCCTAGTTGGCGGTGTCTTCCTTAACTTAGCATCCTCAAATTAAATCTGCATGGCAATGTTAGTATGCACAATAACTACATATCTATAACCACCTTAAGGAATATTTATTAGCCACATGTAAAATCAAAATAGATAATACACATAATATGCCAATGTCATTAAAACTTTTAGAAATAGGATTAAGCACAATGTCTATGGTTTGAGGGAAACATTATGAAAATATCAACATTTAACATCAAATTCCATGACAATTGCAAGAAAATAAACTATAGATTCTACCCAGAATTGGACCAAAAACTAGGCTCATCACTCCCCCCAAACTAACATTTTGTTGGTCCTCTAGCAGGGGAAGGTTTGTTCTTCTGCTTGGTCGAAGCTCTAAAATTTCCAACTAATAGTTTTCCAACATCAGTGGTTGCTAAGCATAAATTAGGGTCCTAATAGAATCCTCCCAATCTGTCCAACCTACTCCATATTTATTTTTTTGTAGAAAAGTCATACTGGTAGAACCTGAATTTTGGCACAAGCCACATTAGAATGGGTGGCTGGAAAGTCAGGGGAATCCAAAATCACCCCTTCATTCTCCAAATTTAAATATACCTATCAATGCCTTTTAGTGTTGCAACATAATTGTGGATGGAATGAGGTTTAGCTTGCTTCATCTCATCAGTTAGGCTATTCCATCGTTGTGATAGGTATCTTCTCATAGTTTCCTCCTTCATTGCTGCCTTACCTCATAGTCACTATAAACTACCTTAATCCAAGGCATAAGATTATTGCCATAACTAGGTCTTAGAAGCATTTTGAGCCATTCTCTGTAAATATCCTTTGGGTTGCTTGATTCAACCCTAATGGGCAGAGGAATGTTAGACTCCAATTTCTTATAAGCCCCATGTTGTTATCCCCAACTAATCTCATTTTGTACCCAAGACATAAATGCCCTTAATTGGACATCCCCAACATACAACAACAGATTCCAATCATGGTCTTGATTTACATTATAATTATGCAAATAAAACTCACACAATAAATTCTTCATTTTAGGCGAGGCAATTTGATAAGCGTTGAAAAATTCATTAGGAGTTTCAATAGAAGGATTCAAACCTAAGACAATCCTTGATAGCTTAAAAGAGAGATATTTCTCTTTCAGGTGTAGAGCATAGACTGTTGGAGGGGTCCTACATTCCAAAATTTGTGGTACCAAGGTCTCCAAATCATCCACCCTCTTCTTTAGGGTGGCAAATTATGCATCCTTATCTTCAATCTCCTCATCCCTCTTTTGTATCTCCTTTTTCAAATTATGTTTTTCCTTTTTCCATTCATCCTCCCTCCTTTGTATTTCTTTCCATAAATTCAAAATTGTCATATGTACTATAAAATCAGGAGGATTATGAATTCCTACCAATATTTTTATCGATTGTTGCTCCTCATATAGTACTATTTGAATGGAATCAAGCTATCTAGTTGTCTCTGGTTACAGGAGTACTCTTTCTTCTTCCACTTCTTGTTGGAGGATCTCTTGTTCTTGTTTTGGCTATTGCTACAAGACCTTTTGCTCATGCTGTGGGAAATCCTAATTTTCCTCAAACTCTTCTGCAATGTTAGCAAGATCAGTCAGTGTTATATTTGTTGCTCTCTCAAATATTTTCTCTTCTTCAACATTCTCCTACCTCATTGGAGCTTTAGGGTCCTCATGTGTTGTCTCACCAAGGTTAGAGCTTTCTTGTGGAGGCATACCAATCACTGGCCCAACTGGTCTTGATTTCTTGGGAGGTCTCTCACATTTTTCTTTGGCTGTAGGATGAATAGTTCTAACCTTCCTCTTCTTAGAACTTGACACCTTTCTTTTTGTCAGCTGCCTTTTGGTCTTTCCTTTTCTTGTTTCTAATTCTCTCTTTTGTGCCCTAGTATTCATCAAGGCGCCAAGTGGAATAACGTCATCAGAATTTGAGGAATATTTTTCTTTTTTTGGGTACTCTATTCCAGAAGAACTAATTTCTATGGTTTCTTCTATTGCAGGAGGGTTCACACTAGGGCCTGCACCAGAGGTTGAATCACCAAGAGTGGAATTAGTTGTTCTTAATCTCCTACTAGAACTATGAGGTTGAGGAAAAACCATAGGTTGCAAGTGCTCAGGTCTAATTTGATTCAACATTTATAAATTCTTCCTAGGTCATTCCAGACACATCATGTACAGACTTTTCAACTAGCATTTTAATTAGACAATGGTGGGAAACAAAATTGTCCCTACCTTTCTGGGTCTCGACCACCATGATTGAGAGAAGATTGTATAGAATTTTAGGCACATTTATCCTCCTTTCATGCCTCATGTGCCTCAAGAGTTTGAAATGTACTAAATGTAGGTTCGACAGAAAACCTTATAATGTAGATGGCTTCCTACTTCCATGGTTTAGGTAGAGAGGTTCTTTTTGCACCCTCTTTATCCATGCTGATTGAAGGATCACCATGTATTGTAAATTTGGCCCTAGCTGACTTGGAATCTCTAGAGGAAGGGGTAATGTTTGCCATCAACAGGTAACCCTGTAACCTCTGTAATTATTTCCTTAGCAGCCACAACCTCCAACCCTTTTACTATGGCTTTTCCTTCAGAAAATGTCTCGATGAACTCTAGTGCAATGCTTTCATCAAAGCCATCCAACTTCAGGAAGTAATCTAATCATCCACAGTTTCTAAATTTGGCCAGGCATTGTGCATTTTGCAATAAAACATCATGAACCAAGGGCTCATTTCTAATTAGACCTCCTCTCATTGTCTGGAATCAATTATCACTCTGCAAAATTTCTTTCCTACAATACATGCTAAATTTCCACTACCAATATCAACTGAATTTTCCCTTTCTTTTGTTTTACCTTTCTGCTTGCAACTCAAGATTACGACAGGGTCAATAATGACAAGAAAAGGAGTGATAAAGGAGAATTGTGATGGGAAGAAATGGTGGTTGCAGTTAGTGTCACTTCACACATGTGAGCCGTCCTTTCACTCATATTTCAAATCAGCTCATTTTAAATTTCTGACATAGCCTAGCATAAATTGACACATGGGCAATATGTTTGCATCTTTTTCTTTCCCCCCCAACCTGAATTTGGACATGTGTTTGCACATGCAAGATGGGAGTGATGATTTGATAGGGAATAATGACATGTTATGTTAACGTCTATACTGATGTACAATGATTAAATTAATGCACTTAAAAGATGATTAAAAGATAGTAATTAATGCACACATACCTGAATGTGTGGAGGAGTTGTTGCAAACATCATGGAGAAAGTACCATTCCCCTTTTTAGGGAATAAATTGAGCAATTAATGAAAATGAAATGGAATGAGGTGAGGTGGAATGAAGTTATGGAAGAGAGAGAGAGGTGGTGATGGATGGGTGAAGAAATGGACTTCCACAAGAGAATAAGACTTTATTATGAAAAATACATACCTTAATTAGCCAGGAGGGACACTAGGTCCACTTCCTTCAGCTGCAAGAAGCTCGGGTGTTGAATGTTGGGTGAATTGTTATAGGAACTCTTCTTTCAAAGTTGGCTTGTGATATAATTTGAGGCGATGACTATTGACAGGTAACTTGAATTTGACAGGGTCAATGGTAGTAAGTTGAAAAACTCCATTGGTAAAGACCTCAATGACTTCATATGGTCCTAGCCACTGTGTCTGCAATTTTCTTGCATTGTCCTAATATCTTGAGTCATAGAGCAGGGCCCAATCTCCTGGTTGGAATTTATTATCCTTGATAAATTTGTCATTCCACTTGATTCTATGATTCTGCACTACCTTTGTATGATGCAGGGATGCTCTCCTTATCTCATCCAAAACATTTAGTTGCATGATTCTTTCTCTATGTGCCTCAGAAATATCCATCCCCAAATCTACTGCAATCTGAAGAGTGTTATATTCAAATTCAATGGGAATCATGGTTGTCTTTCCATACAACAACTCAAATGGAGTGAAAGCTATTGCTATTTTCCAGTTTGTCCTATAGGCCCAAATAGCTTCTAGTAATCTATTTTCCCAATCCTTTCTATGAATAGCTACCATTTTGGTCAGAATGCCTTCAATTTCTCTATTGGTCACCTCAACTTGGGCATTAGCCTAGGGGTAATAAGGATTAGAATTCTTGTCCCTTATGTTGTACTCATTAACTAGTGCTTCAACAAGGGTTGATGTGAATTGATCCCCTTGATCAGTTAGTATTTCTCTTGGAACTCCATATCTTCTAAAAATCTCATCATAAAGAAATTTTGCAACCTTCTTTTCTCTTGCATGCTTCATGGCCTTAACTTCTACTCACTTTTTCAGATAATTAGTGAATAATAATATATAAGACTTACCATTTTATGGAGGCTCAATGGGTCCCACAAAATCCAATCCCCACTTGTCAAAGGCAGTGATTAGTACCTGAGGGAAAAGTGTCATCTCATCAGATTTGGTTGCTCTTCCCATTCTTTGACATCTATCACATTTTCTAGTATACCTTCCTGCATCCTTGTGGAGTGTTGGCCAGTAATATCCTATGTGCAAAATCTTCATTGTTGTCCTCTTGCCTACAAAGTTTCCTCCACATGGTTCATTTTGGCATGCATGCAAAACGTCATGTCTCATATTCTCTCACACATATCCTCATGGCATGGTATGGTCTAGTATAAAACAAAAATCCATCAATCTAGGAGAAAGGAAAATATTTTTCAATGAGTGCCCTAAATTATCTTTTAGAGAGAGGTGAGAAGGAACTCTACTTGTGACCAAATAATTGGCTATGTCAACATACCAGGGTGTTTGTATACTAAGGGAGAATAGATGCTTATTAGGAAAAGAGTCATATATGGGTTCATTGTCTTCTGATGTAGTCAGCCTTGAAAGAAAATCTGCAACATTGGCCTTCCCTAGCTTATGCATGATGGTTATATCAAACTCCTACATCAACAATAACCATCTTGCCAACCTACCTGTGATCACAAGTTTATTCATGAGATATCTAATGGTTGCATGATTAGTTTGCACAAAGATTTGGTAACCAATTATGTAATGTCTAAATTTTTCAGTGCATAAATGACTGCGAGCATTTCTTTCTCTGTCACTCTATAATTGAATTCAACACCTTGTAAAAAATTTCCGACAAAGTAAATAATTTTCAACAACTCCTTCTTTTTGTCCTAAGACTGCTCCTATGGCATAATCCAATGCATCAATATAGATGTGGAAAGGAGGTTACCAATTAGGCCCTTTGAGTATAGGAGCATGAGTCAAAGTTGTCTTCAAGTCAGAAAATTCCTTGTCACAAGCTTTAGTCCACTAGAATTCAACATCTTTAGTGAGAAGAGTATACAATGGTGTTGCTTCCTTGTTGAAATCCTTGATGAAATGCCTATAATATCCTACATGACCCAAGGAACTCCTAACATCCTTTTGTCTTGCAGGTGTGAGAAGATTTGTGATTACCTCAATCTTTGTAGGATCTACTTGAAGTCCCTTGTGGGAGATGTAGTGGCTAAGAACTACACCTTCCTACATCATCATGAAGCACTTTTCATTATTTAAAGATAGGTTTTTGTCTTCACATCTCTTTAGGACTCTCCTGATATTTTCCAAGGCTTGATTAAAATAAACACTATAAGTGGTAGGCATCGATATAAATTTTCACGCAATCATGAGAAATGTCTAAGAATATGCTAATGACTGCTCTTTGAAAGGTTGCAGGTGCATTGCATAAGCCAAATGGGAGTACCAAATAGGCATAGGTCCCCCATGGATAGATAAATGCAGTCTTGTCCTAGTCCTCTGGTGTAATTAGGATCTGGTTGTAGCCACTGAATCCATCTAGAAAAGAAAAGTATCCCTTTCCTACAAGTGTGTCCAAAACTTGATCAATGAAGGGTAAGGGAAAGTGGTCCTTCTTGGTGGCAACATTAAGTTCCCTGTAATCAACAAAAAATCACCATTTCCCTCATTTATTAGGAACAATCACTAATGGAGACACCCACTGACTATTTGAAATGGGGTTGATAAATCCTATAGTTCCCCTTTTACAATTTCTCTTAGTGCAAGGTTAATTCTTCTTTGTGGCTGTACTTGTGTTTGATGGGTCCTTAATAAGTTTGTCAATAACAATTGTTGTTCTTCACTTAATTTACTATTAACATTTAGATATTTTCCTTCTAACACCTGTACTTGTGTAGTTAACTTTATCATGGCTGCTTCATTAATACATGGTACCTTTAGTTCATATGGAAGCAATGTATAGAATATACTTGTCTCTACAAGAAGTCCGTTTGTAGGAAGAGTGGCTATAGGAAGAACATCTATAGGAAAAATGGATGTAGGAAGAGTAGGCAAAAGTGTCTTGATTGGCATAGCAAAATGAGAAGATGATGCTTCCTCTACTTCATAATGGTTTTGAATGATGTTAGCCAATACTTCATCCTCATCTTGGAGTTGCATGAAAGAGCTTTTGCCTTGCATCATAAGTTGCACCACAGAATTAACTTCCTTAGCCTCTTCACCAACATGTGGCCATACAAGATTATCTTCATCATGAGATGGTTGACCAGGAGGATTAAAAAAAAAAATTATTACTCTTTTGATCTGAAATGGTCATGTCACCTAACTGACATCCAATGTATGCATTTACAGTTGCTAACTAGGGTCTTCCAAGAATAATGGGATACCTGCCTAGTGTAGTTTTAGAAGAAAGAATCATAAAGTTTGTTGGGTACTCCTAGGAGTCTAAAACTACCACAAGATCCTCCACTACACCATTAGGCTTAATAGTAGAGCTATTAGCAAGTTGTAGGATAGTAGGAGTAGATCTCATGCTTGCAACATTTAGTTGATGCAGGATGTCCATGGTCATTACATTTATTGTTTCCCATAAATCAATCAGAGCATTCTTAATTTGGATCTCGTTTAAAACAACTGCTACCATAGGACTACCTGGGTCATTATACTTGGGGATAGTTACTTTTCCCAACACGATGTTGGCTAGTTGTCCCACCACATGAACTATATTTGGGTCTTTCTTTTTCCTACCTAGCTTCTTGAGGCATCCTTCCTTGATTTTCTTGCCATAAATCGGGACATCCTTTATGGCCTGAAATAAAGGTATCTAGACACATATGTACTTCAGCTGATCTAAGATACCAAAAGTTGTATCCTTCTTTTCTTCCTTCTTCTTGGAAACTTCCAATCTCTGAGGAAATAGTGGTTCTTGTTCAGTCTACTTGACATGGATTGGTTTAGGATTTTTTAGGTACACTTGGTTGAATGGGATCATTCAGAGGTTCCTCCTCTTTCACAAGAAGCTCAATGATAATGGGCTTGGAAGGGGTTGGTAGAGTAATTCCTAAACACAAGTAGATTTCACTTACACTCACAACATATGCAGGGAATTTATTTGAATCGGCATAGTATGAAGGCTATTTTTGTGGTTTGTCATTTGGATTGGGTGTGGTTAGTAGCTGAGTAGGTTTAGGTGCATTTGAGCTTGGATTAGTAGGTGGAGGCATTATAGCAGGTTGTTGGGGTTGAGAAGGTGGCTGAATGTAACTGGTTGTCTGGGTAGGCCATTGTTGTCCTCCCCTCTATTGATTTATTTGCTACCAATTTCCTGGAGTTGGCTTCCAATGCCCTTGAAATTGCTGCCAATTCCCCTGAGATTGTTGCCACTGGGGTGGAGATTTTTGATGATTAGGAAAATAATTTGGAGGGTTACTCCAAGGCTATGGTGGATATCCTCCATAGCTTGATGGATATGGAGGTTGTCATTGGTTACCATATGAATAGGAATTAAAAAATGGCCAAACATAAGATAGTGGATCTGGTGGCATACCCTATTTTAGAGCCCAAGGCTTCCTTTGTGCAACATAGTAGACTTGGTCTTCTTCAATATGGAATGGTTTGAACTAAGGTGGAATATGATTGCTTTCAAGGTTAGCTACCATCTTCCATCTCTAGTCCCTCTTCTTTTTTATTCAGTGGGGGCAATACTCTATCAACATTGCCTCTTCCTTCTCTTGCTTCTTCTTGTCCTGAACTGTATCTAGCTGAGTAGCTAGATTATTTATAATGTCTTGCTTGAAGTCTACTAGCAAATGAGTAATCTCCATTCTTGAAACTCCACCGGTAGTTGACTTACCCATGGAAGATTGGTAAGCTCTCCCTTTCTTTGAAGCTTCCCCAGAGTAGTTTTGGCATATTTTCTTGATATCTTCCCAAGGAACTTGGGAGATATGTCCTCCTCCCATGAGCTCCAAGGCATCAGTACAACTATCATTGATTCCTCTCAGGAAAAGCAACTTTTGTGAGTCTTCACTGAGTGCATGGTGTGGAGATTTTTGTATGAAAAATAGAAAACTTGCAATATAATCTTCCATGCTCTCATCTTCCTTTTTCTACATCCTAAAAATGTCACCTCCTCTCATGTCGTTACCCCTACAATATTCCTTGTATTTCTCAAGGATTTTTTTCTTCGTGTCTTCCCAAGTTTCCACACTATCTCTACCTAGGCTCATGAACCATCTTCATGCATCCTCTTTCAGAGTGGTAGGAAATAGCTTAAGCCTATGGGAATCAGTAGTATAATCGTAACTCCTTTAGAGTATGTCAAATTCAAACAAAAAGGTATTAGGATCTTCTGTGACAAGTCCATAAAACTTGGGGAGCGTTGAAGTAGGGATGTTCTTGATGTTGTCAACTTCATTATGATGGGAAATGGGGAAAGGAAAAGTTGGTTGGTTAGGTCTATTCCTATTTGCATCACCCATGCCTACTTGATGTAGTTCCAAAGCAAAGTGGTTCTCAAGCTGATTTTCATCTTTAGAGGAGACTTCACAACTAGTCAGATCAAGAAATGCATTAGCAAAGGGGTGTGGATCCTCTTCTTCTTCTTCTCTCAAGTAGGTTGTGATATTCAACTAGCTGGAATGGATTAGGATTGTTAGGAAGGAATATTTGATAAGCATCCCTTCTCCTTCTTCTATGCACGCAGTATCACTCACTATCATCTAGCTCACACAAAGAATTGGTAAAGAATAAGCGGGGTCATTACTTCCTAAATGAGGATATACTAAGAAAAACTTCTAGAAACACTACATCAAGAAAAACTACCAATGACTCTAAAAGAGTCCCTAGTTTGACACCATCCCCAGCAATAGCACTAAAAATGTTGGCCTCCTACAATGATTTAATAACTAAGCCCTTACAACGATGATTCAAATATTGGACATCTAACCTGAATAGCTATTTCAATCATCATGGAGGTGCATTTAGCTTTTCAACCCAGTGACATGAACTTAAAATGGGTTAGCATAGTATGTGCACTAGGAACCCAAAGTAGCCATTTTCTTTCTATAGCTAAAGAACTCATAATACTGAAAGTAAATTACTTAGAATGGAATACCATAAATTCCAATCATAAATCAACAACTACATAAAACTAAAATGCATAGCAGGAATGAAAATTTGAGTAACAAACATAGCACTACTCTATCTTCTTTGGCTATAGGAACAGTCACATAATGGAATTCTAGTGGCTACGGGAAAAATCGGTGCCAGGCTTCTAACTAATTACTAAACAACAAGTAATACTAAACTAATACTAAACTAAGAGGATGGATTACTCACCAAGTGGTTCCCCTTTGATAATTATCCTCTAAAACTAATGAGAACTCAGGTTCTCAAACTCGGAACATTATTTTATTCACTGTAAATCATGAGTACAAAAGATTAATGTATCTGTATTACTAAAAAATTGAGAGTTCAAGTACAATATCTAATCATGAAAATCCTAAACAAGGATCATCAGATCTTTATTTCTACTATCGAATAGACGAGGTAGTCAACTTCATGACTAAGAGGATGCCATTTATGGAAAACAAAGAAAGTGGAGTGGCGGCGGTTATGTGTGCATGGAATTTGGTCAGACATATAGGTCCAAACACAAATTTAGCATAGCAGTAATTCCCGCATCTACTCAATCATTAAATTCCACTACAAGGTGGTTACATTTGGTTTTATGAGCAATCTTCTATCATCGATCTCCTTTGACCTTGAGTGATTCCTTTGTTGGATGTTATGGTGCATGCCCAACTAGAGGTTTATTCCTCAACTTAGCATCCTCAAATTAAATCTACATGGTAATGTTAGTATGCACAATAATTTCATATCCATAACCACCTTAAGGAACATTTATTAACCACATGCAAAATCAATATAAATAATCCACATAATATGCCAATGTCATTAAAACTTGGAGAAATAGGATTAAGCCCAATGTCTATGGTTTGAGGGAAACATTATGAAAATATCAACATTTAACATCAAAGTCCATGAGAATTTTTAGAAAATAAACTATAGATTCTACCCAAAATTGGACCAAAAACAAGGCTCATTAGTACCTATGGATCTTGCTCTACCTGTGGCTATGGTCATTATGGCTAAGGCCACTAGGAATTTAATGCACATATTCCCAGGTAAGTCTTCTTTTTTATCTAGTATTGTAATCTAACTATACCTATGGGGCATTGGATGTCAGAGCATCATTTACATGAATATCGAATCCTCCTCCTCCATCCAAGAGAAAAGTTCTTGGTCAAGGGAGATGTCCAATTCCTATTCCAAAGACAAACCTTGTGTCCACGTACTAAATCGGGCATTCTCCATTATGTAATACTGATAATCTTTTGTGTTCAAAAATATGCAATATCTTCTTTGCTCTGATATCTTCTATTGAAGATTTCCCCTCAAATAGTTTTGGGGAATGTGGTTATCATTGTAGGGAAGTACCATGTGTTCTCATCTTCTACAAGATTGTTCTGACCTAGGACCAAGTCTTTGTTTTGACTATTATTGATGGTCTGTAGTGGAGTGGTGACTGAGACTATTTGGCCTATAGATACCTGTTGTTGATTTCCTCATATGGGAGCTCCTTGGTAGTTATTGTTGGTAAAGTGGCCTCCCTCCTTGATAAATTTACATGGGGGGCTTTGGAGGTGTTGCTTGCTGACATTGAACAATTACCAACTCATTACCAAAGGTCATCATTAGGCTCTTCGTGTTGTTGACATCATTTTCCAATGAAGAGGAGCCTAATGTGTTGGGTTGTGCGTTTGGGTACACATACCCTGATGGGAGTGGTAAAGTTGATATGTTGGGGAGTGGGTTGGAGGTGCTGGGAATAGCTTCCTCTTGGGGTCTGCTAGAGATTTCTATGAACATGAGCATTAGTTGTCATGGTGGGAGCTTTCCAACATCTATTAGACTATTCTTTGGTTGCACAACCAGATCATATGTGTCAAGTAAGGTATCACCTCCCAGTGGCTGTACCATGACCGTGATGTTCAAATTGAAATCCTTCAAGTATAACTTGAATGCCATAGTTTTCAGAGGCTTAGCGATCAAAAGAATCCTCTGCCATGTTTTATGGAACATGGTATTGAATTAGATCATGGCCTCTTGTGAGGTTCTCTTGATTTTGATCAATTATTGTAACAAGGATGAGCGATATCCTTTCTCTAAGAAGTGGTCAATTTTATTTTCTTTAAGTTTATCCAAAGAGTGGATGGAACTGAAGTCTAGGGACCTATACCAGTCATGAGCCTTGCCCTTGAAAGATGTAGCTAGTAGTTTGAGGGCCACATTTTTCTCTACGATGTTATGAATCCTACAAACCTTCAATATTTACTAGAGGTGCTCGAAAGGAGTTTTAAAATCCTCCCTGATGAACGAAAAAGTTTCTTTGAGGGAATTGGTAGGTATGGAGGGTCACACACCTAGAGGTTTAGGTGGAACTGGTGGATTTCCACTATCCCAGATTCTGAAATTTCTAGGGGCAGGAGCGCCTAGGTGATCCATTGAAAATAGACACCTATGGATGGAGTAGATGAGGATTCTAATTTGAAAGGTTCATCTACCCAGGGGGTAGATAAAGATCTAGATTATGGGCTAACAATTCTTACCCTATTGCTTATGAATGGGGATATGAAATCTTTAACTCATCTTCTCCTAGGGGCCGAAGTGGGTAACGAAGAATACTAGAGATTTTCCCTAGAGGATGCTCTAGTTTGGACTCTAGGCATGAGATTACTAGCTTCTCTTGTAGTTTGATTCAAAAACTACCTCCTTAAGGTTGACTATCATATGTTGTGAAAAACTTGGATCCCACAGGGCATGCCAGCAAAAGAACTATTGATCATGAAAGTTTGTGCCTCTCTATAACAACCTTATGGGAAATTCAATGAGTGGGGAACCAACTTGCACTAGACTAAATGACCTCTAGGATTTTTATAGAAGCTAGCTCTTATTTTTGTTTTTGGAAAATGGGAAAGAAAAATTTATAGGAAATAAAGGGTGGCAATGCGTTGAAAGGTTTTACAACATTACAAAAGCCTAGCGGCTTCTTACTTCTAATAAAATGAACACAAAGTGCTACAAACCCTTCATTTTTGGAGAGAGAACAATTAGCTAAGGCCTATATAAGCACAAAGAAATCATTCAAATCTCCCCATGAGAAAGCACTCACTAAGGTCTGAAAGAAATAAGGAGCCCAGTACTAACAAAAATATTTTGGATCTTTATAGAACCCTATTTCTCTTATAGAATAATATGAAAGTCAACATAATCTCTACATAAAATAAAATAATATAATAAACATGATCCAATTTTCAAAATATAGCATCAAACATAAAATCTAATGACATATAAAGTAATCACCAAGACCATACTCGCATAAATTGACATGGAGCATTCAACATTGTGGAGACGGAAAAAGTAGCCCTTCTACTTTTTCTCATGTTCAAGTCCTAGTGTAATTTGGCTTGATTTTGCCTAGATTTAATGTTATAATGTGGCCAACACATTCACATTAGATCTTGGACCCTTGTGAATCATTAAGACTTCTAGGATGCCTTGTAAAAGTGTTGTGAAATGTTGTAACCCACTTTCACACTTTTCTAGGACCCATTCATTATAATTCACTTAAATACACTCTTTTTATCTCTTACCAAGTATTTTTATAAAGTGTTGTAAAGAGTTGTAACAAACTCTCACACTTTTCTAGACTTGTCATCACTAATTCAACCCTTTCTTATGTTTAAATGACCCCTTAATTCACTTTTTGATCATTCTTAAGTGTATTTTTTAGGATATTCCCATTAGAAATTATTTAATGCACCTTAATCTCTAAAAACTAGTGAAATTTCCTTGGTAGGACCAAGTCGCCACCTAGGGTGACTTAGTCCCATTGGGCACAAAAATAAAAATAATTTTAATTTCTTCGTGGGATTTTATTCTCTGCCCTTGAAGTCATCCTATGATGCATTATTTTCAAAAAAATTAGGAAAATAAAGTATAAATAAGAGTTTTTCCTCTCATTTTAACCCTAACTCACTCATTCAATCATTCATCTAATCATTCAAGCAATTATCAACTATTCAAGCACTCTAAGCATAACCAAGTCATCCATTGGAGCATTTCATTGCATATCTTTAGATTTTCAACATCAAGGGTTTGGTAATTTTATGAAATTGCATGTTATCTATTTATCATTCTCTTCATATTTCATTTCCTTATCTAGGGTTTGATTACCAAAGTGGGGTTTGACCGAGGAAAACCCCTATACTATAACCCTTAACCCTTTTTCCCCTCTTTGCATGTGTGTTTGCAAAATTTGTATGCAGATTTTTCAAGGACTTTGGTGTCAAAAAGTGGTAAAAAATCCATCGAAGTCAACATAACCCTAGTTGAAGCTTGGAGACTCTTTTCATCCCATTTTTTATAGAATCAAGATCGAACAACTGTCAGAAAAGCAAGTGTAGTCCGGAATCTACAGAATCCTGTCCCAAAATTCTTGAAATCTCTAGGTGGACTAAGTTTCCATCCATGGTGAATTAGTCCCACTGCTAGGCCTGAAATTTTTATTTTCACATTTCTAGACACCCATTTGGTAGATTCCCATTCCGATAGATTTTTCCTAAAACTGGACTAAGTTGCCCATCTTGGCGTAAGTTTCCCAATCAACATTTCTAGTTAACTCTGTAGGATTCTAGAGCCTCTCTGCATCAGATTCTAGATTCCAGGTGCACCTCTCCAGTTCTGTTCAATTATTTCTTCATTTACTTGCATTCTTAGGTATTTTTGCATATCACAATGTGTTTTCCAGCACTTTGCATGTTTTAGGTTTAGCATCATTAGATCATTTTTTTTTTGTTATTGCATTTGTACATCATATTTAGATACATTTCATCCTTTTACATTAATCTTGAGTGTATACATTAGCATTTTGGCCCCAATTCCTCTCCTTTTAGGTGAAAAACCTAAAAGAGTTAGAGGAACCCTTGGGAAACCAAAATATTTGTTTATATTTTGATGAACTCGACTTTTGAAAAATTTTACTTCTTTAAAAATCATCCTATGTTTCACTTGCATTAGCATTGCGTTAGGTGTGGCATTGTTTAAATTGCATCCTAGGGTTTTAAAAATTGCATTAGTGAAAAGCTCATATCACTTGCATTTTTGCATCATCTTTCATTGAAAACAACAAAAATTCTACATTTTCATACTATAGTTGCATCTATGCATCTGAAACACACCAAATTGCATTCAAATTTTCTAAAAAAACTCAAAAAAATCCTCACTGGGACTAATTCGCCACACTCAGCGACTTAGTCCTACACATTTTGCACTGTAATCTATAGCATTTTCTAGGAATTTTTTGCATTTCTTTTTTCTATTACTAGATCTCTGTTATAGTTTCTATAATTTTTGTTATTAGCATTTTATTACTCCTAGTTTTTATTTCATTTGCAACCATCCCACCTTTAGTATCCTTTGTATGATGTTTGGTGCCCTATTGATAATACTTTAGTGAGAATTAGTTAATAACTCATGGCATCCTATGATAACACACTCATTGTGGACCTTGGGTTGTCTCAAGCTACCACTCCTGATATTGACAACAGTGCATTAAGCATGGACCCTACCTTAATAACATTGTGCCTTCCAATAATATGCAAGTTGACACATCAAATGATCACATTCCGCAAGACAAAGTCATTAACATTCATGAGGATTTAACACATTTGCAACAAAACTTGTGTCTTGAAAACATTTCAACCACTATGATTCTTGCTATAGAACATATCCATCACTTGATTGAAAGTGATGAAGGATTAAACGTTATGAAACACATTGCTGAGATATACAACAAATATGCTCCTTCATCATCCCAACCAAAAAACATTGTGGTTAGCAAAGGAGGACTTAAGACTCCTCATCCTTCCATAGTGGCATCCATACCTACCTACACTTTGCAAGTCACCACCACAATGCAACAGGTTAGTAATATGATTCCTTCCTCGACTATTCCTGCTAGCATTCCTACTTCTTTTATGGCATAAAATGTTTTCTACTCTTCAACCATCCCATCCATTAGCATTCCCTTCACTTTCCCTACCACTACATATGTTCCATCACCACTTTCTCTTCTGCCCCATACCACTCACACTAACCCTCTCATCACAAAAAATTTCCTAACTGTCTCCTCTATGCAAAAAAAAATATAAACCATCAACTAAAACTAGAATGGACCACCCACCTATTATGTCCAAAGTAGCCCATTCTCTTTAGAAATCCTAAGAACACCGATGCCATAGGGAATAGAAATTCCTAGATTTGAGAAATATGGGGGAAAGTGTGATCCTACTAATCATGTTAATGCTTACATAGCCTTATGCAATTACTTTGTTCTTGATGATAAACTGTTGACCAAACTATTTCCTGGGACTTTAAAAGACACTGCCTTAGAATGGTTTTCATCCTTACCTAATAATTCAATTAGTTCATTCAATTACCTAGTTGATGCATTCATCAATAATTTTCAAGTGCATATGACTCCAAAGAAGACATTGGCTGATTTAATGTGAAGTAAACAAAATGTGGATGAAAAAGTAACCAATTTCATCTCATGCTATCAGTCACTTTATGTTCAACTTGATGTTAAGATTGTTGATCCACATCTCCAAAAGATGTTCATTGAAAATTTGCAAAGTCAAATTCAGGATAGATTGACCATGATGAAATTTCCCTATTTCATGCACTTGTGCACAACCCTTTGTGACTATCACAATTCGGTTAGTATTCATGATGCCAAGTCCACTTCCAACTGAACTAAAATTATGAACCTAGCACTTCAAACAATTCACAACCATTTCAAAAACCAAACAAAGGATTCATAAAATTCAACCCCCCTCCTCAACAACCACCTCCACCTGTCAACAACCAAGTTGCAATCGTTAACAACAAAATACCTTATAGTTATGGAGATCAAAAATGATAGTTTACACCATGATTAGACACTCTTCATAACACAATGACCCAACTTATACAACAACAGATGATTTCTTTACCTACTGTTAAACCATTGGATCCAACTAAATGTTTTCCTCCAACCTTTCAACCTAACGCTTATTTCCATTACCATAGACAAAATGCACATGAAACAAAATAGTGTAAGCGTCTTAAACTCATAGTGCAAGACCTAATTTTTTCTCACCTTCTATCCATTTCAAATGTTAATGTTAAAGGAAATACGTTTGTTGCCCCACCCAATGAAAAATTGCAATTTTTTACCAATCTCATTCCTAAACATAATGTGTCATTTGTCAAAGCCAATGAAACCCAAAACAATGATGTGATGACTATTCATATTACTTTCTCTTCTAAAAATATTCTTCAAAATCTTCTTGACGGTCCTCTATACATAGCCAGACGTATTTATGATAAGCCCACTAAAGGGATACTCATAGATCTCACTTGTGGCAAGAATGTGATCACTGAGGAATTTTCGGTATTACATGATCTTTATCAAGATAACTATGACAAACCAAGAGCATGGATCAAAACACATAATGGTTTTGTGTGCCCTACAATATGATCGATCGTTCTTCCATTACAAATAGGACCTAAGACAGTGGATGTTACATTCTCTATCATTCCACAATTAGATCATTTTTTGTCTATGGCTAGGCCGTCCATGGCTTTGCTCGATAAAAGTTGTTCCTTTAGTCATACACAAATGTTTAAAGTTCCTGCATGACAACGAAATATTCACTATTCACCATAGTGGCTTTAACCCTTTGTCTTCTAAAGGAAACTTCTCCTTAGAAGCCTTTTAATTAAATAAATCAAAGTCCTTATTTAATTAATCTCTCATCATATTCCTCCCTTATTTGATTTAAATAAATCCATAAATTTGAGTCAAATAAGTCACATCATCTAACATCTTTCATTAAATTAATTAACCCTTGATTAATTTAATCTCATCTCATGTCCCATCCTCTAGATTTTGCAAGTTTCACATGAAAATAGATATAATTCCTTTATTCAATCTCCATTTTCTTCACAAGGCATCTTTTGGAATATTCTCTCAATTTGAATTGAAAAATTCCAAGTCAACATGTACATCCAACAAGGATATAACTCCATCTTACATGTCCTTTTCCTTGAGCCAAGTGGAATTTATTGTAATTTCCCTTCCCTCTTGCAAGTCATTTCAACAAATTTCAAATTCAAAAATATGCATTTATTGGCACAATCCCCAAATCTTGCACATACTTCATCCATTCATAGATTGACAAGTGGCATAATTCCATTGGATGAATGTTAGTCCCACATTGCTCAAATTTGGACATTCATCCTTCTTGGCATTCTATAAATAAAGAGCTCATATCCTCATTTGATCATCCACAAATTATGCAAAGTTATTATGATAAAATATTTAGCCATTTCCATCCATCAATCTTGAGTTCTTAGCTAGGTTTTTGCAGATTTAATCTTGGAGCTCTCATTCTTCACCATCAAAGTGGATCAATCTCTATCAACATATCAAGCTTGCATCTTAGGAATTGGGAAAGGGCCAATTTTCACATCAAATTGGAACCAATTCCCCCATGGGAACATGAGTTTGCACATTTAAATTAGGATTCAATCTTTGTTTTGTCATTTCCATTGTGTTTTTCACTATTTTCTTCCTAATTTGAGTGTTTTAAATGGATTTCATGGGGAACCCTTGTTTTAACTTGCAATATCTTGTTTAACTTGTTTATTCATGTAGTTTTGAAGGTACTAGGATTGGGGTTCGCACATTTGGCGCTAGAAGGAGAGCTCATTGGTCTCATGTTTGAAGATGTTTTCTCTATATTAGTTTTCTAAGAATATTTCTTCAGTTTGCATTCTTGTTTTTTGATAAAGAAAATAAACTTACAACAGACTAGTCTTTTGATCTTCTTACATACAATTATAACACACATTTTGGCTAAATATTGGAAGTTTAGTTTTCTTAGTAGTATACTTACATTCAACTCTTTGAATCAATTTTGAATATTGTGGGTAGAACGTGACTTTTGGTTTCTCACTGAAAGTATTTTAAAATTTGTTGATTCATAAACAATAAATCATCACTTCCAGATATGCACTAATCTTGGTTAATACTTCAAACATTAAAACAACGTTTCAACAAATTCTGATAATAGGAAGTGAGTATTTTATCTTTGAGGCATGAATTATGGTGTATCTACTTTTGTTGATTCATTTATGATTTATGCTATGAGTATTTTAGTCGATAGCATGTCTCCTTTTTCTTTCTTTTTAGCCTTTTTTTTTATGATTGACGTGCATGTTTAATGTTGAACATGTTTATCAACATTATACCTATCGGTGGCTGTCAAGATATTTGAATTGTGACCTTTGGATTTTGAATGTCATCATTCACTCAATTCAAAAGCTTTTATCTGTTGGTTTTCTTTTTACACCTGCCAATGGTATTTGATTGAGAATTTCTAACGCCTCTTATTGCGCAGACCATGAGTTAATGTATTTTTCAGGAATTCTGACAAAAAGTAAATAGATAGGCATCATCTTTCAACCAGCTAACAAAGATCTCCCTTTCATTATGCATTGATGGATGTCCCTACCAATTTCCCATGCCCTGTTCAAAGGAATCTGGCTTTATGTCTTCCAATTACTTGGTCCGCATGCATTGTCTATGTGCCCAATCTCAGCTGTCATGAAAAGTAATAGTTTGCACCTTAAATGAGGAGTCACGGTGTGGGCTTTAAATGTTTTTTGAGTAGAAAGTAGAAATGACAGTGAATAACATACTCTGTAGTCACCAATCGTATAGTTTATGTGATTGATTCTGAAGTGACGTGCATTATCCTTGAAGGCATTAAATTTCTATTTGTTGTTGTAGGGAAAAGTACCTAGATGGTAAAGTGATTTCTTTATTGCTTGTTTCTCTGCAATGAAGAATGAAAGGAAGCACATAATGTCCTCTCTTGTATGACTACTTGACTCAAATCACGTCCGCCACCGCCATCATATTCCTCTAATTGTTCACTTTATAATACATTATTGTTGTTCGTTGTCACTGGTCCATGACTCTCCTTGATTTTCCATTCTTACCAAGATGCCTTGATATTATAGAAATCTATTCTTGAATAATATTGCAGGCTTCAACAATTTGTGCTTCCAAAACTAATGCTTGTTGGTTGTCCATGGTCAAAGAAGCTAAAGGTTGTTGTTTTAATGAGGATTGTTGCATAAATACCTTTTGCTTTCAACAGTGAAAGAAAGAAGAAAAAGGAAAGTGTTGATACATGAACATGTTAATATTGGCTACATTTATTTATTTTGAATGCATACTCAGAAACAAATATTCGTAATTGTGCTTCAACTAGCAGTAGTACATTTTATACCACAAAGAATATAAACTTAGGGAGGTGCAGGTGGACTACAATCTGTAAGTTTGTGACCATTTAATGGATATTAGACTACCTACTACCTGCTATCAAGGTAAAATGAATGCCTACATACAAAATGAAGGTGTGGCTGATGGATGTAGTTGAATGTTTGCAAACCTGCATAAAGTTGGAATAAGGCGAAGTAAATAAGGCACAGGGAAATTGGGGTTTTCAGATTCTTTTTTTTTCTTTGCATCTATGGTTGAGATCATTTCTAGGGCCACCTAACACCTGACTTCTCGATTAGAGCTATTGACTCTCAACATCATGAGCATAGGAACTTGCTATTAGACAGCTTAGAAGGCATCTGACCATGACATTGATATAGGTTTTCTAAGACCACTATTCAATCTATTAAGATGCCTAGCCTTATCATCCAATTATTAGAATTATGCATCTCCTTTTAAAGGACAAACAACCTATTCTGCACTCTAGGATAAAATAGTGCTGGTGAATAGGGCTTCTGTGTTATGTTAGGAAAGGAATAGATGAATAGTAAGACTCCCATGGTCGTTGCATGTCAAGCATTGCATTGAATTCTAGAAGTTAAAAAAGTCTAAGAAGGGCCCAACAGAAGGGTTGGTAATGCATTAACATTTAATCTACACCACATAACAATGGTAGTGATAGCACATTAAGTGAATTTATATTCACTCTACGGTGGTGGTGGTGATGTCTAAATCCAATTGATACATTCCAACGTTTCTATAGCGCAATTTTTTTTTAATACGGTTGGTGAGATCTTGGGTTAGGCATCCATGGTATAAATGATTTCTTGAGAATAAGTAGTGACTTAGAATAAATATTAAACTTTTTTGTTCTTTAAATGATTGCTCAATTAACAATTGATGCCTCCTAATAGAAAAATCATTTGTTTATGACTCTTTATGAATCTTAATAAATGCTTTTTAAACCTAGGCACTCAAATCATTATTTCCCATAATTTTTACAAGAAATGCATTAAATTAGTTTTCTTTAAGTCTAAGAGAGCAAGGTTCTTATTAATGATTTTATTTTTCTTCAAAATATTTGATCTTAAAAAATCATTTTATTATTTGAAGTTAATATTTGAGATAAGTTTAACTTGATCTTTGCATGATTTATCTTTTTTTTATCTTGTAGGGATTTTCATTTGCACAAGGAGATTGCTAGAAGCGATCTTCGAAGAATCTTGGCGGGAATTTAAGTATTTAAAATTGGAGTTCTTAAAGCATGTTTTAATGCTTGGAGATTTTGTCAAATTCCTTAATTTTTTGTTTTAGGCTAACTCATCTTTGTTTTTGGGCTTTAAAAAGAACATTACCTAGGCTTTCAATTTTCATTGTGAAAGGGTTTAAAATGAACTTTAGGACACAAAATTACTAGAGTTGGTTTTCAGGCTTATCAAATTGAACAAAGAAAATTATTACAATTCTTTTGGTGCTTAAAATGAAGTTATTATTGCTTTGTGGGAATCTAAAATGAACATGTGTCTTTTATGCTTTGTAATCTCTTATGTAAAGTAATCTCATCTAAACAGGTGTATGCACTTCTCTCACACTTCATGGCGATCTTGAGAATCAAAATTCTTTTTGATGACATTAGGTTTCATAAAAGATTGCCTCCACACTTCAGTTTGGGTTTAAAAATTGAACAAAACACTTTGCGAGTGTGAGTAAACCTATTGCATGTGCTCTCCCTTTGTTTCTAAATGAAGGTTGATCGAACTATGAATATGTTTACTCACTTTTGTCTGTCTTAGAGGGCCTACCTTTGGGAAACAGTACTCACCCAAGGGAATGACTCAATTGGTAACACTCTAAAGCCAAGATTATTTCCAACTGGGATATAAATGTGGGTATTGGAGTAAATGCCAATATCACACGGTTGATTCTGATGAGATGGATCCGAAAGGGGACTCTCATTGTATCGGTCAATCTCCACAAACAAAAAGTCTAAACTAAAACCTTTTTTTGTAGTGACCAACTAATCCATTCAACGAGTTTATCAAAGTGGTGCATTGGAACTTAGATTCCAAGAACTAACTTGCCATGTCCAATCTTGGTTAAAATATAGAGGTTAAGACTTCATTCTTAACATACCTTTATACTCTTTCCTTGGTTGCATGTATAATTATCTCTTCTACTACGAAGGGCATGAGGCAAGCCCACCAAGAAAAACATACCAATTGAGCTAGGATGTTATATTGCTTGTGAGTCAGTTTGAAAACACAGTGCTTTGATCGAAAACATTGGAAAACCAACATTCAACATGAGCATCAAATCTCAAACCCTTTAGGAGAAGCAAATATCCTTGAAAAAATTCACATGTTATTTCTTGCCCTTGGGATTCGTATCCTTAGAGGCTTCTAAGAATTTGGATTTCATCTCAATTTGCTCCTACTAAAGTCAATAATAGGTAACTCTTGCCTCAAATTTCCTTGGTTTTTGCATAATACACTTTGCGGGATAAGGGGAAAGTTGAGACATTAGACATCTAGATTCAAAATCTAACCAAGAAAGTGTTTGTGATAAAAAGAACCCATTAAGGAAAGATTAAATAAATTGGACCCCACATATGTGCTTGGCATCTTTTGGTCATATGGTTTTCATGCAAACATTGATCTTTTTTATTTTGAATTACTCTTAGAGAAAGGAATGTTCTTCACTATCTTGGTCTCATAAACAAGTCCTTCCTAGGTTCATTTAGGATCAAAATAAAACACTTCATCCACCTCAAACATTTATCATCCCACCCCACCAAAAAAATTTAGAGCTTTTGGAAACATCATTATAGACTTGGGTAAATCATCCAAATCAAAATCACCTTGTTTAGTTAGGTGTATGGGAATGCATCCTTTCTCATACATTTAATTGAATCAGTACTCATTTGAACAAGTTCATCCTAAGATCACGTCTAACATCTTAGGGTTTACAAGTTCATTACCCAAATCCAATCAAACCAATCAAAATCAAACCCTAAGTCTAGCATTGATCCAAAGTCCTTAAATGTTCATCACTCATACCATTCACCCCTTTTTGATCCTCCATCTTGTCATTAGTCCTAAGAACCTTAGAGGTCACTTTTACAACAAGGTCAAAACACAAGAGGAACATGGAATATAAACTTGATCCATACATCATGAGTAATCCAAATCAACTAAACTTTCAAAACCTTGCAATGTCGATTGATTATCAACACTCACATCTATACAATCCATACATGGGATCATTATCTCCCACAAACCTCAATGGTAAAACAAATGTGAGTATGCCTAGTCAAAAAATTGGAACAAATTTCCCGATGGTAGATCTAAATCCAAACTTACAAGTTTGTCCACCAAAAACTCAATGCATAAGTCTTCAAACGACCAACATCATCCCATCAAATCCCTATGTGCCAAATATGAATGTACCAAGTACAAATTTACCAAACATGAACATTTTGAATCCAAACTTGGCAAACCTTGGGATAGATATGTTTGTGAATTGCACAAATGTTTTTCAAAGTCCAAACAAGATGTTAACAACTCAATGTATTAATCCAAGTCAAGGTAACAACATGCAAAATCCAAGTTACCTAAAACAAGGAAATGTGATTCCCAACATCAACAATGTTCAAATTCAACCTATCATGCCAAATTTGAACATCATCCCAAGTCAGAACATTTCCCAAAATCAATTTATCCATGATCCCATTCAAAAACCACAAGTATGCATCCCAAATATGCTTGAACAAAAACCAAATCAACTATATCAAGGGAGTCAAGATCGAAATCAAGATTAAATTTGGTGAGATCAAATTTCCACACTTACCAAAATAGTTGAGTCATTGCGCCAAGAGACATCTCCACCACCATTACCCATATCAACATCATTCCTTGGTTTAGGGCTTCCCCCTTTACCTAGCACCAATCACACCATCCAAATCAATCTACCTAACACCAATCAAGCTATCACATCAAATCATTTAAATATACCATTGGCATCGTACCAATAGATGGTATCTAATCAAATGACAACATCAATCCCAACACATCAAAATATACTCTCCCAAGGACCTATCACCTTGGTCATTCTGACCATTCCTATCATCTTGATCATTCCAACCACCACTATCACATCCATCATATCTCAACCCCTCACTACCATGATCGCTCCAAGTGTATCTCAACCACTTATCACTACATCCAACACAATTCTGAATCTGCCACCACTACCACCAAAACCAAATGCAAAAAGACAATATAACATTGCGCTAAAAGCTCACCAAGCCTACCAAAATGCCATATAACAATATCTAGCCACACAACAAGAAACATAAGCTCAACAAGTGCAACAAGCCTATCAAGCTGCCCATGCTTCTCAAATACAAGCACAAACACAAAAAATGATAACTATTGGGGATAACAATGAACATTCAACCACTGGTGATAGCATTGACAATCTCTCCACCATAATTGCTGAAAGAAATTATGAAGATCTATTCATCAAAGAGCACATTGAAGATGTTTCTATCTCATTCGAAGATCAAATCAACATAGGTCAAATTCCACAAACAAAACCCAACAAAGATCCAATTCAAGAAATGTCAACATCACTTGGCCCTATTGTTGAAGACATTCACAATCTCTCTACTACAATTGTTGAAAACAATGTTCAAAACCCATCCATCAATAAGCACATCAAATATTTTTCTACCCCATCTGACGATCAACTCACCATACATCAAGAGCCACTTTTTAGTGATCTAGTTCAAGGAGTGTTAGAATTATTTGATCCCATTGACATAATCTACAATCCATCAAACAATGATCATATTGAAAATGTCTCTACATCACCTTATGAGTTAGAGGACATATCTCAAAAATTTCTTCCAAAGCATGATCAACATATTTCACCAAAGTCTAGCAATGGTCCTTTCCAAGATATATTGACATCCTTCAGCCTCATGATTGCCGATATTGAAGGAATCTTCAACTCGACACTTGATCCAATTCCACTCAAAGATCAAGAGGATATTAAGCCACTTACCATGTCTAAGGATGACATCCAAGAACCCTTTGTAAGCAATCCATCCTTTGAAACTAACCCATTTCAAGAACTTGATCTAAAGCATGTTGAAATCAACTCTAAAATCATTCAAGATCAAGAATTTGTATCTTCAAGATACTACAATAATCTAATGGACACTCTCCTATCTATGCAAGATGATCATAACCATGTAGCACCGACTCCTCCATCTACCCATGAGATGCTTTCTGTGGATGGACACGTAGATGATCTTCATTCAGAACAAGATTCTTTTACTCCTTATATTATTACACAAAAAGAACAGGGTATTGATTCCTACAACCAAATAGAGTTGTCAACATCAGGATCAGATATATCCAAAATATAGATTGAAAACATCATGTATGAAGATATCTAGCATTATCCACTCAAGGACACTAGTCAGATGGAATAGGATGTTCTGGAGTTAGCAAAGCATCCAATCAAAATAACATCATCTATGGTGACCATTTATCAAAGAATGCACTCTAAATAGGAACTCTTAGAATAGGAAAAATCAAAGCATGAAGGTACTACTATCACCATACTGGGGACAACTTCATCTCAAGCAAATGTCAACATAGGGAGCACAAAGAATCCTTATGATGAAACCGATGCCAATACTACAACTAGCCACATCATAAATCTTCATCCACCCATCACCCCATCCAGAAATTGGGACCAACGTCAAAAGAAAGAATTGAATCAAAGTAAGAAGAAAGTTATCAAAGAAAAAGAAGTTGGAAAGCATGAAGGATAAATCAAATACAATGGATACCAAAAAATACAAAGAAAGAATATCCCTATCAAACTCCATCAGTCAAAGAAACTATGGGGCAAAATAAAAAAGGGAAAAGTATCCATCAAAGATTTCCACAAAAGCAAAAAAAATCTTTTCAAGTGACGTACAAAGTGTACCAAGCAATTGGTCCTAATTACATGCACACTTTCATATCCACCCATCATTGCTCATCTTCCCAAGATTGGAGAGTCAAATGTTCCAAACTTTCAACGAATCCATCTCTTATCCCTAAACACACTCCATCCATGCCAACATGCATGATATCTAGTTCTTACATTGACCATGTATTGGCAATGACCCTTCATCATAAGGATTCTGAAGGCACTTTATTGTGATGTACACACAGAGACAGAGTTAACCTTGATATCAATAAAGCAGATCAAGAATCCCAAAAGTTATATTCAAGTGCACGTATTCTAGTAAAGCGGCTTCTTCAAGTAGGATATCGATGGCACATTATGATAGGGGTATCTATATAAGCAACACCTTGTGATTTAGCATGAGATTAAAATATTTCAGAAAACTAAAAAAAATCAAAAAAGAAAATAATCCAAAAAAATAAAAAAAAGGATTGAAAACAGTAAAGAGAAAAAATCATCCTCTAGTGAAAACCACTACGGTGGCGCTTTAGGCAAGACCATGATGAAAACCTGGAAAACAGGTGTCATATGTAGAATCAAGCATCTGTATGCGCTATTTCACGTGAAAGCATCTTATCCCATCCGTAATAAATCTAGCATTCCATCCATCTCAGCCATAAAAAATCCAGTTATCCATGAATCATATATCCAATCCATTTTTATCCATCTACGTCCATCCGAGTTATCTTGATCTTGATGAAAGTTCAGAGCACACTTTACACTTTCTTATGGTAAACGTCTTGACATGGGTCATTTTCATTGATCCTATCCTATGTAGCATTATCTGAGCTATGAAGCATTATCCAATGAAGCATTCCTTCGTCCAAACACCTTACCTTATCGTGACATAATCCATATCCATCCATCCACACACCTATCTAGGCATCTATCCATAACATTCAATACATTGCTAGACACTGGGGGCAAATATTTACATCTTTGCTTCGAGAATAAATCTTGGTCTATATCCTTCAACTTATGTGGCGATCTGAACATTGGAAAACATCGAATCAAATTGGTCAAACCAATTGTGAGCAAAAATCCAAATCACTAGCCCATGGCATATTTTGATAAGAAGACATTCCTTATCAAGCTTCATCTTTCATCATACATCAATCCAAACAATTGATATTAGTCACATCTAAGTTACACCTCAAACATTACATCAAATCATTCAAACAAATTTTGTTACAAATCAAGCTTCATCAATCATGATCAATCAATTCCAATCCAAAAATCATCATCTCGGGATATCCTTGTGTTGCTTAACACTATCCTTGCATTGTTGTGTATCCTCAACAATGTTATCATCATCAATCCACCAATTAGATTAATCAACCTTAGCTTGGTTTTCAACAAAAATCCCAAAAAAGATCACTAATATCGTCACACATATCCATATCCAAATCGTCAAAATCATGCGAAAATCTAAAAACATCATAAAATCAGAAAATCCAAAAACATCCAAAACATATCAAAAAATCAAAAACACTCAAAAAATCAGAAAACATCAAAAACATTGGCATCTGAACTACGTCGTCTGTAAGCTTAAATGTAGGAAAGGCTAATCTTTGATTAGCCCCCGAAAAATCAAAATCACAAAAACATTTGAAAAACACAAAAATCCAAAAAATCCAAAATCACATCAAAATCCAAAAACATTCATAAAATCTCACAAAATCCAAAAACATTCGAAAAAACATCAAAATCCAAAAACATTCATAAAATCTCAAAAACACCAAAAACAGCCTCAAAACATTCCAAAAACATCAAAAACATCCAAATATTTGAAAAAATCCACTCATCCCATTTTGCTTTCACCCGCAATAATAAATCATCCATAATAAACTAATCATCACCTTCATCCTTTGGAAAAACAAATAGAAACAATTACAACAATCAACAAAATCAATCTTCAATCCTAAAATCAAAATCAAAACAACAAACAATTTAAACGCAAAATCAAACTCTTGATCATTTTCAAACATGTCAGTCAACCTTATATCAACAACCTATCAATCAACTTATCAAACCATCATCATCCTATACAATGCATGTCCTAGGATATATCGTTCTGACAATGGGCATCATTTTGGATATCACTTTGGATTCTTTTTCTATCAAAACACATCCCTCTGGCTGAAGGTATGAAGAGCATTGGCTTGTTTGCATACTTGATTTTTTCTTTTAATTTATCTTATTGTACACATTCTAAGGACCTCTCAATGATATCCGAATGAAGGATTTAGAGAGATAGGAATGGGGCAACGATCATTATACTCTTATCTACTGTGCTTGTTGGACATTCTTGTAAAATAGCTTGGCAAATACTTGCTTTGTTAGGTACGTCCTAGCAAGGTTTTCGTATGTCAAGTGTGAACAAGAATACTCCTATCTATTTGTTGAGTCAAATTCCATCACACTAGGTACAACACCATCCTGGTTCTTTACACCTTGATGCATCATATCTATGTGTATTATCAAACATAAGCTAAGTATCCCTTTTAAAATCCCAATCCTTGATAAGCAAATCATCATCATCTATCATCATCATCATCATCTCTAATAAAGTCTTGTCAGATCATGGACTTGTTGGATCCTCTTGTCATCACCTAATTTCTTCTTTTCCGCACTAACATCACATCATGAATAGTTAATCATCATCACCATCATGCATCCATCCTGCATCCACAAACCGCCAGCATGCCACATATCATTCATATCATACATAATAGGAAACATCAATCATTTCACATGCATTGCATTTGCATCATCATCATAATATAGATTTTTTAGTCTAAGCATCTACATAAAACATCCATTGCATAATCATAGCATATCACATCATCCATCTCATCCATCATCACATCATACCATCATTTAAGTTGTTTAAGATAATATAGATTTGTTATTCTAATCATCTTAGAACTATCTCATTTGCATTATCATCCATAACCATCCATGTTGAACCTCTCTATCGTGATATCGACCCTCAAATCAAAGCTTTTTGCTCGATCTCTCAAGGGGGCAATATACTAGTGTACTTCGTTTTGCTGGGGCAACCGAAAAAATTAGAAATTTTTTGAATTTTGATCGCAGCAATTTTATTCTTTGAACCAACACAGCAAATACATTGCTTCAAATAGGAGAAAAATGTAGACACGTGAAATTAGCATTATGCACTTAGTTCATATTCATCCACTCATTAAATTAATCAAGCTCATCAAATCCATTCACCAAGTAATTCAAGACTATTTAATTCATTCCTAAGGTTATTCATTTAAATTAAATAAATCAAAGTCTCACATCAACCTTTCAATTAAATAAACCAAACTTTATTTAATTAAATCTCCAAATGCATATTCCATCCCTTTTTGATTTAAATAAATCCAAATATTCAAGTCAAATGAGTCAAAATCAACTAATCATCACCTAAGCTAATCTAATCCTAATTAACCTAATCTAATCACCCGTCACATCCTCTGGCTTTTCCCACTTGCACCAATAAAGCAGTTTAATTCATTTATAAAATCAACATTTTCCATCAACATGGCATCTTTGAGGAATATTCCCTCAAGTTTGAATTCAAAAAAAAGTTGAAATGTACATCCAACAAGGCATTTAATAGGTCTTACATGTCTCTTACATGTCCCTTGAAAATGTCAAAGTTAGAATTTAACTCTCAAATTAAAATTTGAATATCCCCCTCTTTGGCACATTAACCAAAACTTGCAGATTCCTCAACCTATGACAAGTTGACAACTGGCTTCATCTCATTGGCCAAATATTTATCCCACATTGCTCTATTTTGAGCTCTCTTCAACTTAAAAATATATAAATGAAAGGCCTCATTCTTCATCAACAAATCCACAAAGCTTATGCAAAGTCACTCTCTTCAATTGAGAACTAATTTTGTCCACTCCATCTTCATATCATTTTCATATCATTTTCATATCATGGAGCTTAGCAAAGGATTGGGAAAGGCCTTCTTTCCATAGAAGCACCAATCCACTATGGGATAGGGTTTGGTCATGATTTTATGTGTTGCATTTAATTATCTTTGTTCTATTTAGCTTGCATATTTTAGTATGATCAATTATTTCATAGGGATGCTCTATCTGATTTGTTTGATTCAACTAAAAAATCATATTTGTTTGTTTTTGAGCAAAATGCAGATTTAGCCTCCACATAATGGCGCTACAAGGAGGGCTCATTGGTCTCATGTTTGAAGATGTTTTCTCTAGATTAGTTTTCTAAGAATGTTTCTTCATTTTGCATTCTTGTTTGTTGAAAAAGAAAATAAACTTACAGCAGACTAGTCTTTTGATCTTCTTACATACGATTATAACACACATTTTGGATAAATATTGGAAGTTTAGTTTTCTTAGTAGTATACTTACATTCAACTCTTTGAATCAATTTTGAATAATATGGGTAGAATGTGACTTTTGGTTTCTCACTCAAAGTATTTTAAAATTTGTTGATTCATAAACAATAAATCATCGCTTCCAGATATGCGCTAATCTTGGTCAATACTTCAAACATTAAAACAATGTTTCAACAGATTCTGATAATAGGAAGTGAGTATTTTATCTTTGAGGCATGATTTATGTTGTATCTACTTTTTTTGATTCATTTATGATTTATGCTATGAGTATTTTAGTCGATAGCATGTCTCCTTTTTCTTTCTTTTTAGCCTTTTTTGCTTTATGATTGACGTGCATGTTTAATGTTGAACATGTTTATCAACATTATACCTATCGATGGCTGTCAAGATATTTGAATTGTGACCTTTGGATTTTGAATGTCATCATTCACTCAATTCAAAAGCTTTTATCTATTAGTTTTCTTTTTACACCTGCCAATGGTATTTGCTTGAGAATTTCTAATGCCTCTTATTGCGCAGACCATGAGTTAATGTCTTTTTCAGGCATTTTGACAAAAAGTAAACAAACATGCATCATCTTTCAAGCAGCTAACAAAGATCTCCCTTTCATTATGCGTTGAAAGTGACCCCTTGGGCCCCTTTTAAGCCTCAAAATTAGGGTTTTCTCACCCTGATTGGCTGACCTGCTATGGTTTTGGGCCCCCAAACCTGTTTTCATCTAGTTCAAGCTTGTTTTTCATCGTTTTATTGTGTTTGGACATGTTTTTAGCCTCCTGGAGCCCTTTCAGACCTATCAGGTACTTTGTCCTCTTTTTTCATGAGATCACCCAAAAATTGAAATTTTTGTCCAATCTCTTGAGGGGAAATTATAATGGCATGTTTTCTCTCACCATGCAGCAGTGGGGCAAGTTTTTAAATATCAAAAATTTTGGCTTTGATCGAGATCGTTTATTCTTTAAACCAACGCAACAAGTGCATTGTTTCAAAGAGGGGAGAAATGTAGACACGTAAAATATATTGATTGACATGGTGCGCTTGATCCCAACCTACTAACATCATTTCTTCCTGAATCATCCCTCAGCCTAACCATTTAATCAAATCTCCTTATCTGATTAAATTCATCAATATTCCTTTCTTAATTGAATAAATCATTTATCTAATAAAGTCAATTTCTTTGTTAATTAAATCAATCCATCTGATCTAATTATCCCTATTTAATTAAATAATTAATTCTATTTCATTAAATCTCTAAAGTCTACATTAAATTAAATAAATTAAAACCTTGTTTGATTTAATCTAACACCATCTCTTTTAATTAAATAAATCAAAGTCCTTATTTAATTAATCTCTCATCATATTCCTCCCTTATTTGATTTAAATAAAACCATAAATTTGGGTCAAATAAGTCACATCATCTAACATCTCTCATTAAATTAATTAACCCTTGATTAATTTAATCTCATTTCATGTCCCATCCTCTAGAATTTGCAAGTTGCACATGAAAATAGATTTAATTCCTTTATTAAATCTCCATTTTCCTCACAAGGCATCTTTTGGAATATTCTCTCAATTTGAATTGAAAAATTCCAAGTCATGTACATCTAACAGGTAAATAACTCCATCTTACATGTCCTTTTCCTTGAGCCAAGTGGAATTTATTGTAATTTCCCTTCCCTCTTGCAAGTCATTTCAACAAATTTCAAATTCAAAAATATGCATTTATTGGCACAATCCCCAAATCTTGCACATACTTCATCCATTCATAGATTGACAAGTGGCATAATGCCATTGGATGAATGTTAGTCCCAAATTGCGCAAATTTGGACATTTTTCCTTCTTGGAATTCTATAAATAAAGAGCTCATATCCTCATTTGATCATCCACAAATTATGCAAAGTTATTATGCTAAAATATTTAGCCATTTCCATCCATCAATCTTGAGTTCTTAGCTAGGTTTTTGTAGATTTTAGCTTGAAGCTCTCATTCTTCACCGTCGAAGTGGATCAATCTATATCAACATATCAAGCTTGCATCTTAGGAATTGGGAAAGGGCCAATTTTTACATCAAATTGGCACCAATTCCCCTTGGGAACATGAGTTTGCACATTTAAATTAGGATTCAATATTTTTTTTGTCATTTCCATTGTGTTCTTCACTATTTTATTCCTAATTTGAGTGTTGTAAATGGATTTCATGGGGAATCCTTGTTTTAGCTTGCAATCTCTTGTTTAACTTATTTATTCATGTTGTTTTGAAGGTACTAGGATTGGGGTTCGCACAAGGATCGATAGTTCTTCCATTACAAATAGGACCTAAGACAGTGGATGTTACATTCTCTATCATTCCACAATCAAATCAATTTTTGTCTGTGGCTAGGCCATCCATGGATTTGCTCTATAAAAGTTGTTCCTTCAGTCATACACAAATGTTTAAAGTTTCTGCATGACAATGACATATTCACGATTCACCATAGTGGCTTTAACCCTTTGTCTTCTAAAGGAAACTTCTCCTTAGAAGCCTTTTGGACCGAGCCCATGGAGCCCATCACATCTCGTAAAAAAAATAATTCATTGCTTAAAAAAAGTTTAAATCAAATAAAATTGTTGAATTGTCCCTCCGCAACTAATCCCCATCCGCTTCCGACATTCGATTCCTCGATGAGACAATGCTTCAACCTTAACCTGAACCAGCAAATCTAGATCTGGAACCAACAAATCTAGATGAACCATCACTAAATACTTCACCTTCCTCGTCTAAACGTCCACGAGATAATGAAACCCACCCCATCATGCCCCCTCACATAAAACAAGTGTATAAAGCAAAAGAGAAAGTTATTGACCCACCTCCTATGGTTCCTTTTGTTCCTCCCCTTTGGGAAGAAAAGGAGCCTATGGTGGATCAACCCTCTCTTACACCTACACAACTTCAAAATAGAATGAAAAGAAACCACAGTGCTAGGGAGCGTAGGCGTTGACGTCATTTCCTTGCTCATCAATTGCAAAATGAAAGCAACAAAGAAAATCAACCTCTTTCTTTGATAGAAGCAATAAATAATGAACCTCCTCCCCAATAACAACAAAATGATCCAATACAACAACCCCAACTCCAAATACACCCTTCATTGGAAATTACCCTCTATCCTCCCATCGTGATTAATCTGTATGATGATGATGATGATGCGATCTCTAAAATTGATGAAGAGGTGCATAATGATCTAAATACATTATTTTCCTCTTCCATGAGGTTACATGAAAAATATCCTACAAGTTTAGAACCTGCTACTTCCCCTAGTTCGATGCTTACAATTATCTCGTTTGACAGTCAACCACCCTCACAATACACTGAACATGGTTGGGAAGTGAATGACTTGTTAGATGGTTGAATTGCATTCGCTTGCTAGCCTTTTGCATTTTTCTTTTATTTTCTTTTTCTTTTTCTTTTGAGCTTGTATATGTGTATTGTGTTTCCCCGTAATGTTACATTTGATGTTCTCCCTCTCTTTGTCACATTCTTCTATTTGTACCTTCATTATTCTCTTTGTCATACATTGCTTTTGCCTTTTGCTTTTGCTTTTCTTTCTCTTCTTGGGGATGACCCAAAGTGTAGAGATGCCCTATGTCTCTTCCATGTTGACCCAAAAGGTCATTTTCCATTTTTTTTTGTTTTTTGTTTTTCCTCTTGGGGAGGATGCAAAGCATAGAGATTCCCTAGGTCTCTTCTAGACGCCCTAGGTCTCTTCCATGTTGACCCAAAAGGTCCTTTTCTTTTTCACTTTTGTTTTGTGTTTATCCTTTTGGGGGTAATGCAAGGCATTGAGACCACAATCTCCTTCATGTTGACCCAAAAGCTTTTCCCTTTTCTTTTTCCTTTTCATTTTCTTTTTGCTTGTGTTTTCCTTTTGGGGATGATGCAAAGCGTTGAGACTGCAATTTCTCTTCCATGTTAACCCAAAACATATTTTTTTTTTCTTTTTTTTTTCGCTCTCTTTGTGTCATTCTTCTAGTTCTATGTGTTTTTGGGGGATGATGATAGTTCTAAGCTCTTTAATAAAAAAATTGAAGCAACAGACATATTGACTCCAAATCCATAGATCCTTTATGTGTTTGGTGTGTTCCTTTTTGGGGGGCAATCCCTCTTTCTTTTATTCCTTTTTCTTTTTTACATGACACAACCTTACTTGGAAACATATGACTTAGCATAAGGGCTTTCCCAGTTGGCTCTCATGTCTTGTTTCTCTTTTCATTTTTCATTTGCTACTTTAAAGTAATTTCCCACAGAATGGTGTGTAGCAATTCCCTTAAAGTGAGGGCATACATTGGCATAATTCATTTTCATATTTCTTGGTTCTTAGTGGAGCCTTGTTACTTTATGCAATGTGTTTGTAACTTTGTGGATGACATTAGGTGTGATGTATTTCATAAGAATGATCTCTCTTAGCATATTACATTCCTCTCAGTGGTCTGATGTGACACACTACATTCTCTAACTTTTGAATATTATATTCTCTGATTGGTCCTCTCTTGGAAACATTAGACACAATGTTCCCTAAGTTATAGACCTTGCATGAACTTAACAAGACTCATTTGAACATTTCTTTTTCATGTTGTATTTTGCATTTACATGGCCACCTTGCATAACACAACTTGCATGCCTATAGTGCCATTGCATTTATTCATGAGTTCTAAGCATATGAAGGTTTGCTTGTCTCATGAAGTACGAAATGACATTGTCTTTGTGGCACCTTATTAAGGTTATCAAGAGGTATAACTTTGATATTGTTGAGCGGGAAGCCCATTCCAAGGAAAAACTTTCCGCATAGCCACCTTTTAGGATTTCTCACCCCATGGACAACCAAAATTTTTGTGGCCCCAGAGTGAGTATGTTGTCAATTTCTTACCCCACAAACAACCAGATATTTCATGGGCCTAGAGTGAGTACATTGTGGATTTCTCACCCTACAGATAACTAGAATTTATGTAGCCCCAAAGTGAGTATTTTGTGGATTTCTCACCCCACAAACATCTAGAAGTTTTGTGGCCCCATAGTGAGTATATGTTGTCCATTTCTCACCTCGCAAACAACCATAACTTTTGTGGCTCTAGAATGAGTATACTTGGGCCTTCTCACCCAACGAACAACCATGAGTTCCATTTCCCTAGAGTGAGTGCACATTTTCAAACAAAAATCCTAGATCTAATCCATAATGGGTTTGAAAAATGATCGAACCTTTCTTTCATCCTTTCTAATCATCTCTATGTGTGTTCCTTTGCGAACTCATGTTTGATTTTCTATGAGATCGTGATCCTGGGGGCTTGATCATCCCTCTTGATTATTGTTAAATCTCATATTACCAATAATTAGTGCATTTGGACCACTCTTGGTTGCATGATCAGCTACTTTAGTGTGAGTTTGAAGCAGGTTCATCCTCTCACTAAAGTGAGGGCTAACTGTGGACACAAAAAAATTAACCCTTGAACTTTTTCTCATGTTCAAGTCCTCCTAGTGGACTTTGGCTTGATTTTTCCTAGATTTAATGTTGTAATGTGGCCAACACATTTACATTAGGGCTTGGACCCTTGTGAATCATTAAGACTTCTAAGATGTCTTGTAAAATTGTTGTGAAATGTTGTAACCCACTTTCACACTTTTATAAGAAACTTTCATTATAATTCACTTAAATACACTCTTTTTATCACTTACCAAGTCTTATTTAAAAGTGTTGAAAAGATTTGTAACAAACTCTCATGCAATTCTAGATATGTCATCACTAATTCAACCATTTCTTATGTTTAAATGACCCGTTAATGCATTTTTGGCCATTCTTAAGTGTATTTTTGAGGATATTCCCATTCAACATTATTTAATGCACCTTAATCTTTGAAACCCAGTGAAATTTCCCTTGTGGGACCAAGTCACTGCCTGGGGAGACATAGTCCCACTAGGCACAAAAATGAAAATAATTTTAATTTCTTGGTGGGATTTTATTCTCTTACCCTTGAGGTTGGCTTGTGATGTGTTATTTTTGAGAAATTTAGGAAAGTAAAGTATAAATAAGGGGTTTTACTCTCATTCTAACCCTAACTCATTCAATCATTCATCTAATCATTCAAGCAATTATCAATTATTCAAGCATTGTAAGCATAATTAAGTCATCCATTGGAGCACTTCATTTCATATCTTTAGATTTTCAACATCAAGGGTTTGGTAAGTTTATGAAATTTCATGTTATTTATTTATCATTCTCTTCATATTTCATTTCATTATCTAGGGTTTGATTACCAAAGTTGGGTTTGACCAAGGAAAAACCCTATACTCTAACCCTTAACCTTTTTCTCCCTCTTTGCATGTGTGTTTAAAAAATTTGTATGCAGATTTTTCAAGGAGTTTGGTGTCAAAAATTGGTCAGCAATCCCTCAAATTAAACATAACCCTAGTTGAAGCTTGGAGACTCTTTTCATCCCGTTTTCAACAAAATCAAGATCGAACACCTATTAGAAAAGCAAGTGCAAGACATAATCTATAGAATCTTGTCCTAAAATTTCTAAAATCTCTAGGTGGACTAAGTCACCATGTGTGATGAATTAGTCTAAGTACCAGACCTAAAATTTTATTTTCACATTTTTGGACACCCATTTGGTAGATTCCCATTTTGACATATTTTTCCTAAAATTGGACTAAGTTGCCCAACTTGGCGTAAGTATCCTAGTCAACATTTCCTGTCAACTATGTAGGATTCTAGAGCCTTTTTACATTAGATTCTAGATTCTAGATGCATCCCTCTAGTTCTGTTCAATTATTTCTTCATTTACTTGCATTCTTAGGTATTTTTGCATATCATAGTGTGTTTTCCAACACTTTGCATTTCTTAGGTTTAACATCATTAAATCATTTATTTTTTATTTTATTGTATTATTACATCATATTTATATACATTTTATTCCTTTTACATTAATATTGAGTGTATACATTAGCATTTTGGCCCCAATTCCTCTCGTTTTAGGTAAAAAACCTAAAAGAGTTAGAGGAACCCTTGGGAAACTAAAATCTTTGTTTATAAACATATATAGAATAGAGAAAGGAAACATATGATAGAGGTCATATAGATGAACAATCTCACATAATTTCTTCCTGCTATTACTTGTTCTTTTAGTAAAATCACATAAATGAAAAGGTCAGACACTATTCTGATAAATAGTCTTGATAATTAAACATGTCAGAGAGCAAGAAAAAACATTGTAAAGATCTTTCCTATTCCTACTCTATTCTAAAATCATAATATAAAAAATTTTCATCCTTCTGATGATGATGATGATTATCCAACAATTGAAACCTCCTTTTATAGATCCAAGGGGTGAGCCAACACTACAGCCAATAGAGATGTACCCCAGTAGTTGTCCTCATCCAATAGATCACAATTTGATCCAGGATATAATTTTATTACAACAATCTTTACCAATAAGAATTGAGTTGTTTCATTAATAGCTTTGGATATTTTAAGAGCTTTACAGAGATTTATTATCAAAAGAGGATCATATATCATTATAGCCTAGCAAAAATCTGATCCTTAGCTGTGAAAAATAATGACGCCATGGACTAAGAGACCGGTCTTGAAAAAAAAAGACCCATTGTGCTTCCTAACAAGCTCCATCGAAGAAAAGATACACCTGTGGGAAAAACAACCCACCCAAAAAAAGTAAGTGACATGGCATGCTGGCAGGCGATTTCTAAGTCCATGAGAGCAACTTGGGAAAAATTCCTACCATGCAGCCATGTATCCCATTTTAGGCCTGAACTAAAGCAATATAGGAAAAAGATTGCATAGCCACTATGTGACACATTTTTCTGCCCTTTTGAGAGAGTAATCTTAGCCTTTGAGGTGTGGTTCCATCAAAACACAAAAAAGAAGAGCCAAAAAGGAAGACCATAGTGGCTGAGAACAAAAGTAAATTACTTAGAGAAAAATTGCTCCACACAGGCCAAATAAATCAATAAAATTTAATTTCATGTGGGTTAATTTCAAACTCATGAGGATGACCTTATAGTTATAAATTTTAACTTGGGATCAAACAAATAAAATGGATCATGATAAATAGAGCCAATGTAGGTATCAATATATGAATTATATGGATAACCAAATAGATAGATCAAATGTGTGAGAAGATGTGTAAATAGAAGTGAGGTATGTCAATAAGCATAAGATGATGTGTGGATAGCATTGCGATAGATGATAGATAAATGGGATTGACTTTGTACAAGACTATATCATTTGTCATCATGTATATGTATCAACGAAATTTCTTAAAATATGAAAAAATAAATGGGAAAAGGCATTGGGATGAATTTTTTAACATTATATTTTCCTCATAGTTTTTTTTGAAATTTTATTTTATGTTTACTCATATTTATTATTGATGAGGGCACAACCCGAGACACAAAAAATAACCCACAAACAAGAGAGTAATTTTATTATTCAGAAAATGGAGATTCTTACATGCAGAGGATCTCAATCCCCAAGTTCTACAACACATGCAAGTTACAGATAGCTACAGAATAACCCTTTCGCGATATGCGAGCTTGTCCCCCAAAAGTTACCCAAAAATTAGAAACCCACCCATAAATAGAGCTCCTCATTAGTTTGGAGCCAAAAAAAAAAACATTCAAATTTGAGTTTAGGCGGTTTGGCGCTGAAAATTGACAACATGAAGTTCAAATTTCAAAAGAGCATTTGCAATTGTATCTTCTAGAAAGTGTGCCAACTTATCGGGGCCATAACTTTTGATTCGGAACTCCGATTTGCAAACCGTTTGAACCATTGGAAAGGTGTCGAAGTCAAGAACACGCTCAAAATATGCTATGACAATTTTGGCAAGTTTTGGGGCTGATCTAGGAACTCTAAGTGCCTCAAATCTAACTCAGAAGATTTTCAGTTACAAATCTGGGAAACTAAAACTGCAATATCTTTCAACCTAGGAATAGAAAATAAAAACCGTAAATTGGGAATTTCATTATGACGAAAAGGGTATCCAAAAATTAAAAAAATATAAAAACTGAGAAAATTGAAATTTAACTATTTTTGGGTGATGCAAGATTGCCCTTACACCACTGGATGCCCCTGCATCAGACACCCAGGGTAATTTGAGAAGTGACCCCGTCACATATCAGATGGTTGAGGAAAACCCAACCGGTCAACCACTGCCTTAGATAACCAAGATGAATTTTCCACAGGCCTTCCTCTCCATTTCACTAGATATTCTTCATACTGCCTATTTCTGGTACTCCTTCCCACACGACTATCTAAGATTGCTTCAATCTCCTCCCCTTCTAAAATAGGTGTTGGAATGCCATACTGTCTTATTGCTGGTGCTTCCTCCATTCCACCTTCATGATACTCTATCAAATCTGAAATGTTGAACACATGGGAAATGTTGATTCCATCAAGCAACTCTACCTCATATGCATTCCCTGAATCATGCTTCTTCAAAATCTTACAGGGACGAAATTTCTTCATCTTCAATTTGTTATATGTTCCCACTGAAAACTTTTCTTTCCTCAAGTGGACCATCACTTCATCACCAATCTGAAACTCCTTATACCTCCTCTTCTGATCTGCCTTAGCCTTATATTGCATATTCATCTTGTT
>VDFB02058242.1:328506092-328543592 GCA_007258455.2 Sequoia sempervirens
CATCTTTGTCATCAATGTATGCCTCCTACTTAAGGCATCTGCAACCCTATTTGACTTTCCACTCCTATGTTTCAAAACAAAGGTATAACTTTGCAAAAACTCTACCCATTTCATATGCCTTTGATTTAATTTTCCCTGACTATTTATGTACTACAAGGCCTAGTGATCAGTATATATAACAAATTCCTTCGGCAACAAATAATGTCTCTATTTCTTTAATGCTCGAACTATCGCATAAAATTCTTGATCATATACAAAATACTTTCTCTTGGCATCATTTAACTTTTCACTGAAATAGGCAATGGGCATACCTTCTTGGCTCAACACTACTCCAATGGCACAACCACTGGCATCACAATCCACCTGAAACACCTTGTTGAAATCTGGGAGGGCTACAACAGGTTCCTCTGTCACCTTTTGCTTCAACAGTTCAAAACTTTTTGCTGCTCCAGTGCTCCACTTGAATTCTTTTTCTATCCCCTCTCATTGTTTGATTAGGGGTCCACAAATACTCTTGAATTTTTCCTAATGAACTTTCTGAAAACTAAGCCAAACCATGGAAGATACTCATTTGAAGTAGTTCTTAGGAGTAGGCGTTCAAAATAGCCTTCACCTTCTAAGGTCCATCTTGAGACCTTCTGCTGAGACAACAAACCCCAAGAAGTACACTAACTCCCTCTTCACAAAACTTCTCTTCAAATTAATCAATAGTTTCTCTTCTCTTAACTTCTCCAAAGGCTCTCTGAATATGCATCAGATGCTCATCCAACGTCTTACTGAAAATCAAAATATCGTCTAAATACATAATAACAAAACTTCTCAGAAATTCTTTTAGTACCTCGTTCATGAGCCGCATGAATGTGCTCGGTGCATTGGTTAGCCCAAAAGGCATGACTAACCACTTGTACAGGCCCTCTTTGGTCTTGAAGGTAGTCTTCCATTTATCTCCCTCCTGAATTCGGATCTGGTGATATCCACTCTTTAGATCAATCTTTGTGAAGTATTGAGCTCCACTCAAACAGTCCATCAGGTTATCCATCCTTGGCAGGGGAAATCTGTACTTGATTGTTATCTTGTTTATGGCTCAAGAATCTGTACACATCCTCTGCTCCCCATCCTTCTTTGGTGCTAGTACTGCAGGTACTGCACATGGACTCAAACTCTCCCGTATCAAACCCTTTCTCAACAACTCTTGAACTTGTCTTTTCAACTCCTTATTTTCTGTTGGAGTCATTCTATGAGCTACCTTATTTGGAAAACTGGCTCCAGGAATCAAGTCAATTTGATGACTGATCTTCCTTATTAGTGGTAAACCCTTTGGTACATTATCATAAACAATATCCTGAAACTCATCCAACATCCCAGAAACTTCTTCTAGAACCTTCTCACTATCCTCCTTACTCACCCTAGGAATCAATGCATAACACACATGCTCATGCTTCATACCTTCTAAAAATTTTCTTCCATCTACATAACAAATTCTAGAACTACTACATACCTTTTCTTCAGTCTCCTTCAGGGGTTTCAACTTATGACAAACCCCATCCTTTGTCAAGGAATAAGTGTTTGCATGGCCATCATGTATAGCTCGCCTATCAAACTGCCATGGCCTCCCCAACAACATGTGACATGCATCCATGGGGATGATATCATAGAGTACCTTATCATGGTAGCTCCCGATCTTGAACTTTACTAGGCACTGTTCATTGACCAAAACTTTGTGGTCTTTCTGCAACCAGGAAATCAGATATGGATGTGGGTACCTTTCCCTCTTTAGCTTCAACTTTGTGACCATCTCCTCTGACACCAGATTATTAGTGCTCCCACCGTCAATAATGACATCACAACATTTTCCTTCACACTTGCACCTTGCGCAAAACAGATTCTTCCTCTATTCTGGTTCCTTTTCCTTAGTCACTAGGGCTCTCCTAATCACTAGGGCCTCTCCCCTTTTAGCATCATCTAAATGTTCAGATTGGGCCTCCTCATCTGCATGCACAACCCTTCCATGACCTTCTGGCCTTTTGTTTTCCCTTCCTTGGTGTTGTGGACATTCATAAGCTCGATGCCCTTCTTCACCACACTGGAAACACGTTCCTTTGAAACCACCTCTTCCAGATCCTTGTCCATATTTCCCTCATCCTCTACCTCTTTGATCATCACTGTTTTGATCACGAGGGCAGTAGAAGTTGTCATTCCTTTGGCTTTGGCTGGTACCCACATCTTCACTTTTCTTTTCATCATCATTTCGGCTTCCTGAAGGTCTTCCACTGCCCCTTATGTTCTTACCTCCTCGTCCTTTTTGCTTGCCATCAAATCTTTTGTTCAACTTCTCTTCCACCTTCAGAGCAAACTGATACACATCCTCAATGGCGGTCATTTTGACTAGGCTTAACTCCTCCTGAATGCTTGGTTGTAACCCATTAAGATATTGAGCTACCTTCTCCTTATTGGGCTCTGTGTAACCCGTTCTGATGATTATCTTGTGAAAATCTTCAGTATATTCTTTCATAGATCTGCTTCCTTGCTTCAACCCTTGCAATTTCTTCAATAGATCTAACTCATAGTCCACTGGTATGAACTGCTTCTTCAGTTTCTCTACCATACAATCCCATCTGGTGATGTTGCCTTTTCCTCTTCGATTTCTTTCCAACTAGACCTCTTTCCACCAGATACTGGCATGGCCCTTAAGCTTCATTTTCACAAACTTGACCCGATCTGGGTAATCTATTTCCTCATACTAAAAATATTCTTCTAGCTCGTTGATCCAGTCGATCAACTCTTTCAGGTTTAGACTTCCAGAATAACTGGGGACTTCTGCTTTGGGTCTTTTCTCGATCTTCAAAATGGCCCTTATTAGCCACATTTGGTCTTGATCAATTGCTTCTTCTTCCTCTCCTTCATCCTCACTTTCCTCCCTCGAGTTTAACCCTCTTCTCAACTACTCTTGTAACGCATCAATCTGTCTCTGAAGGGCTGCCAGTGCATCTCTTCCACCAGCATTTCTGCTGCCTCGACCACCTCTGGCACCACCACACCTACTAGGCATCACTGATGGAGGCATATTTCTTGACCTCGACCCACAACCATGGTCCTGGTGCGAACTGCCTCACGATCGGCGATCTTTCCACACGCTCAAGAAAAGCCTGGCTCTAATACCACTTAATGAGGGCACAACCCGAGACACAGAAAATAACCCACAAAAAAGAGAGTGATTTTATTATTCAGAAAATGGAGCTTCTTACATGCAGAGGATCTCAATCCCCAAGTTCTACAACACATGCAAGTTACAGATAGCTACAGAATAACCCTTTCGCGATATGCGAGCTTGTCCCCCAAAAGTTACCTAAAAATTAGAAACCCGCCCATAAATAGATCTCCTCATTAGTTTGGAGCCAAAAAAATGAGTTTAGGTGGTTTGGCGCCAAAAATTTACAACATGAAGTTCAAATTTCAAAAGAGTATTTGCAATTGTATCTTCTAGAAAGTGCGCCAACTTCCCGGGGCCATAACTTTTGATCCGGGACTCTGATTCGCGAACCGTTTGAACCGTTGGAAAGGTCTCGAAGTCAAGAATGCGCTCAAAATTTACAATGTCAATTTCAACAAGTTTCGGGGCCGATTCGGGAGCTCTAAGTGCCTCAAATCCCACTCGAAAGATTTTCAGGTGCAAATCTGGGAAACTAAAACTGCAATATCTTTCAACCCATGAAATAGAAAATAAAAACCGTAAAGTGAGAATTTCATTATGACGAAAAGGGTATCCAAAAATGTAAAAACATTTAAAAACTGAGAAACTTGAAATTTAACTATTTTTGGGTGATGCAAGATTGCCCTTACACCACTGGATGCTCTTGCATCAATTATCATACCTAATACTTTTGTTATCATTGCATAGAAATTAGTATTTATTAGATAATGCTGAAAAAATATAGTTAATTTCAATTAAATTGTAGTTAATACTTATTTTAAATATTTGATAGACATTTTTTTATTAAAAAAGTAGGGAAGGGTCATGATCCCATTATAAAAAGAACAGCACAAAAGGAAAAAACCAAAGAGAAATAGCTCAAGAACCAAAGCTTGAACCCTACAAATTTCCCTTAAGGGTTTTTCAAGCAAAATAAAGTCCTTCTTAGGGGTGCATTTCTTTCTACATTGCAAAACTTTCCAAGAAGAAACAATGACCAGATTTGAATCCTTAAAATGAGAAGGGGGAGAAGCCCCTTCAGAGAGACCAATTGAAGGTTCAACAGGAACCTCAAGTAAAATAACCATATCCAAAACTAGAGAAAAGAGGAATCATAGAAGAGACAAACTTTTCCAAAACCAGAGTAGTTGGAGAAACATGAGAAACAACACTTTCACCAGCTGAAATCACAATAGAAATAACTTTATCCAAAATCTAAGCAACAAAATCCATTGGAGAGGCAGCACAATCGATAATAGGAGTCTTTTTTTTAGAAGAAGAAGAAGGAGGCCCAAAATCCTCACTATTTATAGAAGAGACATCATCAAGGAACACGATTAGATGGTCCCTAATCTATATACTTAATTTTTGTTCCAAATTGGGATGTTTTCATTAAACTTGATAAATGTTATTCCTTAAATTTTATTCAAAATTGAAATGCTTTTGGCAGATTTCATGTTGGAATGAGAATATAAGAATGATCTATATATATAAAAAATTAATGACATATATCGTTTTAGTATTAAAGAATATTTAAATAATTTCCTTTATAATATGTTTTTTTTTACTTTGACATGAACCCTCATAGTAGTTAACATGCACATCAAGTGGGAAAAAAAATTAATGGTATATCCTTGCCCTTTTTTTTTTTTTTTGGCACACTTTGATTAGACTATCCTTTGTGCTTAATAGAAATTCTAGAAGTGGCATATTATTCTATGAATTCATCTAATCATATTACCTTTTCTTGGATCAAATCTAGTAATGTATTCTTGAACTAGATCATCTCCCTAATTGTAATTTTGAACCCAACATTTTTAAACTTTAAATTCAATTTAAATCTTGGAAACACCCTCCCACTAGTCATTATGAGCTTAGTTAGTATTTGTTTGGTTTTATTTACATGCTATATTGTATTTAAAGATATTCACTCAAACATGTAAAATTATCAAATATTATTAAGACAAATAGGATTTATCAAAAGAGAATAAATACATTTAGAGGAATGTAATAGAATTTTTTCATAACATATATCATCATAATAATTTAATTATTGTTCCTAACTAGTGGAATTGGCTTGCTTAGGAAACTAATTGAGGCTAACATAACCCTCATAAGTCAACACATTTCCTAAAGGTGTTATTAAACATTGTTAGTTTATATTGAGGTTCAAATTTTAGAAGATCAAGGAAACTAAATTCCAAGCATTTCTTTTTTGTAGTTGATTCTTGTAGGTATAGGTTCATATTTACTCACTACTTTAGTTTCTTAGACATGAATCTAAACCAAAGCAAGGTTTGGAGATATTTATTGATCGCCTAGGGGTCTGAATGAGGATAGAATTCAATAGATTTGCTAATGGTATTTATAAACATTATCAATCTATATTGACATGTAAATGTTTGAAGATCAAGGCAACTAAATTCCAAGCATCAATTTTTTTCTAGTTGATTCTTGTAGGTATAGGTTCATAATAGCACACTAGTTTAGTTTCTTTGAAATGAATCTAAACCAAAGAAAAGTTTGGAGACATTTATTGATCACCTAGTGGTTTGAATGAGGATAACACAAGCCTCCATATTTCTAAACATTGTCAATCCATATTGAAATGTATATGTTAGAAGATCAAAGTGAGGGAATTCCAAGAATTTATTTTTTGCTAGTTCATTTTTGTAGGTATAAGTTTAGGTTTCTACACTAGTTTAGGTTTGTAGATACATATTTAAGCTAAAGAAACATACATTTAATTTGCATATTTTAAGACATTTATAGAATCAAGCCCTAGAACTCCAACCCTTTAAATAATCGACATATACATCTCCCATAACGTATTTGTAGTATTGAATTTTAAGCTAAACATCATAATTTATTTAATTTCAATATGGATCCTATCATAAATCTAAAAAATTTATAATTACTTAATTTTTTTATAAATAAATTATAATAAATAACATTTCTTTCAGTAGAATAAATAATTAAATACAATAAATTATTTAAAATATAACTATAATCATTAGTCGATAGGCTATATATTGTGTGGATTTTTGAGCAAAACTTGTCTCACAGTGCAAATAGGTAGACGCTAAATAGTTTTTCAATAGTTGTTTATGATCAATTAAACTTTTCTAACCTCATGCATGAAAAAAATTCACTCGTATTTAATATCAAATCTTGAATTAGATTAGATTTTTGAAATCTTATACCTGATATTTTTAGATCCGCTTTTCATTTATCATGAATAGATTGAAGCAATGTTTAGAGGGAGATTGGATTTGGTTTTCTTGCAAATGGAGTGCCATAAATGCCTCACAACTATGGTGTCACTACTATTTAGATAAGTAGTCACTCTAGAGAGACCGGTTTGGTTCGTCTATCTTTTAATTTTTTTTGTTTTGGTTGGTCATCATTTTTTTTTCTAAACTCTGCCCATTTTTCTCATTGGCATTGCTAACAACACAACACAATTTGTGCAGAATCTTGAGTCAAGTTGCTTTCCATGGTGTCTTTTCCTGGAGTTGATGCTGAAAAGGCTCAAGGCCAAATGGGATCAGAGATGGGTGAAACAAAGAGTAGGTCTATGTTTGGGCAAGGTAGATTTAGCATAGGACTTCACCTTCACCATTGGAAAACTAGGGACTAAAAATTTAGGAGAACACATATCACCAACACTTCCAGGCCATGCACATAAATGATTTTCAAAATCAAGGTACCTAAATTTCCAATTTCTTGTGCTAGAAATAAAACTGATTGTAAAAAATATAATGGAAACTGAAGATTTATGGTTTTTGATAACTAGGTAGGGTGGGGATTATGAGTTAGGGGTGTGGAAATTTGAAGGAGATGTGTAGGTGCCATCTGGAGCCATAGGCATATCATTCATGCAACCACAAATTATCTTATCTAAAAATCATCCCATAGAATTTTTAACAGGGTTGTGCATGACTGATATGGACAAAGAGGTTTGGATGGGTTTCAAGAAGTGTTGGAGCCATAGGACTGATATGGATAGAGAGGTTTGGATAGTTTCAAGAAGTGATGGAGCTAGAGTTACACTATGTGCCTTGGATTTTTGGGACCCAAGTTAGTGGTCATCTTTCCTTGAGAGTTTAACATCTAGATGTTTGCTATGAAACAAAGACCAAGGTATATGTTTAGGTTAAGAAAATCCCCTCAATTTATTTTAATTTTAAAAAAATTATGGAATATAAACAAACAACTATGAGATCCACAAAAAAGAAAATACTTAAAAAACACGTGTAGGTTTATATTTCCAAGAGCTTATGAAAATTATCTTATTTATATCCTGGTAAGTGTAGGGTTTTATTTTGGTGTTTAGTTTTTTAATAAGAGTGTTGAAGCTTCTTGAGAAAGGATTATGTTTGTATTTTGAGAGTAATTTGTTTTCTTGATTTGTTGCAGGATAATATTTTTGTGACTATGGTGGCCTTTGTTCAATACCACGCACTTGTGGAAAAGGAAAGTGAGGCTTTTTTGGTGCAGCCACAGTAGGAGGGTCCTCAAGGAGAACAATATGGACCATACAACAAGAGTTACATAACAGAAGCAACAAAAAAATATGGAGGAAAATACAAATTGAAACATTCTTATTATCAGAAACCTCAGTTACAATTGGCTGACAACATCTGGACTTATAGATTCAGCTCACATGCCTGATACAACATGCTCAAAATACAATATTCCTATATGCTCCTTAATTTGAGCTGAAATATTACATATCAAATCTACATTAATCTACTTAATCAACCTTTTTCTTCCTATCATTACAATGCTTTATATCATATATGTAGATCTAGAATCTTCCACGCCAGCCAAAGATCATTACAATCCCCCTGATGAAGGAAATGTAACACATGCATGAAATAGGTTAGCCTCAAATTTGAATTATGAAACACACCGTGAGGATCTGCAAGATACGAAAAAGACCCACAAGAGATCAAACTAGTTGTTAGGCTTGAAACGTATTTCGGTGTCAGTTCAAGAAACTGCCACTTAATCCAGAAGGACTAACTTGTCAGAAAAAATCCAATCACACTCAAAATATTTGAATAAGGAAAATGAACATGTCCACGATGAAAATATGGATCCGCTAGATCTATTGAGAAAATATGTTGAATCCGCCAACTTGAACTGAACAAGAATTGAACAAGAACAAAAGTTGAATGAAAATATTTTTGGTTGATGCAAGATTTTCAAGAACCAAGGATGCTCCTACATCAAACATGTAGGGTTAATTGAAAATTGAGTCCCTCACTTTGCTGGGGCTAAAGGAAAACCAATATGGTCTACCTCAGCCTAAGAAATCCAAGAAGAATCTTCCACTGGTCTATCTTTCCACTTCACAAGATATTATTTGTACTATCTTCCATGAGTTTTCCTCCCATCTCTGATATCCAAAATCTCTTCCATCTCATCTAATTGTTGTTTAGGAAACTATCTCTCCAATTTTTCTTCATTGTCTTCACTAAATTTTGTTTCATGGTACTGATGTAGATCTACAATATTGAATATAGGTTATATACCCATGCCATCTGGTAACTCTACTTCATATGCATTTCTTGAATCAAATTTCTTCAAAATCTTGTAGGGTCCAAACTTCCTCATCTTGAGCTTATTGTATGTGCCAACTAGAAATCTTTCCTTTCTCAAATACACCATCACTTGATCTCCAACTTCAAACTCCTTATGTATCCTCTTTTCATCTTCTCACTCCTTATACTTTTGGTTCATATCTTCCAATTGTTGTTTCACTTGAATATGAACTTTCTTCATATGTTCTACAAATTCCTCGGCTTTTGTACTCCTTTTATCTTCCTTGTTGATGTCTCACAACTCTGGTATACCTCTATGATGAACTCCAGTAACAATCTCAAAAGGTGTCTTTCTAGTACTCCTATTCACTAAATTATTATAAACAAACTCCTCCTGTCCAAGGACTAAATCCTAACTTTTGGTCTTCTAACCACACATCGCAACAAATTCCCAAAACTCCTATTTACTACCTCTTTTTGTCCATTAATCTGTGGGTGAAAAGTAGAACTGAACTTTAAATATGTCTTTAACTTCTTCCAAAGTGTCCTCCAAAAGTAACCAACAAATTAGTGGGCTCCTTTTATTTAATGGATACCATTTTTTGCTTGTGTTTGTAAAATAATTAAATTTTTAAGATGGTGCATATTTTGTTGATTCTTGTTGGGTTGCTTGGGCTATATTCCTCCATTGGTTTGTTACTTTGTATTTAAATGAAACAATATTGTTATTAACAGTGACAAACCCATACAAAGAACATACTTGCAAAAGCTTAACATTTTACAATTATCTTACCTCTCCAATGCTTTCCAGTGTAGGCCATTCAAAAATTCATCTCACCTTCTTAGGATCCATCTTCAATCCATCTACAAATATCACAAATCCCAAATATACCAATTCTTCCTTCATGAAACCATATTTCTTAATGTTTATCAACAACTTCTCTTCTTTCAACCTTTGCAAAACTTGTCTTATATGCAACAAATGTTCTTCTCTAGTCTTACTAAAAATCAAGATGTTATCCAAATAGACAATCACAAACTTACCCAATAATTTCTTCAATACCTCATTCATTAGCCTCATGAAAGTACTCAATGCATTTGTTAGTCCAAAGGGCATCAACAACCACTCATACAATCCTTCATTTGTCTTGAATGTTGTCTTCCACTCATCCCCTTCCTTGATTCTAATCCGATGATATCCACTCTTCAAATCTATCTTTGTAAATTATTTAGCTCCACTCAAACAATCCATAATGTCATCAATCTGGGGCAAAGGAAATCTATACTTCATTGTGATCTTGTTTATGGCTCTAGAGTTTGTACACATCTTCCATTCTCCATCCTTCATAGGTGCTAGCACAATAGGAACTGCACAAGGACTTAAGCTTTCTCTAATCAAACCCTTCCTCAACAACTCTTGCACTTGTCTATTTAACTCTTCATTCTCTATCAGTGTCATCCAGTGTGCTACTTTATTAGGAAAATTAGCTCCAAGAATTAAATCCATGCAATGACAAATACTCCTCACAAGTGGTAATCCATCAGGTATATTATCTGAAATGATCTCTTCATATTCCGTCAGCAACTCCTTTATCTCCTTTGATTGTTCTTCTACATTCTTCTAGTCTTTAGCCTTCTTATGGACCAAGGCATAACACAAGTTCTCATGTCTCAATCCATCCAAAAATCTACTTCCATCAACCAAACAAACTCTAGCATTCATACAAACCTCAACTTTAGGAACATCCTCCAATGGCAACAAAGTCTACTTCATCCCATTAGCAACAATTGTATATGTATTCTTCTTTCCATCATGAATAGCTTGTTTATCATATGGCCAAGTCCTTCCAAACAAAACATAGCATACATCAATAGGCATGATATCACACAAAACTTCATCATGATAATTTCCTATCTTCAATTTCACCAAACATTTTTCACAAGTACCAGTATCTTATGCTCATCTTGAATCCATGCTATATGATAGGGCTTCAGGTGTTTCAATCTTTACAGCTTCAATTTGGTCACCATTTCTTTAGAAACTAGGTTCTTTGAGCTTCCATTGTCAATAATCACTTTGCAACATTTACCAACTACCTTCCATCTGGTTTGGAACAAATTATCTCTCTGCAACGGTTCCTAATCCATCTCACTTTGACACAATAATCTTATGTTCATAAACACTTCTCCCTCTTCTGGTTTATTAGATGATCTGACATGATCCTCCTTAGCAAAGGTTTTTCTTCTATTGTTCTCTACCTTTCTGCCTATCTCTCCTTGATTACATTCAAAGGCACTATGTCCTTCTCCTCCATACTTAAAACAAGTTCCCTTGAATACTCTTTCTCTTATCCTCTTTCATCTTTTCTATAACCCTCATTCTGGTAACCACCATATCCTCCTCTCCGGTAAGAGTTTCCATCATCTCTATAGTATGAATTATAATTCTTACTGACTTCCTTATCTTTATTTTGATCTGCAAAAGATCCTCTTCCTCCTCGAGTAAAAGTTCTTCCTCTTTGAAATCTTCAACCTCTTCCTTGTTGTCTCTGCTCATGTATTTTATTCAGCTTCTCTTCTACTTTTAGGGCACATTGATCAAACTGATCTCATCATGTATAGATGCCCTCAAGCCATTCACATATCTAGCTACTTTTTCGACCTCATCCTCTGAATGTCTAGATCTGATGTTCAATTTGTAGAACTCCTTAGTATACTCTGTCACACTTGACTCCTTCTGCTTTAGATTCTACAACTTTTGGAACAAAATGATCTGATAGTCTATAGGCATAAACTTTGTCTTTAACTTATTCACCATTTCATCCCATGATTTGATCTTCTCCTTTCCTCTTCTTCGCCTATCTATCTGCAAATGTTCCCACCAAAGGGATGCATTTCCTTTCAAATTTGTACAAGAAAATTGCACCTTCTTGTCTTTGGTGGTTCCTTCAAAATCAAAATACTTCTCCATCTCTATTATCTAATCAAGCAATTCATCCAAATCCAACTTACTACTATAATCTAGTGGATTGAAATGTGGTTTAGTATTTTCTCTGGTTAGGGCTCTTATGAACCTCTCTTCTCCCTGATCCAAGCTAGGTTGATCTTCTCTTTCCCTTTCTACCTATTCTTCTACCTCTTCATCACTCACATCATCAATAGGTTGACCTCTCATCTAGGCTGTTTCGACTGCCTCTAATCTAGCAGTAATTCCTCTAAACATCTCCATCATAGTTGGTTCTGCATTTCCATGCCCTTCATTTCCTCTACTATTTCTTCTTCCTGCCAACTTTACACAAGTCCTCTACAAATGCAAGTCAGGTCTTTAGTCCACCACCCCACAAAAAATCTTCAACAAGACTCGGCAAACTCTGACGATCTCTCACGAAACGAGTCTCACTCTGATACCAATCTGGTGCAACCACAATAGGAGGGTCCTCAAAGAGAAAAATCCATTTCGTGCAGCAAGAGTTACACAACCTAAGCAACATGAAATATGGAGGAAAATGTAGATTCAAAGATTCATATTATTAGAATTCTCAGTTACAATCAGCTAGAAACATTTAGACTTACAGATTCCACTCACAGGCCTGATACAACATGCCCAAAATAAAATATTCCTATATGCTCCTTAATTTGAGTTGAAATATTACATATCAAATGTACATTAATCTAATTAATCAACCTCTATCTTCCTAATGATCATTACAATGCTTTATATCATATCTACAGATCTAGAATCTTTCACGTCATTCAAAGATGATTACAATCCCTCGATGAAGGAAATGTAACATATCCATGAAATAGGTTAGCCTCAGATTTGAATTTCTCCCCGACAGGTGCATGGGATGAAGTGTGGACCAATAACTAAGGTCGGGGACACTCCTCGAAACATTTTGAAACACACTATGAGAATCCGCAAGTTACGGGAAAGCTCCATAAGAGATCAAACTAGTCGTTAGGCTTGAAACTTATTCTAATGTCAATTCAAGAAACTGCCACTTAATCCGGAAGCGATAACTTGCTGGAAAAAATAAAATCATGCTCAAATCTTGGAATAAGGAAAATGAACATGTCCACGATGAAAATATGGATCTGTTGGGTCTGGTGAGCAAATATGCTAAATTTTCCAACTTAAACTAAACAAAAACAAAAACTGAATAAAAATATTTTTGGTTGATGCAAGATTTCCAAGAACCAAGGATGCTCCTGCATCAGTTTTATAAGCTAGTTGATGAAAGGGGACAAATTCAGGCTTATGTATTTGATGGTAAATTTTGAAAAAATAAATTCACAGTAATTGTAAATGATTAGTTTGTGTAGATATGGTTGTCAAATAGCTTAGTGAATTTCAGAATGCTAAGTAAAAATGAAATCTCTAACCCATATCTGTAATAGAATTGTTGTTTTTGGTATACATGGTTAACTTTGTGAAGTACAAGCTTTCATATGTATGATCTAACTTTACTGTGCTGCCTAGACCACTTTAATTATAGAATCATCTGATAGATTGTTTTCTTAGTTCTGTAGCAGACAATTGAAGAAGAGAAACCTTGACCATCAAATTCCAAATTATGAAAGAGGATTTAGGCTATTTACCTTGTTCCCATGTTTTATTTATAATTGTCCATTGAAGTGTCCCAAAGATGAATTTGGATGATGTCTTTGTGAAAAAGAATGAGGTTGCTAAAGTTGTTGAAGATGAACTTGAAAAGTTTGGGAAGTTCATAGTATGATTCAATCTTGGTTTGTTATGTTTACATGCTATGTCAAACTATGGATATGAGAGAGTGCAAATGCTTAATTGTAGATATAGACCTCAATGTGCTTGTGGAGAGATCAATCAATGAAATAAATGCAGGTAAGTCAAATTGGATTTTCATATTCAATAGTACATGCCCTCTAATTCAAATTTTTTTTGCAGATCGTTGGCATTAGCTTTTCCATTTTGTTGGCATATCTTTTCATCTACTAACACTTTCTTGTGTTTTCTATCAGGATGATTGATGTAGTTTATATAAATTATTGTCTTTTGTGAAATACCCAAGGTTAGGTGTGAGAGGGAGTTTATTTCTCTTGTTTAATGTAAACTCAAATCTGTTGTATGCACTTTACATTTTCTTGTGTGTTTTGGGTATAAAATAATAAAAAATATATATAGAAGCATTAGATTATTTTCATTATATATATATTGTGGTACTACTTGTACAGACCAATGGTATTCACAATTAAGTCATTCACATTTTAATAGTATGGTTAAAACTTACTTATCTACAGGAATATCACTACAACATTTCCAAGCTTTATCTTCAACACTAGAGTGGATGATCCAAGTCTAGTGACTTGTGAGGAATGAAGAATTTGTTTACAACTAAAGAAATTGTCGAGATAGCCATCCATTGATATTCCATTTAAAGTTTTGCATGTTGGGGGAGTCAAAATGTGTGGCATGCACAGACTTTAGTCTATATTTTACCGTAAAAGTTAATGTATCTTCTACTAAATTAATGTATCTTCTATACACATGTAAACTTATACTCGATAACATAGTAACTTTATATAATTTTCTATTGATATAACCCTTGCACCTCCTTCCATTGCAAGTGCTACTTATAAAACATTAAAAGCGCACATATATTATATATATACACACAATATTGTTTATTTAGATAAGGGAAAGCCTTATTATAAAAGGTGAATGCTTGATCCCTCTAGCCTAAGGCCAGCTGGTGGTGTTACTAATAGAGGATCGGAGTAGACCAGTAAATACTTAGGTAGTTACCTACGCTGCGGTAGAGTATTGCATGTCCACCATCATCGACGGCCAAAGATGCAGCTCCAGCACATTCGGGAAAAGAGGAGCACGCGCTTTCATTATTCCAAATGAGCTTCTCGTCGTTCCACAATTCCAATGTTCCGTCACTGCGAAAGTTTAGAAAGCAATTATTTTGAGGCAAGGGAGCGTGAGAGTCGCTTTGCCACAGTATATTGCCATCGTGATTCTCGAAGTTGAGCACGCAGCGTGCCATTACATGACCTGACTGAGGAACGGTGAGCTTGTAATTGGCGTTGGGAGAGAGAAGAGAGTCTCCAGGGTACAATTGATTGAAAGCATGGGCACTGTGGTGGGAGAGTAACATGTGGGGCTGGATGGTGCAGTCGGCTACACTGTTTTCTTCAGCTTCAGAAATAACCTTGTTGGCTCCACCATCGGCGGGCTGGATGGGAGCCGCACTTCGGGGGTATTTCTCTCTCACATAGTAATCGATCCAGTATGTGAGGTTTGAGACAGCAACCCACTCGTAGCCGTGATCCAAAAGATAAGGCTTAATTTTTGGGAGTAAGTGCTTGAACGCCTCCAGTAGCTCGCTGCCTTCCGTTTTGTCGGCATCCAACATGGAGACGCTGCATTGGCTGCTCCAGCGAGTGAGTCTAATGACTACGCCCTTCCCATGCACGTACATATACTTGGAAAATATGCGGCCCGCGTGATATTTTCTGGAGAGCACAATATCCTTTTCGGAGTTGTTCACAACTATTTCCAGAGCTCTGTAAACCTCCTCTGCTTCCTCCTTCGTCAGATTTCCCGAATTGCTCGACGTAGTTACGGTCAGGCATGTGCAACATGAGATGTTGAGGAGAAGTAGGGCAAACGCCAAGGCAAGTGAAAGATAAATACCACGAGTAGCCATTTTCCTTAATAACTTGAAGTTGTCTTCTGTCTGACTTCCCTGTCATCTGTCCTCTATTTATAGGGGCGGGGCGTGTTCCTTTTAGTCTGGAAATCGATTTATTGGATGTCGAGTCTGCAGAACTAAGCGAAAGCCTCTTGTTACACGAATAGGAGTTGTAGTGGGAACGTGCTGTCCCCAAATGTTTGGACCGACACCAAATAATGCAGACTGTTCGCAGCACCAGGTCCTTTAATCCACTCTACTTCCCTCTCCTTCTGAGATCGAAACCATCTATCTCCATTAATCCAAGCTAATGATGATTAATTTAGGGAATGATATCCTCAACACGTCGTCATCAGCACACATTCACGTTAATGCTCATAGACAGTGCTGCCATTTTGCTTAAACTTCCAATCCCTTTTAAACCACCATTTAGTTTTTCAATTATTGAATAATTATCTGCACTGATATGGAAGTGCGTTGGCTTCTGTTTTTATTTAATTATATTTAATTTTGTCTTAGTGATCTAAGTGGCCTTTCATATGGACGAAGTTTTCTCCACTACTTTTGAATATTTTGCATCGTAATAATCAATAAGACTAATAATACATATACCACTAGCAATCGCATGCATAGAATCAGTCGATAGGGGTCCACCGCAAATGGTTATTCAATGGGAAGCGACAAAGAAACTTGTTTTTGTAATGCAATGTGAAGTAAAAATATTGAGAAATATTTGCAATTGTTTGAATGAGTCAAAAAAAGGAAAGCATGTTAATAATTGAATATGGAATAACGTGAGGATAGTTTATAGTAGGAGGTGAACGAGGATAACATTTCTTGAGTATATTGTAATTTACAGAGATGTTCAAAAATCAATTTATATATTTATATGGATAATTCGATGGATAGATCAATTAAAGCAAAACTATGTGTACAAAATTATTTTATATCTCTAGATTTAATTGGCGCATTGTACAACATTTTAAACCCCATGTTATAGTCCAGTTCTTTATTGTTATCTGACAGGCAATGCATGGGAGATTAAGAACCATTTGCATAAAATGAGAAATTGATTTTTTGTGTTTCCACATCAATTATTTTTAGTTGCAAATTGATTATGGAAATGTATAATAAAACCGTAAGTCGTCTTGATTATTTGCAATGTATCAATTAATTGCAATCTCAAGCAATTAATCATGAGTAATTTTAATTAAAATAATACTTTTAAAATGATTTTAATTAGCCAATAGGCTATTTGTGTCAACTTTGCTCAGAATTTTCATTAACCTTAGTGTTTTTTAGGCTTCTGACGATCGGGAAAAAGGTGGCGGGTTGGTTATAACTTGGTTGGAATTTTCGTCAGCTTCCTAGATTTTTGGCCTTCCGATGGTCGTGAAAAAGGTGGTGGAGGCGGTTGTTGGCTGCTTTGGGAATAGGGTGGCGTTTGTCAGGCCACGTGGATAGAGAAGGCTACGAAAATTAAATGCTAGTTTACATCAACATTAATTGTTGTATGTTTTACGTGTACTAGGGATCATCGTAATAACAACTATTGTTTAACGCCTCAGGGAACAAAACGAATGTTTGACAAATTTTGAATAAGCCATTATTTGGTGTCCTTTTGTTGCTATACTTGATATGAGAGTCGTGAGCGACACGGGTAATATTTTGTGAGTGTGCAAGCTGGATTAAGCTTTATGTAGCTTCTGCAAAGGTGGGTGGAGGTTATTTTGTGTTTTTTGCAAGGGTGGATGGTTGGAAATGCAAAAGAAAAGTGTCGTCTATGATAATATTTTACCCATTTCTGTGCAGGAAAGTTGGCAAGAAGAGGTGTGTTTGAAGCAAGTGGGAAGAGGTGAATGTCGAAGAAACCCTTGGAGATAGTGTTTGATTTGCGGTTCGCTGTATGTGCTAGGCTATATTACTTGATTTTCCATAAGGTACTGTTGATTGTTTCAAATACCTTGTTTGATTTATGGTTAGTGTTTTGTGTGTATAGTTTTGCATGGATTTGATACTATGATTTTTTGTGGGTTTGTGTTTATGGTTTCTGTTATCTACGTATGTTTGCAAGCTTGTAGAAATAAGGCAGTCTGGAGAAAGTTAGGGGAAAAAGGTTTGTTTGAAACAAGCGGCAAGAGGTGCATATGGAAAAAACTATTTTCCATATTGTTTCATTTGATTTTCCATAAGATAATGCTGATTGCTTCTAATTTTGATAAGCGGTTGTTGAGAAAAGACTATATTATTTGTGAAAACGAGTATTGTTTCGTTTAAGGTTTACATTTTGTGTTTATGATTTTGCATGGGTTCCTATCTATAATTTTTTGTGTTTTTTGGGTTTCTTCTTCTGGGTCTATCTTTAAATCAATATTGTTTTATTTATGGCTTTCGGTTTGTGGTTATGGCTGCAATGGAATAAAATAGTTAATCCTATACACTTTATGTTAGCTTCCATTGGGCATTGTAGATTATAGTTATGTTGCTTAAGCTATATTGTTTCATTTTGGAGAAGGTGTTGTTGAAAAGGTTGTATTGCTTCAATTTTCGAGGGGGTTGTGTTGAGAAAGGAGTGTTTTTGGTATGGGTTTGTTTCTATCAATTTTCGTAGGGTTTATGTTTAATGTTTGTGTTTTGTAGGTATGTTTGCAACATAATAAAATTGTTGAGGTTATGAAGTTTTTGTTGATTGTTATTGTATAGCTCAGGCTATATTGTGGCTTTCTGCATGTGGGTGGTTGTTGAATGTAATGTTGTTTGATTTATGGCTTCCATTTTTTGGTTATTGTTGGAATAGAATAAAATAATTAATGCTATTGATTCTATGTTTGGTTACATTAGGTATTATTGATTATTGTTCTCTACCTTAGGCTATATTGGGTATATTTTAATATCAATATATATGTATAAGATTAAAATTGTTAAGGTTATGGAGTATTGGTCGATTCTTATTGTTTAGCTTGGGCTATATTGTGGCTTTCTGCATCTAGGTGGTTGTTAAAACCAATGTTGTTTGATTCATGGCTTTCATTTTCTGGTTATTATTGGAACATAATAAAATAATTAATGTTCTTGATTATATGTTTGGTTACTTAGGTATTATTGATTATTGTTCTCTTCCTTAGGCTATATTGGGTATATTTTAATATCAATATATATGTGTAAATATATTCGTATATATGTGTACATATATACATATATTTTTATATATTTAAATTTCTTTCTATTGATTATATTTATGTATATGGTTTGTCATTGTTAGTTTTTGAGAATGCGCTAATGAGAAGGCTATATTGTTTCAATTTTTTCATAGGGTTGTGTTGAGAAATGAGTATATTTTAGCTTGGGTTTGTTTTTGTGAATCTTTCTGGGTTTCTATTTATGGCCACCATTTTGTGGAATATTTGGAATGGAATAAAATTGTTGTTGTTATGCACCATCCCCACTGGATAGGAACCATAGATCAAATAGAAATCATCATTAACCTATGAAAAGAACAAGCATACTAAGCAGCAGATATGAATTGTTTGCATATGATTTCAGATAGATATATTTATGCATCTTTTGCAACCATCAACGCATGCAAAAAGCACAATATAACATCCAACCACCTTCACAAAAATTCCACAATAGATTAACACACTTGCACCTTCACAAAATCCTGCCATCCTCACTCACAGCTACCTTCAACAACAACATAAACCCAGAGAATGACAACCAACAATAAGTTTTCGATAACTACATAGACATTTGTTTCACAAACATACATATGTATACATAGGCTGACTGAAATGAGGAAGAACAAGACAAGGGCTTATGTGGTAAATGGAAGCCATAAATGAAACAATATAGCGTAAGGCATATGACAATAGTGAACAATGCCTTATGCAAAACAACATGAACTACATAACATTAAATATTTTATTGCATTGCAACAATCGCCACAAAACAAAAGATGTAAACGAAACAATATTTTTATCAATAGTCACCTAGATGGCCTAACCCACAAAACACTAAAAATCACAATGACAAATCCATAGAAAAACATCTGCGCAAAAACTAAACCAAAAATCAAACAATATTGTTGCGAAGAAACTATATACTATTTTTTCAAGAGAACCCTATTAAAAAGGAAAAAATATACCCTAAAACAACACAACCTGTATAACATTAACTATTTCATTGGGTTGCAACTATCACACACAAAAGAAAGACTTCTAGTAGTGGCTCACATGGAAAAACCACAAAACACAGAAAGCTCCCAATAACAGACCGAGTCAAAACCTTCACCAGGAAAACACGAACCCTAAATGAATAAATATTTGTTTCAATGGCAACCCAAATGCGAAAATACACAAAAAAGCATAGTAGATTAACTATTTTGCAACCATTCACACAAAACCAAAGCCATAAATGAAACAATATTTCCAACAGTCACGCACATGCCAAAACCCACAAAAGATAAGAAATCTTGATTTCAAGATTTACCAAAAACACACCAAATTAACTATTTTGCAACCATTCACATAGAACCGAAGCCATAAATGGATCAATATAGCCAAAAGTTACCCACATGCCGAAACCCACAATTCTCAATTGTTGATGGCTAGCTTGGGTTTTTTTTATGGCTTAGTTTGTTGTTGTATAGTTTTTTTGTGTTTTGCAACAATCAACAATATCCTTTGGAAAATAACATTTACTATTTTAGAGATGCTCGGGGAATGATTTTCTCAATCTGCACCTCTTCTGTCACCACCAACCTGCTGCCATCGGCTACACCTCTTCCATTTTTGTTACAAAAACCACAAAATAGCCTGCAACCAGTTTTATAGAAATTCGACAACCAATGATTGGACTTGAACCTTTACAAAAGATTTTTCTTGACACTCACAGCTACTATATGTTTTTACGTATATATATGTCTATATATGTGTGTGTGTGTGTGTGTGTGTGTGTGTGTGTCTATTGTCTCAAATTATAATATGCTTTTGTTCAGCAAAGACTCTATTTTTGGATTGGTTTGCTACTGTTAATCCCCGAGAAGGTGCTATTGGGAACACTATATTGTTTCATATTTCTATAAGGTTTTGTTGAGAAAGGGGTATATTTTTAGTTTTCTATGTTGTTGTGAATCTTTTTGGGTTCCTCTATGTGGCTTGCATTTTACGGCTATGTTTGGAATGAAATAAATTTGTTAAAGTTATGCAACTTTTGTTGGTGTTTTTTTTTTTGTGGGCTTCTTTTAATGGATTCCATTTTATAGTGGGCTCCTTTTATTTAATGGATACCATTTTTTCCTCGTGTTTCTAACATAATTAATTTTTTAAGATGGTACATATTTTGTTGATTCTTGTTGGGTTGCTTGGGTTATATTCCTCCATTGGTTTGTTACTTTGTATTTAAATGAAACAATATTGTTATTAACAGTGACAAACCCATACAAAGAACATCCCTGCAAAAGCTTAACCTTTTACAATTATCTTACCTCTCTAATGCTTTCCAGTGTTGGCCATTCAAAAATTCATCTCACCTTCTCAGGATCCATCTTCAATCCATCTACAAATATCACAAATCCCAAATATACCAATTCTTCCTTCATGAAACTATATTTCTTAATGTTTATCAACAACTTATCTTCTTTCAACCTTTGCAAAACTTGTCTTATATGCAACAAATGTTCTTCTCTAATCTTACTAAAAATCAAGATGTTATCCAAATAGACAATCACAAACTTACCCAATAATTTCTTTAATACCTCATTTATTAGCCTTATGAAAGTACTCAATGCATTTGTTAGTCCAAAGGGCATCAACAACCACTTATACAATCCTTCATTTGTCTTGAATGTTGTCTTCCACTCATCTCCTTCTCTGATTCTAATCCGACGATATCCACTCTTCAAATCTATCTTTGTAAAGTATTTAGCTCCACTCAAACAATCCATAATGTCATCAATCTGGGGCAAAGAAAATCTATACTTCATTGTGATCTTGTTTATGGCTCTAGAGTTTGTACACATCTTCCATTCTCCATCATTCATAGGTGCTAGCACAATAGGAACTGCACAAGGACTTAAGCTTTCTCTAATCAAACCCTTCCTCAACAACTCTTGCACTTGTCTATTTAACTCTTCATTCTCTGTCAGTGTCATCCAGTCTGCTAATTTATTAGGAAAATTAGCTCCAAGAATTAAATCCATGCAATGACTAATACTCCTCACAAGTGGTAATCCATCAGGTATATTATCTGAAATGATCTCTTCATATTCCGTCAGCAACTCCTTTATCTCCTTTGATTGTTCTTCTACATTCTTCTAGTCTTTATCCTTCTTAGGAACCAAGGCATAACACAAGTTCTCATGTCTTAGTCCATCCAAAAATCTCCTTCCATCAACCAAACAAACTCTAGCATTCATACAAACCTCAACTTTAGGAACATCTTCCAATGGAAACAAAGTCTGCTTCATCCCATTAGCAACAATTGTATATGTATTCTTCTTTCCATCATGAATAGCTTGTTTATCATATGGCCAAGTCCTTCCAAATAAAACATAGCATACATCAATAGGCATGATATCACACAAAACTTCATCATGATAATTTCCTATCTTCAATTTCACCAAACATTTTTTACAAGTACAAGTATCTTATGCTTATCTTGAATCCATGCTATCTGATATGGCTTCAGGTGTTTCAATCTTTCCAGCTTCAATTTGGTCACCATTTCTTTAGAAACTAGGTTTTTGAGCTTCCACTATCAATAATCACTTTGCAACATTTACCAACTACCTTGCATCTGGTTTGGAACAAATTATTTATGTGCAACGGTTCCTAATCCATCTCACTTTGACACAATAATCTTATGTTCACCAACACTTCTCCCTTTTCTGGTTTATTAGATGATCTGACATGATCCTCCTTAGCAAATGTTGTTCATCTATTGTTCTCTACCTTTCTGCCTATCTCTCCTTGATTACATTCAAAGGCTCTATGTCCTTCTCCTCCATACTTAAAACAAGTTCCCGTGAATTCTCTTTTCTATTGTCCTCTTTCATCTTTTCTATAACCCTCATTCTGGTAACCACCATATCCTCCTCTTCGGTAAGAGTTTCCATCATCTCTAGAATATGAATTATCATTCTTACTGACTTCCTTATCTTTATTTTGATCTACAAAAGATCCTCTTCCTCCTCGAGTAAAAGTTCTTCCTCTTTGAAATCTTCCACCTCTTCTTCGTTGTCTCTACTCATGTATTTTATTCAGCTTCTCTTCTACTTTTAGGGCACATTGATCAAACTGATCTCATCATGTATAGATGCCCTCAAGCCATTCACATATCTAGCTACTTGTTCGACCTCATCCTCTGAATGTCTGGATCTGATGTTCAATTTGTAGAACTCCTTAGTATACTCTGTGGCACTTGACTCCTTCTGCTTCAAATTCTACAACTTCTGGAACAAACTGATCTAATAGTCTGTATTCATAAACTTTGTCTTTAACTTATTCACCATTTCATCTCATGATTTGATCTTCTCCTTTCCTCTTCTTCACCTATCTATCTGCAAATGTTCCCACCAAAGGGATGCATGTCCTTTCAACTTTGTACAATAAAATTTCACGTTCTTGTCTTTGGTGGTTCCTTCAAAATCAAAATACTTCTCCATCTCTATTATCCAATCAAGCAATTCATCCAACTCCAACTTACTACTATAATCCAGTGGATTGAAATGTGGTTTAGTATTTTCTCTGGTTATGGCTCTTATGAACCTCTCTTCTCCCTGATCATAGCTAGGTTGATCTTCTCTTTCCCTTTCTCCCTATTCTTCTACCTCTTCATCACTCACATCATCAATAGGTCAACCTCTCATCTAGGCTGTTTCGACTGCCTCTAATCTAGTAGCAATTCCTCTAAACATCTCCATCATAGTTGGTTTTGCATTTCCATTCCCTTCATTTCCTCTACTATTTCTTCTTCCTGCCAACATTACACAAGTCCTCTATAGATGCAAGTCAGATCCTTAGTCTACCACCCCACAAAACATCTTCAACAAGACTCGGCAAACTCTGACGATCTCTCACGAAATGAGTCTCACTCTGATACCAATCTGGTGCAACCACAATAGGAGGGTCCTCAAAGAGAAAAATCCATATCGTGTAGCAAGAGTTACACAACCTAAGCAACACGAAATATGGAGGAAAATGTAGATTCAAAGATTCATATTATCAGAATTCTTAGTTACAATCAGCTAGAAACATTTAGACTTACAGATTCCGCTCACAGGCCTGATACAACATGCCAAAAATAAAATATTCCTATATGCTCGTTAATTTGAGTTGAAATATTACATATCAAATGTACATTAATCTAATTAATCAACCTCTATCTTCCTAATGATCATTACAATGCTTTATATCATATCTACAGATCTAGAATCTTTCACGTCATCCAAAGATGATTACAATCCCTCGACGAAGGAAATGTAATGTATCCATGAAATAGGTTAGCCTCAAATTTGAATTTCTCCCCGACAAGTGCATGGGATGAAGTGTGGACCAATAACTAAGGTCGGGGACACTCCTTGAAACATTTTGAAACACACTATCAGAATCCGCAAGTTACGGGAAAGATCCATAAGAGATCAAACTAGCTATTAGGCTTGAAACTTATTCTGATGTTAGTTCAAGAAACTGCCACTTAATCCAGAAGCAATAACTTGCTGGAAAAAATACAATCATGCTCAAATCTTGGAATAAGGAAAATGAACATGTCCACGATGAAAATATGGATCTGTTTGGTCTGGTGAGAAAATGTGTTGAATCCGCCAACTTAAACTAAACAAAAACAAAAACTAAATTAAAATATTTTTGGTTGATTCAATATTTCCAAGAACCAAGGATGCTCCTGCATCAGTTTTATAAGCTAAGTGATGCAAGGGGACAAATTCAGGCTTATGTATGTGATGGTAAATTTTGAAAAAATAAATTCATAGTAATTGTAAATGAATAGTTTGTGTAGATATGGTTGTCAAATAGCTTAGTGAATTTCAGAATGCTAAGTAAAAATGAAATTTCTAACCCATATTTGTAATAGAATTGTTGTTTTTGGTATACATGGTTAACTTTGTGAAGTAAAATCTTTCATATGTATGATCTAACTTTACTGTGCTGCCTAGACCACTTTAATTATAGAATCATCTGATAGATTGTTTTCTTAGTTCTATAGCAGACAATTGAAGAAGAGAAACCTTGACCATCAAATTCCAAATTATGAAAGAAGATTTAGGTTATTTACCTTGTTCCCATGTTTTATTTATAATTGTCCATTGAAGTGTCCCAAAGATGAATTTGGATGATGTCTTTGTGAAAAAGAATGAGGTTGCTAAAGTTGTTGAAGATGAACTTGAAAAGTTTGGGAAGTTCATAGTATGATTCAATCTTGGTTTGTTATGTTTACATGCTATGTCAAACTATGGATATGACATAGTGCAAATGCTTAATTGTAGATATAGACCTCAATGTGCTTGTGGAGAGATCAATCAATGAAATAAATGCAGGTAAGTCAAATTGGACTTTCATATTCAATAGTACATGCCCTGTAAGTCAAAATTTTTTGCAGATTGTTGGCATTATCTTTTCCATTTTGTTGGCATAGCTTTTCATCTACTACAACTTTCTTGTGTTTTCTATCAGGATGATTGAAATAGTTTATAGAAATTATTGTCTTCTGTGAAATACCCAAGGTTAGGTGTGAGAGGGAGTTTATTTTTCTTGTTTAATGTAAACTCAAATCTATTGTATGCACTTTACATTTTCTTGTGTGTTTTGGGTATAAAATAATAAAAAATATATATAGAAGCATTAGATTATTTTCATTATATATATATATATATATATATATATATATATTGTGGTACTACTTGTACAAACCAATGGTATTCACAATTAAGTCATTCACATTTTAATAGTATGGTTAAAACTTACTTATCTACAGGAATATCACAACAACATTTCCAAGCTTTATCTTCAACACTAGAGTGGATGATCCAAGTCTAGTGGCTTGTGAAGAATGAAGAATTTGTTTGCAACTAAAGAAATTGTCGAGATAGCCATCCATTGATATTCCATTTAAAGTTTTGCATGTTGGGGGAGTCAAAATGTGTGGCATGCACAGACTTAAGTCTATATTTTACCGGAAAAGTTAATGTATCTTCTACTAAATTAATGTATCTTCTATACACATGTAAACTTATACTCGATAACATATTAACTTTATATAATTTTCTATTGGTGTAAACCTTGCACCTCCTCCCAGTGCAAGTGCTACTTATAAAACATTAAAAAAACACATATATTATATATATACACACAATATTGTTTATTTAGATAAGGGAAAGCCTTATTATAAAAGGTGAATGCTTGATCCCTCTAGCTTAAGGCCAGCTGGTGGTGTTATTAATAGAGGATCGGAGTAGACCAGTAAATACTTAGGTAGTTACCTACGCTAAGGTAGAGTATTGCATGTCCACCATCATCGACGGCCAAAGATGCAGCTCCAGCACATTCGGGAAAAGAGGTGCACGCGCTTTCATTATTCCAAATGAGCTTCTCGTCGTTCCACAATTCCAATGTTCCGTCACTGCGAAAGTCTAGAAAGCAATTATTTTGAGGCAAGGGAGCATAAGAGTCGCTTTGCCACAGTATATTGCCATCTTGATTCTCGAAGTTGAGCACGCAGCGTGCCATTACATGACCTGACTGAGGAATGGTGAGCTTGTATTTGGCGTTGGGAGAGAGAAGAGAGTCTCCAGGGTACAATTGATTGAAAGCATGGGCACTGTGGTGGGAGAGTAACATGTGGGGCTGGATGGTGCAGTCGGCTACACTGTTTTCTTCAGCTTCAGAAATATCCTTGTTGGCTCCACCATCGGCGTGCTGGATGGGAGCCGCACTTCGGGGGTATTTCTCTCACATAGTAATCGATCCAGTATGTGAGGTTTGAGACAGTAACCCACTCGTAGCCGTGATCCAAAAGATAAGGCTTAATTTTTGGGAGTAAGGGCTTGAACGCCTACAGTAGCTGGCTGCCTTCGGTTTTGTCGGCATCCAACATGGAGACGCTGCATTGGCTGCTCCAGCGAGTGAGTCTAATGACTACGCCCTTCCCATGCACGTGCATATACTTGGAAAATATGCGGCCCGCGTGATATTTTCTGGAGAGCACAACATCCTTCTCGGAGTTGTTCACAACTATTTCCAAAGCTCTGTAAACCTCCTCTGCTTCCTCCTTCGTCAGATTTCCCGAATTGCTCGACGTAGTTACGGTCAGGCAGGTGCAACATGAGATGTTGAGGAGAAGTAGGGCAAACGCAAAGGCAAGTGAAAGATAAATACCACGAGTAGCCATTTTCCTTAATAACTTGAAGTTGTCTTCTGTCTGACTTCCCTGTCCTCTGTCCTCTATTTATAGGGGGTGGGCGGGGGTGTTCCTTTTAGTCTGGAAATCGATTTATTGGATGTCGAGTCTGCAACACTAAGCGAAAGCCTGTCTTGTTACACGAATAGGAGTTGTAGTGGGAACGTGCTGTCCCCAAATGTTTGGACCGACACCAAATAATGCAGACTGTTCGCAGCACCAGGTCCTTTAATCCACTCTACTTCCCTCTGCTTCTGAGATCGAAACCCTCTATCTCCATTAATCCAAGCTAATGATGATTTATTTATGGAATGATATCCTCAACACGTCGTCATCAGCCCACATTCACGTTAATGCTCATAGACAGTGCTGCCATTTTGCATAAATTTCCAATCCCTTTTAAACCACCATTTAGTTTTTCAATTATTGAATAATTATTTGCACTGATATGGAAGTGCGTTGGCTTCTGTTTTTATTTAACTAGCGCTTGCACCTCAACGAGCTGCAATGGTTACGCCGATAGCAAGATATGCTTTGGCAATATATTAAAGGGCAAGGGGAAAAATCGCTAGAAAATGTAAATTGTTTTTCTTAAGGCTAATTATTTATAGCAGAACAAAATATTCCATTGCACCAATATGCCCTTGTTGAGGTTGGTTAAAGTTGTTCTTAGTCTGGATGGTATTGCTGATACAAGTGTTGTTAATTCTCGTGCTTCCATATTAGCAGATTTTAAAGACAAAATGGGGACTGTGATTGTTACTAAGTTTCTAAATTTTAGGGAGGACGAGAATTGGAGCTTATGGATATTGAGTTGCAAGGCTCAATCAATGCAAGGTTTTCTTCAGGCTTAGCTTTAGAGGAGGAAATTCAGGTTTTGCGCTAGGATGTGAGCATTTTAATGGATCTATATTGAGATTTTCAAATGGTTATTAAGCATATGGTTGTGTCTCATGACAAAGGTGTTTTGGAAGTGTCAACTATTACACTTTGCCAAGCTTTGGGAACAATGATTTATCTCAGCCTATGAGGCATGCTAAACTCATCATGGGCATCCATATAAATGGTTTGGTGGATTTTACAATGGCGAGGATGGCTAAAGTCAAGTGGTTCTATGTCTAGTATTGGAGAGTCCTGAATGGGGTTTATTATCAATGGAGATCAATGCTAGCTGGTCCAGGTGTGTCCCCATGGAGGAGCTATAAGGTAGCGTATGGATGTGTTTGTGACATGGTTGTATAAAGGGTTCTCTTTTATGTTTGGTTTTTGCCTGTTTTCCTTGCTACACCTAGTATGGCTATTGATGCACATTTTTATAGTCTTAGTTATGTATGTTTTATAGGGTATGTATAGTGCTTTCTCTGGCCTTCTTTTGTGCCTATACCCATGCAATGGGTAGTTTGCACAGGTGTTTTATTTGTTGTCTAGTTGTTATGCTGGTATATTGTGTTGGGATGGGGCCCCATAATACAACCCCAAAATTATAATCAAGAAAAGATGAGGACCCTTTTTATATTTTCTTCATAGACATGAACCTATTTCAGAATAGAAAAAGGTTTTCAAGAAAGACTCTTTATTATAAATTTCCTACATTCTCATCTATTGACGATTGAGGGCTAGTATATTCTTCACTTATTTGTAAATAACCTTCCCTTGATTGGACTTCTCCCACATGGCTAAGATAGCATCCCTGATATTGTCATCATAATAAAAAAAAGTTGCAATATCACTAATTTGAACCAGATCTGGAATTGTTACAAAACTAAAAACAACTATAACAAAAAATTCTGAAAATTTATGACCAAAATTTGAAATTCTATTTTTAAAAATTTTCATGTTGAAATCTGACAAGTCTAGAGGTAACATGCCCAATTTGTGAGATGGTATAGAAGTTTAGCGTACATAAATTAAGGTAAAAACTCCTAATAGTAGGTGCCAACTTATCCTCAATTCATGAGAAGTATAATATCTGCACTCAACCATGAATAGTCCTTCCTTTATTTGGCATTTTATACAACTCTTCTATAGTGGTTGTGATGGCACCAGCCCTACTCTGCATTCTCATATGAATTGTTTTAATGGGGGCCACCTTTTTCCCCCAACCACGGATTTCATAATTTCATTAGCAAGAGCAATATATCATGCCACCTTTTGCCTAATCTGTGAGATGGTATAGAAGTTTAATGTACATAAATTAAGGTAAAAACTCCTAACAATAGGTGCCAACTTATGCTCCATTCATGGGAAGTATATTATTTGCACTCAATCGTTAATAGTCCTTCCTTTAGTTGGCATTCTATAAAACTCTTTTATAGTGGTTGTGATGGCACCAGTCCTACTTTGCATTATCATATGAATTGTGTGAATGGGGGCCACCTTTTACCCCCAGCCATGGATTTCAAAAGCAGGAGTAGTATATCATCTCCACTTGGCCACATACATTCCTTACTCTACTCTGCATTCTTCTATACACCTGTTATGGTAGTTGATGATGGAGCCAACCCTTCAACTTTGCATTCTCATAAAACCAAGGTCACCTTTTCACTTCATCCATGTACTCAGATAGCTTTATTTTCTAATAGCAGCCTTTCTTTTGCTTCAAATTTGTACAAAATTGAATAGAATAGTCTCTTTTCTAACATTTTTAGGTCTTACCCATTTTGCACTCAACCCATGGTTCAAATATTTTCCTTTTGCACTTTTATCTTTTAATCCATACACTTTGGTTTGTAAGTTCCCTCTTCCTACTATAACCAATTGTCCTTATGCATTTCAGTCACATACTTTAGTTGTTTTTGGAGACATCAATATAATTTACTTACAATGCATAAAACATATGAGGAAAGCAAGCATTAAAGTTTCATCTCTGCCAACAGGTTTAAAGCCATATCACAAAATTAACATTTTCTAAGCATGAACCGTCGAACCCTACAACTAAAAAATTATACCACAAAATATGGGTCATATCTCTATCATACCACCACACCCATTAAAAAAGGGTAAAATTCCCTGATTGTCAAAAATAAGTGGTAATGAAATATTTCTTTGTTTGTGAAACAGAAGAGAAGTCTATACACTAATACTCAGTCAGGTCATGCTTAAATCTAGTCCTCAAATAATTAGTAAGTCCCAAAAAATTTAGACCACACTACCACGGAAAACTACACTGATGCATGGCCTCTCTAAAACTTCAAATCTCTGACTACAAGTGAGCAAATATTATCCACTATTCACAAACCTCAAAAGATTTTTCCAGCAAATATAAATCCACGAAAAAAGGAAAAATCAAGTCTTCAGTATGGCACGTTACATACATTTATTTACTCTAATATGCTAAGTCTAGCATGCTTTATCACAAAAGCTTAAGTCCAAAAAAGCAACATTTCTAAATGTTGGAAAACACTAATGCAAAACACAAGCCCTATCGAACCTCAGAGTATACCAACTTCAATTCAAACCAAAGAATTCAAAACATTAAATATCTATTATCAGCCACTTCAAGCTTCTATAGTTCATAACTTTAGGAAAAAGGAATCTAGAGAAACTGTATATGTGAGAAAGGAAAAATAACATCCATGACACCAAATGTGTACTTTATCTAAACAGTTTCACCATACAGGTCAATTTACTTTATATCACATTATTCTTGAGAGGATTTTTTACCTAAAGAGTGACACCACTCAAGCAATAACTGTTCAAAAATAGTAAAAACCAATTAATAGCACAAATAGAAAATAATATGAAAAGAAAGTCTTATGGAGACTCGAAAACCTACTGACCTCAGTTCTAATTAACAACTCGGGCGAAACACAATCATCTATATATAGTAGTCAAAGTCTGATACTACTGAAACCCTAAAAACAAAGCTAAATCATTTCTCTAAAATTTGTTTTGTACGTAGCCCTCTGTTTCAAACTTTTAGCTCTTTAATTAAATGAAAAAAATTAAAATTGTTTGCATTAAAACCCTAAAATCAATACAAGTTTATTTTCCAAAATTCATTCGTGAAGGTCTCTTTCTGGTTAATACGAACTGTGGAAGCTTGAAAATTCTAACAAAAAATCGTACTCAATTGTAACCGTACCAAAACCCTAAAAACCAAACTACAGCTTTAAAAATAAATTTAAAACCCTAAAACAATGTATCTAACCAAAGAAACTCGAAACAAAAGACAAAACAAAAAAAATAACATACATTATAGAAACGTTGGTTGAAATCTCTGGCCAAAAGGTGTCCACAAATCTGTCAAGATTTGTAAGTGCATGACGCTTTAGCGCAAGGTGTTGTTCGTTAAGAAATGCCAACAACCCACTGGCCAATGTTATGACAGTCACCATGATTGAAGCTTCAAAATCTTCAACAATAACTTGCTAACAACTCCCCCTACAATGATTTCAAGCAGAAAAAAGAAAAAGAAAAGAACAACAGCTCACAGTATTTGGCTTTGTTAAAAAGGTCTTGGTTTTCTTTTGTTTATTTATTCCAGTCATTATAGACTTGCACTGCGTATGAAAGTAAGCATAGGTGCTTTTCCAAATTTTTGAAAAGTTTTCGACTTGAAAATGTTAAAAAAGAACCAGTGAAAAATGCAGAGAAGAGGGCACAAAATGCAGAGAAGAGAATTCAATAACAGTTGGAGGAAAGCATATTGAAGGTAACGTAAAAGCCATTGTGTCACATCACTATAGTGGAGAAATTATTGATTCTAGGAAGTTTCCAGTGAGCTAGAAAGTACGTCAAAGTTTACGGAACCACTTAAATCCATTCTGGTGGGAATAGTCCACCGGCATCAGACAACAGACTAATCTAGTGGGATTTCCCACCTATAATAGCCTATCAGCTAAATATCTAAATAATGATATCTTAGTGGAACAGTTTGGTATTTGGGAGTGGCATGTAGATAGGAGTTTAATAAATCCAATATATAGGAGACTCACAAGCATACATAACATGAAAATTTTGATTTTATCCATAGCATTGTTCCAGCCTATTCTGCTTACATGCTTAGAACCCCACCCAGGGTTCTCATTTCCACAACTTTGCCCTGATCTATAGTTTTCCTCTTCATGAGGTTTCCATCTTGAGCCAATAGCTGGTACATTCAACCCATTTTGAGTTTGATCACCCCAAACAACAGAATCACCCACAACGTTACCAGTGTATGTCCAAGCAGTCTTACTTGTTATTGTTGAATTTCACGTTGGCTCAATCTGCTCCCAACCTATTAAGAGCACATTATTACTTTCATGGACTTCCCACCAAGAATGATCTATTTGTTTAACATCCCATCCAGCATCTTGTTGATCTCCCCATCCTGTTAGCTAAATATACAAAGGATTCTCAAAAAATATTTGGACATTTCTGTTGCATTTTTCCTATTTTAACTCCATTCCATTGACCTTGGCTTCTGTCCATCTTTTGGGTCACTGTTATCATTATCAGGCCACGCAGTGGGAACTAACATATTTACAAAAAACTGAGCATTACCACCAGAATGTTTCCTATGGTCTTGTGTTTTTGGTCTAGATATGTTTCTTTTGTGTCCTTGGCATCCTCTTGCCCTTCACTTGAAGTATGGCCTTCTTCAGTCCTCTTCTAAAGAAGAATTGTTTCTCTCAGGTAACTTAGTCTTCTTGTATATGAGAGTTCTAGTCAATCTGATTAACAAAACTCTCTTTCCCAAAATGGTACAGCTGGGTTCCAGGCCCCTAATAATAACATCCATGTTAGAATATTTTTAGTGAATACAATGTGCAAAGATGGTCAAACAATGCTCATATAGATAAATTAAATGACATTTTATCTTGCAGTTCAAGCTGAAGCAGAAGTAGAGAACATATAGTTTCAAACACAAAAAAATAGTGAGGGCAAACAAAAACATTCATTTACATATAGTATAGATCTCAAGATTCAAGGACATGAAACTTTGAATATTCACATGCTGAAAAAAAAATGTGATATAGAATATTAATAATTTTATTTACCAATTCAATAAGCACATAAATTAAGCTTTAATTTATAATCAAATTATGGAGGACATACAACAACCAAGACAAATCTACATGGTTCATGCCAGCAACTGAATCAGATTTTCAGAACAGATTGTTCATGATATAGCAATAAGTCTACTAAATTTCTCTAGTGATTGCTTAAGTTCAACACCCACTGGGCATTCTTCCCTTTATTTAAATTTTAAATAGGCAGATTACTATCATCCAAAACACTGGATAGATCTATAGCACCAAGAGAATGATTAACCCTCAGAAAAATTTTCTAGGTCGAACTGTGTTTTGGATGATATGAATGATCCTTTTATTTTTGTACGCAACCCACTCCAGCACTTAAAACCTTTCCGGTGGGATTTCCCACTAGAATAGTCAACCAGCATCAGATAGTAGACTTTGCTGATGGGAATTCCCACCTATAATAGCCTATCGGCTAATTATATTTAATTTTTTCTTAGTGATCTAAGTGGCCTTTCATATGGATGAAGTTTTCTCCACTACTTTTGAATATTTTGCATCGTAATAATCAATAAGACTAATAATACATATACCACTAGCAATCGCATGCATAGAATCAGCCGATAGGGGTCCATTGCAAATGGCTATTCAATGGGAAGCGACGAAGAAACTTGTTTTTGTAATGCAATGTGAAGTAAAAATATTGAGAAATATTTGCAATTGTTTGAATGAGTCAAAAAAAGGAAAGCATGTTAATAATTGAATATGGAATAATGTGAGGATAGTTTATAGTAGGAGGTGAACGAGGATAACATTTCTTGAGTATATTGTAATTTACAGAGATGTTAAAAAATCAATTTATATATTTATATGGATAATTCGATGGATAGATCAATTAAAGAAAAGCTATGTGTACAAAATTATTTTATATCTCTAGATTTAATTGGCGCATTGTACAACATTTTAAACCCCATGTTATAGTCCAATTCTTTATTGTTATCTGACAGGCAATGCATGGGAGATTAAGAACCATTTGCATAAAATGGGAAATTGATTTTTTGTGTTTCCACATCAATTATTTTTAGTTGCAAATTGATTATGGAAATGTATAATAAAACCATAGGTCATCTTGATTATTTGCAATGTATCAATTAATTGCAATCTCAAGCAATTAATCATGACTAATTTTAATTAAAATAATTATTTTAAAATGATTTTAATTAGCCAATAGGCTATTTGTGTCAACTTTGCTCAGAATTTTCATTAACCTCACTATTTTTCAGGTTTCCGGCGATCGGGAAAAAGGTGGCGGGTTGGTTATAACTTGGTCAGAATTTTCATCAGCCTCCCAGATTTTTGGCCTTCCGATGGCTATGAAAATGGTGGTGGAGGCAGTTGTTGGCTGCTTTGGGAATAGGGTGGCGTTTGTCAGGCCACGTGGATAGAGAAGGCTACGAAAATTAAACGGTAGTTCACATCAACATTAATTGTTGTATGCTTTGCATGTACTAGGGATCATCGTAATAATAGCTGTCATTTAACACCTCAGGGAACAAAATGATTGTTTAAGAACTTTTCAATAAGCCATTAATTGGTGTCCTATTGTTGCTATACTTGATATGAGAGTCGTGAGCGACACGGGTAAGATTTTGTGAGTGTGCAAGCTAGATTAAGCTTTATGTAGCTTCTGCAAAGGTGGGTGGAGGTTATTTTGTGTTTTTTGCAAGGGCGGATGGTTGGAAATGCAAAAGAAAAGTGTCATCTGTGATAATATTTTTCCCATTTCTGTGCAGGAAAGTTGGCAAGAAGAGGTGTTTTTGAAGCAAGTGGGAAGAGGTGCATATCAAAGAAACCCTTGGAGATAGTGTTTTATTTGTGGTTTGTTGCCTGTGCTAGGCTATATTGCTTTATTTTCCATAAGATACTGTTGATTGTTTCAAATACCTTGTTTGATTTATGGTTTGCATTTTGTGTGTATGGTTTTGCATGGATTTCATACTATGATTTTTTGTGGGTTTGTGTTTATGGTTTTTGTTATCTGTGTATGTTTGCAGGCTTGGAGAAACAAGGTAGCCTGGAGAAAGTTGGCAGAAAAAGGTTTGTTTGAAACAAGCAGCAATAGGTGCATATGGAAAAAACTGTTTTCCATATTGTTTCATTTGATTTGCCATAAGATACTATTGATTGCTTCTCATTTTGATAAGGGGCTGTTGAGAAAAGACTATATTATTTGTGAAAATGAGTATTATTTTGTTTAAGGTTTGCATTTTGTGTTTATGGTTTTGCATGGGTTCCTATATGTCATTTTTTGCGTTTTTTGGGTTTGTTCTTCTAGGTCTATCTTTAAATCAATATTGTTTTATTTATGGCTTTCGGTTTGTGGTTATGGTTGCAATGGAATAAAATAGTCAATCCTATACACTTTATGTTAGCTTCCATTGGGCATTGTAGATTATAATTATGTTGCTTAAGCTATATTGTTTCATTTTGGAGAAGGTGTTGTTGAAAAGGTTGTATTGCTTCAATTTTCGAGGAGGTTGTGTTGAGAAAGGAGTTTTTTTGGTATGGGTTTGTTACTGCCAATTTTCGTAGGGTTTACCTTTAATGTTTGCGTTTTGTGGGTATGTTTGCAACAAAATAAAATTGTTGAGGTTATGAAGTTTTTGTTGATTGTTATTGTATAGCTCAGGCTATATTGTGGCTTTCTGCATGTGGGTGGTTGTTGAATGTAATGTTGTTTGATTTATGGCTTCCATTTTTTGGTTATGGTTGGAACAGAATAAAATAATTAATGCTATTGATTCTATGTTTGGTTACATTAGGTATTATTGATTATTGTTCTCTGTCTTAGGCTATATTGGGTATATTTTAATATCAATATATATGTATAAGATTAAAATTGTTAAGGTTATGGAGTATTGGTTGATTCTTATTGTTTAGCTCGAGCTATATTGTGGCTTTCTGCATCTAGGTGGTTGTTGAAACCAATGTTGTGTGATTTATGGCTTTCATTTTCTGGTTATGGTTGGAACTTAATAAAACAATTAATTTTGTTGATTCTATCTTTGGTTACATTAGGTATTATTGATTATTGTTCTCTGCCTTAGGCTATATTGGGTATATTTTAATATCAATATATATGTGTAAATATATTCGTATATATGTGTACATATATACATATATTTATATATATTTCAATTTCTTTATGTTGATTATATTTATGTATATGGTTTGTTATTGTTAGTTTTTGAGAATGTGCTAATTATGAGAAGGCTATATTGTTTCAATTTTTTTAGAGGGTTGTGTTGAGAAATGAGTATATTTTAGCTTGGGTTTTTTTTTGTGAATCTTTGTGGGTTTCTATTTATGGCCACCATTTTGTGGAATGTTTGGAATGGAATAAAAATTTTGTTATGCACCATCCCCATTGGATAGGAACCATAGATCAAATAGAAATCGTCATTAACCTTTGAAAAGAACAAGCATATTAAGCAACACATATGAATATTGTCTGCATCTAATTTCAGATAGATACATTTATACATCTTTTGCAACCATCAATGCATGCAAAAAGCACAATATAACATCCAACCACCTTCACAAAAATTCCACAATCGATTAACACGCTTGCACCTTCACAAAATCCTACCATCCTCACTCACAGCTACCTTCAACAACAACATAAACCCAGAGAATGACAACCAACAATAAGTTTTTGATAACTACATAGACATTCGTTTCACAAACATATATATGTATACATAGGTTGACTGAAATGAGGAAGAACAAGACAAGGGCTTATGTGGTAAATGGAAGCCATAAATGAAACAATATAGTGTAAGGCAGATGACAATAGTGAACAATGCCTTATGCAAAACAACATGAACTACATAACATTAACTATTTTATTGCATTGCAACCATTGCCACAAAACAAAAGATGTAAACGAACCAATATTTTTATCAATAGTCACCCAGATGGCCAAACCCACAAAACACTAAAAATCATAGTGACAAATCCATACAAAAACATCGGCGCAAAAACTGAACCAAAAATCAAACAATATGTTGCGAAGAAACTATATACTCTTTTTTCAAGAGAACCCTGTCAAAAAGGAAAAAATATACGCTAAAACAACACAACCTGTATAACATTAACTATTTCATTGGGTTGCAACTATCGCACACAAAAGCAAGACTTCTAGCAGTGGCTCACATGGAAAACCCACAAAACATAGAAAGCTCCTAGTAACAGACCGAGTCAAAACCTTCACCAGGAAAACACAAACCCTAAATGAATAAATATTGGTTTCAATGGCAACCCAAATGCGAAAACACACAAAAAAACATAGTAGATTAACTATTTTGCAACCATTCACACAAAACAGAAGCCATAAATGAAACAATATTTCCAACAGTCACGCACATGCCAAAACCCACAAAAGATAAGCAATCTTGATTTCAAGATTCACCAAAAACACACCAGATTAACTATTTTGCAACCATTCACATAGAACCGAAGCCATAAATGGATCAATATAGCCAAAAGTTACCCACATGCCAAAACCCACAATTGTCAATTGTTGATGGCTAGCTTGGGTTGTTTTTTTTGGCTTAGTTTGTTGTTGTATAGTTTTTCTGTGTTTTGCAACAATCAACAATACCTTTTGGAAAATAAAATTTACTATTTTAGAGATGCTCGAGGAATGC
>VDFB02058242.1:328546092-328694957 GCA_007258455.2 Sequoia sempervirens
ATGGTTGTCACGTGGCCAAATAGTTAATCTTGTGTGGCTTATGTTGTTTTCCATAGGGCATTGTCACTGTCCCTTGTCTAGCACTGGCTAGGTTGTTTCATTTTCATTTCTACAACCCTAGAAAAAGTATTTGGATTGTCCCTTTAATAGGTTCAAAAGGGTGTTGAACACATGTATGTAGTAGCTAATGTTCTTTGGTATGTTCAATACAAAGCCTATTGTTATATAAATTCCTTTCCAAGAATGAAAGAAATAAAAAATTTCTTTCGAAATAAATAACTATCTTGGAATAAACACCTTAAGGGTCAATCAAGAGGACACACATATAGGTGGATATATATATATATATATAGGTACAGATGTAAATATTTATTTATGTAGAGACTATTATATCTAAATAGATGTTTATACCATATTTTTTGCCTCGATATGCAACTGTCTTGATCAAAATTATAAAGAGAACAAACATCCAAAGTGAATTTTCCCTCATTTTCCTGAATGAGAAGGCTAGGAATTCAAACCTTTTGTTGGCTATAATATATTGTGTAGTCTAAAGCAAGGAATTATTATAGGCAACAAAAGCTTTGAATTCATAGCCTCCTCGGCTAGTCAACTAAGGGAAAATGTTGTGTGGATGTTTGGTCTCTTGAATGGTGGTTGGTATCGAGATTAGTTGTTGTATGGTTTGCATGTGTTTGCAATACTTGTGATGATACATGTTGTTTATCCAATTGTATATAAAGTGTGAGATGAAAGATAGGCCTTTCTTTGTATTTTACTTAATGTAGGTGCTAATATGGATATAAATGAAACCATAAACGAAACAATATTGCTAACAGTCACCCACATACCGGAACCCACAAAATAGAAAAAATATTGATATCAAGATCCACCAAAAAGATATCAGATTAACTATTTTGCAACCATTCACACAAAATGGAAGCCATAAATGAAACAATATAGCCAATAGTCACCCACCTGCCAAAACCCATGAAACTATATAGTCTTTTGAACAACAATCAACACAATGAAACAATATTGGTTTCAAGAGTCAACCAGATGAAAAAACCTACACAAAACATGCAAATTCAACACAAGAAACACATAAAGAGAAAAAAGATGTTGTTGGCAAGCCCATATTGTTCCAATTTTCAATCAGGTTTTGTTGAGAAAAAAATAGTATGTCTTCACATGGCCTTCACATTGCAATTTTCTAGGTATGGGATTATATTTACTCCTTCAACTTTGTAGCCATTTCTGCAAGGGAATTACATTGCTAACACTATTCAGGCTTTATATATATATACAAGTACAAAAATATACATATATACACACATATAGTTTGTTGAGAAATGAGTATACTTTTACTTGTGTTCCTCATTGAATCTTTGTTGGTTCCTCTCAATATATATATATGTGTGTGTGTGTGTGTGTGTGTGTGTGCCACAACCATTACCACTACATGCACTTGCACCTTCATAGAGGCTTTCCCTCCATGGTTACAGCTACTATATATATCTACATATATACATGTCTATATATGTGTATCTATATGCTTTGCGTGTACTAGTGATGGTCATAATAATAGCTTTCGTTTAATGCCCCAGGGAACAAAATGAATGTCTCCAAAATTTTCAACAAGGCATTGTTTGGTGTCGTTCTATTGCTATACCTGATATATATATACAGGTACAAAAATCTACATATATACACACATATAGTTTTTTGAGAAATGAGTATACTTTTACTTTCGTTCTTCATTGAATCTTTGTTGGTTCCTCTCAATATATATATGTGTGTGTATGTGTGTGTGTGTTCCACAGCCATTACTGCTACATGCACTTGCACCTTCATAGAGGCTTTCCCTCCATAGTTACAACTACTATATATATCTACATTTATACATGTCAATATATGTATATCTATATGCTTTGCGTGTACTAGTGATGGTCATAATAGTAGCTTCCATTTAACGCCCCGGGGAACAAAATGAATGTCTCCAAAATTTTCAACAGGGCATTTTTTGGTGTCGTTCTATTGCTATACCTAATATAGGAGTTGTGAGCGATGAGGGTAAGCTTCTGTGAGGGTGCAAGCTAGATTAAACTTTGTGAATTTGCTGTGAAGGTGGGTGGAGGTTATTCAACACATGAAACACAATAAAGAAACAGTATTTCCTTCCACCAATGGCGGCTACATGGAAACCATAAACCAAACAATTTAGACTAAGCTACAAAGCAACAATTAACAATCCCCTTTCAAAAATAGTATAAACTATTTTAGAAATACTCAACGAACAACTTTTCCAATATGCACCTCTTCCCACTTCCTTCAATTACACCTCTTCCCGCTTGCTTTCTCTTCCCTTTGTTCTTTATCCATGGCCTACAAAAAATGAACAGAGAAATGTCACAACCCACCATAGTTGTGGAAATTTTATGAATGGTTAGAGGTTATCTTGTGTTCTTTGCATGCATTGATGGTTGCAAAAGGTGTGGGTTGTGATAATTCTTATATATCTATCTATATATATGTGTGTGTGTGTGTGTGTGTGTGTGTGTGTGTATGTATATATTTATGTGTATATATATGTGTGTGTATATATAAATGTGTGTGTGTGTGTATGTCTGTGTTTGTGTATATATATATGTATGTATGTATATATATATGTGTGTGTGTATGTATGTGTGTGTGTATGTATTTGTATATATATGTGTGTGTGTATGTATATATGTGTGTATATATACATATATATATGTATATATATATATGCACAATACGTTATTGAAAATTGCACAGAAATTTGCTTTTTTCTCCAAGGACTTTAAACATAGATGTTACTTGCACCATCAACACTACATGGAAACCATACAATGATTAATGTTGATTCCATTTCACTGGCCTCTATCATCGTGCCAAACGCTTTTTTTTATTTAAAAATAATAATTCAACACCTACTACATGGTGTCGGAGACCTAGAACTGCGAACGTTGACAAAAATTCCAACCACTGTTTCCCATAGCCCAATGCTAATTGTTGTTCTCTAGCTTTGGCTATATGCTTTCATTTGCAATGCATAATAAAATAGTTGATATTATAGAGTTAATGTTGTTTTCCAAAAGGAATTCTTTTTGATAGGGCATGGTGCTCAAGAGGTTGTATTGTTTCAATTTTTGATAGGGTGCTAATGAATACATTTATGTAAGTATATCTATCTATATAAATACATACATATATATATGTGTGTGTGTGTGTGTGTGTGTATGTACATATATATGCATTGTTGATTGCACAAAGGACAAAAAAATTGTGCTCGAAAAACCAATCAATAGAAATAACCCAGGCTAGTGAACAATAGACCGCAAAAGAAAACTAGATTATGTTAAGAATTTTATTCCATTGCAAACATAGCCAAAAAATGGAGGTCATAGAAAGAAGCCAACAAACAAATTGACATTGACAGATCCATGCAAACCGTTGCCTTGTCATCCCAAAAAAGGGTTGGAAAAAATTATCACAGGTGACACTTTCATTTTTCTTTTGCAAACATTGTTTCCTACAAACACAAAAAATAACCTCTAACCATCTATACAGAAGTTCCTATTAAGTCTTCCTTATGACACTTACTATATAGTCCATCACTCTAACAACTGCTCTTCTGAGGCTGAAGAAATAACAACTAGGAATGTCTATTTAATGCATGCTTGCCTCATTGTTGATAGCTATCTTGAAGAACAAGCTAAACCTAGAAAATGACACCCAACAATGTGTTATCAAAAATTGAAACAATATATTATTTTTCTCAGCGGGACCCTTTGAGAAACAAATCAATATAGTCATAGGGCAATGCCCTTTCAAACACTGTGTAGGCATTTGTTATCTTTGTGACTACTTGGAAAGGAAGCTACTGCTTATACCTATTATCACTACATGGAAACCATACAAAAATTAATGTTGATGCCATTTCACTAGCCTTCTCTATTGATGCAACAAATGGTTTTAATTTAAAAATCAAAACAGAATCTGCCACCTTCCTTTTCTGGCCACACTTAATGGAGGCCAGAAATGAAACAATATAGCCTTGTCTAGGCAACAATAGTGAATAGTGTCTTGTGCAAAACAATATCAATTGCATAACATTTACTATTTTGTTACATTGCAGCCATTACCACAAAAATATTACTTGCAGCAATGACCCATATGGAACACCCTCAAAACAAAAAAATCTTGTAGTAACAGACTGAATCAAAGCCTTCGCCATAGAACGTGAACCATTAATGAATCAATATTGTATATATATATATATATATATATATATATATATATATATATATATATATCTGATAGTGAAGAATGCATTTTGGATAACAATATAAACTGTATAATATTAAGTATTTTATTATGCATTACAAAGAGTATAATATAGCCAAAGCTAGAAAACAACAACTAGATTGTGTTGTGAAGAACAACACAGACTATTTTAATATATTGCAACCATTTACATAGAACAAAAGCCATAAATGAGATAATATTAAATTATGTTGTGTGTAGATTTGTATGTATGTCAAAGTAGATGTGAGCAATGTACATACATATTCTTCCCAATGTTTCTTATTTTCTCAAAATAGTTATTTGTCTGAATCTTGACATGGAATACTTCAAATGTTATACTTCATATTAACTGTTATATACAACATTGAAGCCTTTTCCTAATTATTTCTTTTCCTTCGTATTCTTGATGTTTCTAGGGAAAAAAAGGAGGGATTTTAAAATTAAAATAGTGAACTTGGAATAACACATTGTATGTTAAGTATTATTTGAATCATTGAAGCTCTTGTTAATATTAATCCTTTCCTGTCATATTGTTAATGCCTGTGTAAAATAATTAAGTGCCCATGTTTTGTTTTGAAGTCATAGACCTTCTAGTCAACCACTGGCATTGTAGCTCTCTGATTTCAAAAGAGCAGACGCATCAATGTCAATGATGTCTAGCTCTTCCGAGGTTGGTGAACAATCCTCAAGCAATAGTCTTGTAAGTTTTTCTGTTGTTTAGTTTATTGCTGCTGCAAATTATATTGATAGTTTCTCCAGTGTGCCAAACAAACCAAGAATATACTTCATTTGAATTAACAATTACTATGATATATGTTCTAACTTATTTATATTTGAACTATTTGTATTGTTTCCCCTTCAATTTATTGGCCATTTTGGAGTAACTTATGCGTTAGAGGGGAAAATATCTCAGTTTACAAATGTGTCAATATTACTCTTTGCTTTTAGAGTTGAGTCATAGTCATAAATATCTCATTGTTGCCACTATGCTAAGTTTAATTGCCTTGTAGGCTACAAATGTGAATCTAGCCTTAACAAGTGATGCGCTACGATTTATAGATGCTAGAGATGTTGTCCCATCTCCAGTCCTCCAACTAATGTTCTGCCAAAAAATAGGAGGTGATCAAAGGGCTGATGCAAGAAGTTGGGTATAGAAAAAGCTCAAAAAGTGGAAGTGTTTTTTCTGTTTTTCAGAATTTGTCACGCTTGGACTAAAAATTTGAGGCACTTACACAATGAATCTTGGAAAAAGTCAGTAATATGAAAATTATAATTTTAAATCTAGTTTCCAAATATGTAAATTATTCAAATACCCAGATTATAGAAATTAAATTTTGATAGGGATCTATAAAAACCACTTTTTAAAAGTACCTTTTTTTTACCATACCAAGCACTTGTACAGACACCACTTTTTGAACCAAATAAAAGTATTTTGATAATTAATTTTGGGAAAAGAGAGCTAACAACATGAAGATTGATGTGGAATTTTTTTTGTAATTTTTTGTTGAATATTTTTTTTTATTAAATTTTTATTGGCTTTAATTGTTGTTTTTAAAAATCAACATGTATGGACAACATAATTGGACCTAAACTAAACATTTTTTGAATTTTTTTTTTCATTATGTAGAGAATTTTCTGAATTTTGATGCCATATAATTTTTTTTACAAGAAACTTAACCAAAAAAAAGTTATTAAAAAACAAAAAAAGCCTGATATTTCAAGTTTAAGGACTAGTTTGCTTAGAAATTAATTAAAAAATAACAAAAATAATCTAATATTAATAAAAATTATATATTTGGAAATTAGACATCGTGTTGTGTAATGAGCTTTAATTTTATAGATTGATTCAGAAAAAAAGTCCATCAGCCATATTGCCAAAGTTGGACATTCTTCTTCAATCTACGTTAGTATTTTAGTTGCAGGTCAAAGGCTAAGGCTTGGATTTCCAAGCCTTTCCCAAGCCTAAAACCAAGGTTACATGTGGGTTGGAAATTGAATTTTTAAATAACGCGTACATGTTATTTAAATGAAACGTGTACGTGTTTCATAACACATACGCATTATCTCATTACCCGTTGGGTAAAGGTAATGCATATGTGTTATATAACCTATATGTGTTCCTAGAACAGAACGTGTATGTGTTTCATAACGTGCATGCATTTCTGATATAGTCATTTTTCCCTAATTTGGTAAATACTGATAAAAGACATTTTTCTGCAATATTCCTTTTTTGCAGTACGAACTGAAAGTGCCATTTTCTACATTTTTTATTGCAAATGTGTCTTGTGCAGGGCATATTCTATTAAAAATTGTTGGAAGAGACAAAGTGTAGGTTGAATTTTCTGAAGTGGAATAAAGTACAAGAAATTTTTACAAGAAGATTTGGAAAAAGAGAATTTTTGGATGCATTCATGATGTTTTTGTACTTCAGAGTTTAAAGAAAAAATGATCTTCATACTACATAGTTTTATTTGAATATTTGAAGGAGATAACAATTTGAAAATAGGTTGTATTTGAATCATTTTTTGGTCATAAAAGAGGGTTTGGTAACAATGGGTGATAAGTAAAGACAAAGAAAAAGATGTAGAAAGTTAATGACACCTAAAGAAATTCAAGCAAATGGAGATATGGAGGCAAAAAGACAAAGGGATAGAAGGGAAAATATTTATCAAGTAAAAAAGTTGCAAGCATCCAGTTCCAAGAATGTTGAAGAGGAAGCCATGAATGATGAAATGAATGTAGATGATGCAAATGTGGAGATGGTGTATATGGAATAAAATGCAATTATGGAGACAAACCCAACTATGCCTTCAACTTCAACTTTGAATGATGTGGAAATAGTACCTATGCAAACAACTTTGGGTATGTCTTCAAATCCACCTCCCAATGATATGGAAAATGCACCTATTCATAAAATCCATCCAGGTATGTGTCCAAATCAAAGTGTTGATAATATTGATATTGATTGTTTAGATAAAGTTGGATACACCATTGATGATATCAATAATTCTAGGGTTGAAAAAATGCAAAAACAAAAAAATGATGAAATTATATCTTACATAGAGAATGCAAATGAGGATGAAATCCCTCATATTGATGAAAATGTGAATGAAATCCCTTTTACATTTGAAAATGAAAATGAAACCCCTTGTATGGATGAACTTGAAAATGTTTTTTTCACAATTGAAAGAGATGTGCTAGATAAACTTCGTGGTAACGTTTCTTGGAGATAAATTAGAAATTATGGAAATAGAATATATAAAATGTTTTTTTATAGAAACAAATTAGGATTACAATGTCAACTCATGGTGCAATTGATGATAATGTCGAAAATGGGAATAGTGATGAAACAATTAGGCGTTTTTGTAAAACCAAAAAAGAAAAATGATTCAGTAGAACAAGTCATATATAGTGTTGCTAATGCTATTGATTTTATAGGTAAGAAAATTTGATCAAAAGATAAGAATGTGGCTCAACATGCAATAACAACTGCTCTAGTTGATAAAGTAGCTTCAAATAAAATAATGTTTAGTAAGATTAGTAAATCTATAAAAGTAAATCCTGGAACTTTGATAAGAGCTACTAAAAGAAGAGAAAGTATTGAAAAGGATCCAATTAATCAATGTTGGAGTTTCAGTGGTAGACTCCCAAGATTAGACATGATTCAATTAAGTAATGAAATTAAATCTTTAATCATTTTTTTTTGGCATGATAATACAAGAGTATCACCTAACATTAGAGATGCCTTAAAATTAAGGGTGGGTTCAAAAATTCATGAACCTCAGCCAAATCATCTCTTAGATATGACTCAAACTGAATTATATAAAAAAAAAATAGATGCTTCAATCTTACCATTGAATATTAATATAATTCAAAGATCATTTGAAAAGTGTAAACCTTGATATGTTAGAATTAATAAGAAACGAATCTCTTGTTGTTATAAGACCCATGTACAATTTTGTTATTATTATGATAGTTTTTGATATATATGATGCACTTTGCATGCTAACCAAATTATGCAGGACATTTGTGGTATTCGTATGCCACCTAAAAGAATCAAAGATTTTATTGCAGGTTTGTTTTGTGAACCCTCTAATGGAAACTTATTTTATTTAAAAACATGTATTTCTGGAGAATGTGATAGATGTGGTAACTTTTCATTATTAGGAGAATGTATACTTGAAAGTAGTTTAGATGAATTTGGACAAGAATTAGTGGATGTAAAAAAATTTAAAAATGTTGACTATACTTTGAAAGATGGAAAATTTGAAAATGTTGTGAGCTAATTGTGGAAAAACTTAGTGTGCATGCATTTAGTAATGAATTTAAAGATAATATTGTACCTAAATATGTTCAACACTTTCAGTATGCTACTTGGCTTGATAATCAATTTCGTTTATGTAAAAACACATTCCCAATTGGAACTATAGTGTCAGTTGTTGATTTTACTAAAAATTATACTCTTGCTCCACAAGAAGAAATTCAATCACAGTATTATAATTCACTGCAAGTAGCTATATTTGTTCACATTGTTTACAAACATGCAGATGATAGTATAGAATATAATATAAATTTTTTGAGAGAGTACCATTTTTATGTAAGTGATAATCGATTACATTCATCTTCAGTCTGTTCAAACACATATGGAGTGTTTTTGAAGCTGGTCATGGTAAGGGAGAACACGATGGAGCAGGTGCATGTGTGAAAAGAGCTCTTGCTAGAGAGCAACTAAAATTTGAGGATGCTACAAAATTTAGAGATGCACGTGCAATTGCAGATTGGTACAATACCAAATTATCTACAAGAACAAGTGAGAGCTCAATAATTTGACACTTCTTTCAATTAGTTGAAGAAAATGATATTTTTTCTTGACAAGATTGTGAAACAATTAATGGATCTACAAAATGGCATTTGTTTAAGAGTTCGAATGCAAACACATGGACAATATGGACAAGGGAGTTGGCATGATTTTGTCAATTTTGTATTGCAGGTGATTGGGAGGCATGTGAAAATACAGAATGGGTCAAACAATGGCAACAAAGAGCCTTAACGCCTACATCGACACATGTTCAACACGAAATGACAATTGAAGATAATCAAATGTTTGCATCAGATGATTATGATCGTGTTTCGGATCTTATACAAGAAGGTACACTATTTATTGAGTTGAATTTTATATGTATGCATGTTTAATATATGTGAATTAAATATAAGTCACTCTTTATTGAATTTTTTATTTATTTTTGTAGGACATGTGTATGTTGTTGTTGCACCTGAGGGGAATGAAGAGTAGATTGAGTACTGGTTGGCTAGATGTGTTGAGAGAAAACATAAGTTGGTACATCCTAGAGTAGATGATGACAACTTTGAGTATCCAACTAGTTCAGTAGTTGTTGTTGGCACCTGGCTTCAAAAGTATTTGATGAGAAAGAATGGCTTACCTACATTTGAAGATTATGAAATACACAAGAAGATTATACATTATTCACATTTGATTTTAAAAACCAATATAAAACTAGTTAGATATCAAGGGAGGCCTACTAATAAAAGTTTTATGGACACTTTCAATGGATTATCATGAGACAATCATAGATGCATTACAAAAAAGAGAGGATGCAAATGGTACAATGGAGTAAATAAATATTGGTTAGTATATAGTTGTATATATTTAAATGATATATATATATATATATATATATATATATATATATATATATATATATATATATATATATATATATATATATATATATATTATCTTTAATAGTCATTTCCTAATTAAATTTTTATATCATCTTTTGTTTCAAGTCTCCCAAAATTAGATGCTTTACAAAAAAGAGAGAAGATACATATATTACAATGGAATTTGAATCTAGAGATAGGTAACTATATATATAGTTCTAGATACATTTAATTGATAGTATAAATATAAAACTAAATTTAATTCATTGTCATTTTATAAAAGGTTTATAATTGATTTAATATCCCCTTGAGCCATTCTCTTAAAACCCCTTAATCCAACCTCTTATGTACCATTAATCCATCCTCTCAAATTCCCTTAAGTCTCTCTATTAATTCCCCTTAAGCCATTCTATTAGGACCCCTTAATCCATCCACATGTATTCCCTTAAGTCACTCTCTCAACAACCCTTAAGCTATCCTCTTAGGACCCCTTAATCCATATCCTTGTATATCTACCCTTAATCCATCCACTTGTATCCCCTTAAGTCACTCTCTCAACATCCCTTAAGTTATCCTCTTAGGACCCCTTAATCCAAATCCTTGTATATCTACCCTTAATCCATCCACCTGCATCCCCTTAAGTCACTCTCTCAACACCCCTTAAGCTATCCTCTTAGGACCTCTTAATCCATATCCTCGTATATCTACCCTTAATCCATCCACTTGTATCCCCTTAAGTCACTCTCTCAACACCCCTTAAACTATCCTCTTAGGACCCCTTAATCCATATCCTCGTATATCTACCCTTAATCCATCCACTTGTATCCCCTTAAGTCACTCTCTCAACACCCCTTAGGCTATCCTCTTAGGACCCCTTAATCCATCCAATTGCATCCCCTTAAGTCACTCTCTCAACACCCCTTAAGCTATCCCCTTAGGACCCCTTAATCCATATACTTGTATATCTACCCTTAATCCGTCCACCTGCATCCCCTTAAGTCACTCTCTCAACGCCCCTTAAGAAATCCTCTTAGGACCCCTTAATCCATCCACTTGTATCCCCTTAAGTCACTCTCTCAACACCCCTTAAGCTATCCTCTTAGGACCCCTTAATGGTTTAGGGTTCATCTCCTAGTCTCTAGGTCATATGGTTTAGGGTTTATGGTTTCTAGGATTCATGAGATGCTTAGAATAAAAAATCTATATGTGTTACTATGTCATATGGTTTAGGTTTTATAGTTTATAGGGTTCCTAATATGCTTAGAATAACAAATCTATATGGGATAATGGTTTAGGGTTCATCTACTAGTCTCTAGGTCATATTGTTTAGGGTTTACGGTTTCTAGGGTTCATGAAATGCTTAGAATAACAAATCTATATGGATTAATGGTTTAGGGTTCATCTCTCAATCTCTAGGTCATATGGTTTAGGGTTTATGGTTTCTAGGGTTCATTAGATGCTTAGAATAACAAATATATATGGGTTTTAAGGGTTTAGTGTTCATCTCCTAGGATTTAGGTCATATGGTTTAGGGTTTAGGGTTTAAAGTCATTCTCTCAACTCTCCTTAATCCATAATCTTGCATCCCTTAAGTCACTCTCATCATTCCCCTTAAGCCATCCCCTTAGGGCCTATTAAGCCATATCGTAAGGTTCATGACATGCATCCCCTTATTCCACTATCTTACATCCCTTTAAGTCATTCTATCAACTCCCCTTAATACACCCTCTTACATCCCTTCAAGTCATTCTATCAACTCCCCTTAATCAACTCTCTTACATCCCTTTAAGTCATTCTATCAACTCCCCTTAATCCACCCTCTTACACTCCTTCAAGTCATTCTATCAACTCCTCTTAATCCACCCTCTTGCATCCCCTTAATCCACTCTCTTACATCCCTTTAAGTCATTCTATCAACTCCCCTTAATCCACTCTTACATCCCTTTAAGTCATTCTATAAACTCCCCTTAATCCACCCTCTCGCATCCCCTTAAGCCATCCTCTTAAAGGACCCTTAAGTCATATCCTCTTACATACCCTTAATCCACAATATTGCATCCCTTAAGTCACTCTCAAAATTCTCCTTAAGCCATCCTCTTAGGAACTTTTAAGCCCCTAGGTTTCATGACATGCATCCTCTTAACTTACCATCCTCTTAACTCCACTTAAGGCATTCTCTTAAGACCCCCCTTAAGATATATATCCCCTTAGGTCCCCTTAATCCATCCTATGGCAAACATCATTTGAATTTGAATGGAATTTACTATATATTATTCTTTTCTCGCATGAATTTTTTACTTAAATGACTCATAAAAATTATATTTAGTTTACTTACATTAATTACTTTTTCAGGTTCTCATCAAGTCGGTCTACCATGTGATTGTCACTGAAAAAATTATTTTATCAAGAGACTATGTAAATATCAATTTTTGGTCTTCACGTGAAAGTTGATAAGCTTTAATTGTATCTACATGCACATATATGTTTCATCATGTTATATAGTTGTATTAAACATCAATACACATTATATATGTTTGTTTGATGTATGAACTTCAATGAGCTTATTAGGGTATGTGCAGGATCATGATGGGCCAAAAAGTGGCGATATGATGGGTGTTTGTAGGGTATGTGGCTGACGACTTTTTGTTACCCAAAATTAATGAAATGAAAAGTGTTTTTAAAGGAGATTCTCATCTTTCCACTAATATAAATTATGCTTTACTTTGAATTTAATAAATAATTATTATTCATTTTATATTTGAATTACGACTAAAGTCCTGATTGATAGGCTGATTGAAAAACATCTATAGCTTTCAAACGGTATCACATTTTTTCAATCTGAAACATGCATCACATTCTATGCTTCATATATTGTAGGATTAAAAAAAAAATGAATTTCATGAAGTTTTGACCAAGTTAAGGTGGTTAGACGTACAAGTTTTTATATTTTTAAAAAGTTATAATAAAAAAAAAAAAATTAATTATTTACTTGGAAAAAAATTACAAAAATATGCATCACATCGAAATGAGTCCTCTACTTATATCTAAAATATTATAAAAAAATATTATCATTTTATTGTGGTTAGGGTGGTCAAACATACACCTACTTCTTAGTTTTTCCCCGAATTTAAGTACTCTTGCATTGAAATTTCAAATTTTCACCAAATAGATTTTGTTTAAAAAAAATAAATCTAGTAGTTTAGAAACTACATTCAATTTTCTACAAATTCGATTCTTACATATTTTTGAAATAATATAGATAACTTACTCAAATTTTTAAGTCAAGTTGCCTAACTCTGATTTTTCTGAATTTTTTGCCACTTAAGGGCCTGTTTTTTCCATCATGATCCTGCACATACCCATTAGTCACTTTTTTAAATATCTTGTTCCAATTTTATAGATTTTACATTTCATGTCTTGTATTTACCATATTGTATACAATTGTTCTATTGTATAAATTATACATTTTATACATACAAGGAGATAGATTTTTGTTTATTGATTCAAATATTTGCTAGAATTGGAAAATAGTTAAAATTACCTATCCTTAATTTATTATGTACATATTATCTAAACTATTTAAGGAATGCTTTAATTTGTCACCTAACCATCTGATAAATTATATATATGAAATTTGATTCTAGATAAGAATTTATATAGTGCATGTATTACTTGAAAATTAGATAATTTATATGTATACATACATGAGTGCATAAAATCATCAAAATGAACATAACACGATCATAATTGACTGCATATATAAGGGTGATCCCATAATAGTGGTTTACAATTTCTGGCCAAACTGGACACTAAAATTATTATTTTTAACTAAATCTTCACATTCGGGCACCTATAGCGGCTAAACTGTGAGGAATTTGAAGATGGTGAAAACTAGAGTCTCATCAAATTTTGTCTATAGATTCTAAAAATATTTTTTTCAAATTTTTTGGAATCAAATTGCACTTCTTTTCCATCTCCCGAAAATTTTTTTTTCAAAACAACATTTTTTAAAAAGTGGCAATAATGTATAATGCATAACTTTTTTCCATGAAGGATAAAATTCTAATTCTTTCAAATTTATATTTGTAACTCTGATATCTAGTGCTTCCACTTGGTTAGATAGTTTTTATTGAACATTTTTCTTTAATCAAGTTTCAAATTCAAACAAATTACAATTCAGTACGACCAGATAACATGTAAATTTTTTTATATGTCAAAATTTAATTTAATTTTTTGTTGGATCAAGGACTTCAATATCTGGTGCACTCATATTTTTCTTTTTTTTATAATCTTCTATTTTTCCACATGTGAAGAACAAAGAAATTCATTTTGATGAAAAACCTATGTTTAATAAAACTTAAAAAACAAATACATAACAAAACCAAAACATATTAAAATTATATTCATTGGATAGCTTGTTCTAAGGAATACCATAATCATTTGAAATAAATTTTAAATGAATTCATTTCATCCCCCAAAAACTAAATCAAAAGTGATTTTTTATCAGCATTTTGATAGGTGTAAAGGAGACACATTTATAGGTATGGTTTAAAACTAGCGAGGTCCTATCAAATGGGGTTTGATCTAAGGTGATTTGATCAAACACTCTTCAATTGGAATCCTTAAAATGGAACTTTTTAAGGCTTAAATCATTATATTTTCTAAAAATATTTGATTTCAGCTAAAATCCATTCCTCGGGAATTGTAAGCCACTATTATCACAACACCCATAATCATCACATGTATTAAAGTCAACTGATATAAATAAACACAAATATGATAATAACATGTTCAAAATAAAACTAGAGATAGATAGTCCATAAAATTTATATATCAAGATGTACATATGTCAAGCCCAACACATACATTTAAATAAAACTATAAAGATCTATAGTGCATAAAATTTAAAACCATCTAACTATTAGGTTGATCAATCATATCAAGTCTCCTCTTTGTTCCATGTCGACCAGATGTACCCACATCATGCTAGAAAAGAGTACAAGAAACTTAAAATTATATTTAAAGTTATTTCAAAATTTTGATATAATTAAACATATTTAAAATTGAAAATATAAACTTTTAAATAAAAATAAATTTAATTAAATATATCTAGTAAATACAATAAAAATGATTTTTAGTATGCATAAATTACCATATGATCATGTGAATCTACTGGCACATTTTGTTCAACGGGTCGCATAACTATCAATTGAGAAGATCCAAATGTCTGATCTACTATATCCTACATATTCATATAAAGCAAACAATATGTTAAAACCTCGAATATATATATATATATATATATATATATATATATATATATATATATTTAAAAGGTCCATAAAATTTTTATAGGAGATTAAGTAAATTTTACAACCTCAAATGATATGACCTCATGATCACGCACCTAAGATTTCCCATGCACAAATGTCGACGATGTCTCAAGTGCACCCACCATGGATATCTCATGAAATCCCTACATGTATAGATGTACAACAATTTGTATAGATCATTCACACATGTGTATGTAAATGAACAAATTAAATTAGATCTATGATGTGTATTTTTAATTTAAACTTAACAAACTTTTGAAAATACGCACCTGAGCTGATGATGTCTCAGAGCGGTCACCACAAGTTGTGGTTGGTTAGTACTAGGTATTGTATGACCTCCCTGCATCTAGATATAATATAATATTATATCTATTCACACATGTGTACAATTTCAAATTAAAAAATTAGATATATCCACACAAATTATTTAATATATACTGGTTTAGGTACCTATCCAAAAGGTGAGCCCATATCTACAACACTCAACATATAGACACAATGATCATATTGAGTTTTAGGCATTGTGTGATCATGCGTCTACACCAAACACTTATTGAATTAATATTATATTATATATATATATATATATATATATATATATAATTTGATGTTATCATTTACATAAATTATTCAAATTTCAAAATTGAATTAAATTTAAGCTCAAAAGATGAACATGCCTATGTAGGACGAGCCTCAGAATATAGTAAATTTAGGTATGACCCCATCTCAGATGCATGTGGGTCACCTGAAGTGGATGTCTGAGTAGCCCTATAGCCTAAGCCTCCATTCTCTCTATTGGCTACTTCAGTCACTATGTGTGTAGTCTGATGAGTGAGATGTCCTGAAAGTGAACTCAATGCTCCTAATGTTGATAACATGGTCTGCTCCTTAAATGTAGCGGGAACACTAGGAAAAGGAGGAGGAACAATTGGAGCACATTGTTGAGGATCGAAATTTTCTCCTAGTCTATGTTGGGGCATGCCACGCCCAACTACCTAAAATGACCTCATATCAAAATAGTTGGGTTTTTTACCCAACTCAAACTAAACCCATAAATTTTTCAAAAAGTATAAGGGCACCTCAGAGTTACCATGTGGTGGAGTATCAAACACCATCCACCATCTATCCCAAAAATGAATAGCTATTTATGGATGCCTACACCATAAAATCAAATTTTGTTTTTTCATGGGTGGAATTGGTTGGTTTGTTTGGGGATTAATAAAATATTGGCACATGGCTTGTTTGGTAATTTTTAGGTCATTGATTTCTTTATAAGACAATCCATCCACATAGAATTGTCTCCTCTCTTCTCTCGATTGATGGAACTTATATCTACATCCGCATAAATAGATCGAACTAAATCGACAGTATTTTTAATCGTAGATGTAAACCGTGCGAGATGGGGAGGGACTCTAGGCTCATTTTTATTAGATCTATATTTCCTTGAATGACAATAACGTTTTCTCGAATACTCTCTCTTAATTGATCTTGATCAACTACATGAGGGGGTGGGGGGTTAGGCGGTGGAGAGTGTGGAGGTGTGCTAGGGTTTTGTTCTGGTGGTGGATTGGGATGTATGGGATCTATAGGAATTTCTAGATCAACCATAAAATCCACTATATTAAACTCTAGATCCCTGTGAGTAATTAAATGGCAATTGCATGTCAAACAATTAAAATATATATATCAACAAACTAATTAAATAATGTATACAATTTGAAAATTATTTAAAATCACATTGAACATGCAAAAATTCAAAATACATTTCATTTGAAGACCATTCAATTTATAACATTAAAAAATCCATAGCATTAAAAATTCATAGCATGTATACACACATTAAATTGAGTCTAGTGTGTGGTTATTAATATGAAGGGTAGAAATGAAATTATGGGGTTTTATTAAAATTTATAATCCCATTCATTTTTTCAAATAATAGTAAAGATAAGAATGAAAAATTAATAGAAGACATTCAAAGGGACACATAGATATATGCTAGTGACCTAATTGCAATGTACAAAATATGACCCCTTAAGACATTGATTTACGATTTAGGGTGATAGAATGGCTTAAGGGGATCTATGTGTAGTAAGGTCCACATAGATAAGGGACACATAGATATATATATGCTAGTGACCTAATTGCAATGTACAAAATAGGACCCCTTATGACATCGATTTATGATTTAGGGTGATAGGATGGCTTAAGGGGATCTATGTGTAGTACGGTCCTAGGAAAAAATGGTCCATGGCTTAAAGGAATAAAATTTGGTGGAGTTGCCTAAGGCAGCCAAATTTCATTTTAAGGTCCTACAATAAAATGAATGCTTTAGGGTTTAGTGATTAGATTTTAGAGTTCATGGTTTAGGGTTTAGGGAACTCAGGGTGAAGTTCGGGTGGCCCTTGGAATACTGGACTTGCAAGTTAGTGAGCAACATTTTCTTGTGGAACAGTTGATTGAGATAGCTCTTGTTTCCCAACAAGAGTATATCTATAGAGCTAAGGTATATCGATTGTGAATAGACGTATTAATCAAGTATGACATATAATTTAATTAAATCTAAGGACGTAAATTGATTTATCTAAATTTTCAAATTTCATGATAAGAGACACAAGTTCTCTATAGTGGGACAAAGTAGTTAAGAAGAAATTACAAGTTTAACACTAACATTAAAATTTATAATCTCATTCATTGTTTTCAAAGAATACTAAAGATAAGAATGAAAAATTAATAGAATACATTCAAAGGGACACATAGATATATGCTAGTGACCTAATTGCAATTTACAAAATAAATAAAGATGAGCTTGAGCTCTATTCACCAAATTTTGAGAACTTATTTGACCCCCTTAGCAAATGTCATATTAGGACCCCTTAAGACATCGATTTATGATTTAGGGTGATAGGATGGCTTGAGGGGATCTAAGTCTAGTAAGGTCCTGGGAAAAAATGTTCCATGGCTTTTAAGGGAATAAAATTTGGTGTAGTTACCTAAGGCAACCAAATTTCATTTTAAGGTCCTACAACAAAATGAATGCTTTAGGGTTTAGGGTTTAGATTTAGAGATTTGATGACATGAAAACATATAGAAGACACATGAATAAATTTTTACAAGTAAATGAGAAACCTTACCACCTAAACTTAGTGCTTTGAATCAAATATGTGACATTCTAGGAATAACTTCAATATATCAACAATTAGGAATTTTAGATTTCAATTATAACAAAGTTGTTGAGTTAAGATGGATTTTGAACGTATTTCCATCTAAGCACTCTTGGATGATTTAAAAAGGAAGAGGGGATCTAAAGTGATTTAGACCCAATTTTTTTTCTAATCATATATTTTTTGAAACTTTTCTATGACATAGACTCTTCCTTCATATTTATAAATTCTAGACACATGGGTTTTCAAAAAAGAACCTAACTACCACTAAGTGAGGAATAAATTGATCAATTCAATAAATAAATAATCTTAGAAAATAAACCTTCGGTTATAGAATTGACTTACATTTATGAATCATCTATCAATTTTATCAAAAAAGTAATTTGAATTTTCCATTGAAATGTTCATGCTACAAGTTAGCTTTGATACACAAGTTTAGAGAAAGTACAACATTTAGTTTTCCTAATAGAACAATGCCCCTACACATGAGAGTTAAACTAGGAATTATATTACACACAACCTATAGATCTTATGAATAACATCCTATAAATTAAGGCTTAAATATGATCATAATGCATCCTTACATAATTCACAAAGGATCTCATCCAAATAAGAGAAATGGGTAGAAATTATTCATGCTTCACATTTTAATATTTATTTGATTTATAAAATTTATGTGTCTAGCTATCCATATTGCACATAGTCTAGATTAACAAGTATGACTTGCATTTCTATGTTTTTTTAAGAGAATACATCATACACTATATAAGCTAATAACATTGATATAGAGTGATTACATGCTCATATCAACTAGCATAATGATATATACACTTATTAAATCAAGCACATAGTTTCACATGATGTACATTATTTTACTTCACTGGTACACTTTCTCAAGTTAAATTATACAATCATGAAGTTTTTTGAGATAAAATTATCTATCATTTATATTATGTGAACATATTATAATTAAATCAATTTGTTGGTTAATATATCTATGCATCAATTGTTTGTACCTCCTTTATTAGTCAATTATGAATTTCATTGGTAGTTGTGTGGATCACCAAAAACATACCAAAATGTACCTAACCTATGGACTATAATGTGATCCATCCCTACATGTTATGTCATCAAATATTACTACACATCCTTATTTTACCTCTTCTATTATATCACATGCCCCTAATATTGAACTTGTCATCACTTCCACCCTAAATAAACTAAGAACCATGAGTGAGAGTAAAAATCATACAAAGAAGGTTATGTCAAATAAAAAATGTAATCTAAACCTCCAAGGAGCCCTAATTTAGGGTTTTAGGTTTGCGTTTTAGGGTAAATAGGGTTTTAGGTTTACGTTTTAGGGTTTAGGTCCAAGGATTAACCTGTGTAAATTATTTTTTAGGTACCTATGTAAATTTGGTAACCTAGAGTTTCTAGGGTTTTGATTTCTAAGTTAAATGTGTCCAATTTAGGTTTAGTTTTTATGGTTTTCAATTTGCAATTTAATGTTCTTTGTTTCATTAATGTTTTTGGTTTTTTAAATGCAATTAAAAAATTATAAACTATTGAACTAAAACAAACTAAACAAAAAAACACTGAATACTAATTACAAAACAAAAAAATAAGATATAAAGCAAAAAAAGGAAGAATTCAACCAACCTGGAGGTCATTGAGGTTAGTTGTGTCGATGGGAGGAGGTGGTAGTGAAAATTTTCTTCAATCAGACCATTTGAAATGTGTATGCGATCTAGTCTCCTCTTCTCTGGCGCGGACGAAAATGTGAGTTAAAATGAAACACAGTTGCCAATTTTAAAAAATAAATAGCATTGTGAAACACGTATGCATTCTAAACACGTACGCATTTCATAATGCATATGTGTTTTAAGTTCACGTACCTAAAGTTGAACACATAAGCGTTTAGATTTAGGCTCAGGCACCTAATCTGTAATGCGTATGGATTTTTTGAAAACACGTATGTGTTTCATGCGAATTTTTTTGTTTTGCGCAAAATTTTCCCTCTTCATGTACCCAACTTCTTGCTTTTACCCCAAAGCCCAGTCGACTGGTACAAAGTTGTCCTATTTGATGGAACCCACATGCAGATGGGAACTTTTCCTACAAAATACAATGACATTTTGTTTATAGGGGAATTGAAAATAGGTTCGATTATGTGCTTGACAAACTATTTTTCTAGAAAGTTGTGGGAATCAAGGTTTGATATAGTTATGCCTTGCTTGTACTTGTAGTTTCCTGCTTCCTTGTTTGTGGGGGATGCCTTTTAAAGTATTTAATGTTTATTTCATTCTAGGGCAATTGTCATACTATTCCTAGATGTCAAAATGATAGATTGCCAGCTAATTGGAAACCTAAATATTTGTTTAGAGATCAAGAAGAAAAAAAAGTTGGTTGTGACTTGCCCCCCCCATCCAAATGAGCCTCCACCTTTGGAATTAATACATCTCCAAGGTAGAAAGATGCTCCTAGAAAAATCAACCTTGTTAAAGAGTTGAATGTTTACCAAACCAAATGGATGATAAAAATTCATGTAACAACAAAGAGGGATATGCACCATTATAGCAGGCAAGGGCATGAGGAGTAGGTATTCAGCTTTGATATTATTAATGATGAGGGCATAAAAATATGGATTATGTTCTTTAATGACATTACAGAGCTGCATTATGATAGGGTTGAGGTGGGACATACTTATTATGTGTCAAAGGCATCGGTGAGACAGGCAGACAGAAAATTTAATAAGTTAAACAACGAGATAGAAATCATTTTGGATCAAAACTCAATGTTAAAATGTTGTGATGATGAGGCCTTTGTTTTAGAAAAAGTACTTAAGTTCACCCCATTAAATGAAATTTCAAATTACACTAATAACAATTTAATTGATGTTATTGGCACTGTGGTGCATGTGGGAATGGTATCGACTATACAAAGAAAGGATCAGTCCCAAACAATTTGAAGGACTATCAAACTTAATGATTTGTCATCTTTTTCAATTGATGTTAAATTGTGGGGCTCAAATTGTGAAGAAAAGGTTCATGAGTTGGAGAGGTTGTACACCCCTAGTTCAGCTCTCATCCTTGTTAAAAATGCACATGTTGGGTATTTCAATGGAGTTTCTTTGAACACAGCCACAGGGACTCTTCTATATATAAATCCTAACATACCAAAAGCACAACCATTGATCGAAAGAGGATATATTGATCCACCTACTATTGAGCCCCCCCAGGCAGTCCCTTGAAAGGTTGCTTTGGGAAATGGGAGAGTCACTATTTCATATAAGTTGTCCAGACCACTACCTTGACTTGCTACAGAATTTGTAAGCTACTCTCAAGGAAACAATAAAATTTATAAAAACTAATGGATTATGTTATGTTGCATGCCCATTGGAGATGAATGGTAAACAATGCAAGAAAAAATTTGCACAATCTAAGAAAAATACATGGTTCTGCCCAAAATTCTAGAAAACAATAGCTGACTGTGACTTTCAATATTTATTTCAACTAAAGATGGAAGACCACACAGGAAAGCTTTGGGAAATTGCTTTTGATGAGGCTGCAACAAGCTTATTACAAATGTCAGCAAAAAACTTTACATGTTGCAATATGAGTCTACTGCTGAAATGACTAATGAGTCTGTTATCAATGTTGTCACCTACATGCCATTTGTTTTCACTATTCTAATCAAAACTCAAACTTATAATTCAGAAACAAGACTGAAAACAACAATAGTGAAGGTTGCAAAGGTTAACTTTGAAGCTAAGTGCAAGTTGTTACTATCATATTTTTTGGCTATTTCTCATGTCATGTAGCAGTCTCCAGAGATATTTGTTGTACTACCTTGAACACCAAAACAACCATGGCTAATTGTGACTTTGCATATTTCTTATAGTTCATGTTGACTGGACATTTGGTTTGTTTTGTTCCCTCGCACTGCTTGTCACATAAAAAAGACCTTTCCTTTCTACTGGTATTGCTTTGTTGTTTGTTTGATTGGTTATATATTAAGATAGTGAATTATAACTTATAATGTTTAAGTAAAAAATACACACTTGTTTTCTTTTCTATTATTTATGTTGCTTATAATTTCGTTACATTTTAAGTGTATATTTCTAATTTAATTTTATACTATTTATTTATATAGAGTTATTTTCCTTTTTAAGAGATGTATCACTATCTACACCTACTCATATATCTACTTGTGGACATAGTTGTATGTATGTGTAAATTTATGTATGCATATAGATAAATATACATGTATGCAATTGAAATTTTCCTATGTATACAACTTTTTGGTATAGATGTGTGTAGATATGTGTATGTGTATTGGATATCTATGTGTATATGTATACACAATTCAATATTTACAAGTATCTATGAGTTGTTTCAAATATAATGTTGCTTTCATCTTGTTTACAATGTTCTTAGTGCATAGAATATCTTGATAGAGTTTTGTGTAGATATATGTGTCTATGATGTATTTTTCTATGTAAGTATCATGTATGGGTATCCATCTAATGCTTACCAAGTGTTCTTGCTACTGCTTTGTGATCCCTAATGATAGTGCCATGCTGGATGTGGATATCATATGGTTCTTAGCTATAATGTTTGTTACGTATGTTGTGCAACTCAATCCACAACCTAGTGTTGAACAATGCGTTATTGAAACTACCGTAAACTTCTCAATTAGTTTGGTGAGTTTTAAATGTAAATTATTATTGTGACCATTGGAAATATATGTAGCACATACATGAGACAATGTTCCCATGGAAAGGTGTGCAAAGTGATGCTTGTTTCCTCTGTGCAAGAAAATCAAATAGCTCAAGTTATACAGGTTGCCTTTTTTTCTATAAGGGAGTGTTGATTGTTGTTCTCTTTCTTAGGGTACATTTTTCCATTTTGGGTAAGGTTGTATTGGGAGAGACTATATATTTCATTCAAACCAATATTCTTTGATTCATGGATTGGCTTTTATAGCATGTCCCCTGTGATAATTTTTTGCCAGTGCTTCTCTCTAAAAACAAGCCAGTGGTTTGCATGGGTTTTTCAACATGAGTTTCTTTGTGTGCTTCTTTGTATGGCCTCCATTTTTTGGCTATGTTTGCAACGGAATAAAACTATTAACATAATCCAATTTTTTTTTGTGTTATGTTGCTCGCCACCCTAGGTTTTTTTATCCATTGGTTTTCCAGTCACAATTCTTTTGTATTTTGTGCAATCAACAATGCATATATATGTGCCTCTTCAAAAAGGCTTAGATTTGGTTCAAAGGTTAGGCATACAGAAATATTGCACCAAATAGCAAGCAACTAAATTGCTCAGTTGAACTATGTAGACCTACCTTTGTATTTTGCTACAAACTACATGATACATACCAACAATTATAGTGCACTGTAAATCAAACAAGATGATATTCTCCAACAAAACTATTCATTATCATCATCATCATCAAAAATTTCTCTTCTTATGGTAAGTGAATTGCTTCTCCTTTCCTCTTCACCTCTATGCATATAGAATCTGCACCATGTCTAAATTCACTTCATTATCATTTTTTATATGTGACATGTAATTGTGCTATTAGATATATTTTTCTTATAAATTATAGAGCCACTTAAATTTCGTGTTTTAGATATTGCTTGCCAATAAAACATGTTCGTAGTACCAAAGTTCATAGTTCACTTCTATGTAGGTATATTCCGTTGAAACCATTTTAGATTACAGCTACATTGTATTCGTATACAAGATGTAGGTCTCCCCAGAAATGATAAATGGCTTTATGATTACACATTTTCATGTTGTATGGCCTTCACTTGTATTCCATCTATATACAATGTAAGCCTATGTATCTTTTTTTTCCATTTCTTATTTCACAACTCCATGTCAAATTATAAAAAATATTCAACATTGATTTCCACTGAACAAATTCCCTCTAGTGCCAAAGCATTACCTTCACCGTTGACCAAATTGGTGGATAATTAATGTTATTTCTTGGGGGTTTGGTTATAGGAAATGATGCTCCATGACCTAATATGGTAGGGTGGAGACCAGGATTCCTTTTCTATGTCCAGACTTCAATCCATTTTGTGTACAAGGCATTTCTAGATTTTATTTACTTACTCTGTTGTATTGCAACTCCATTGTATCTCATTTGTAATTAATTCTATAAGTCTTTATATTTTGTCATTTTTGTATTGTCTACCAACTGAGACAATTTTCCTTCATAGGCCTTTTCATGTGATTAGATCTTGTATTGAGTCATTGGCAGCCGAAACATTGCTCTCACCATTGATCATAGTGGTGGACAGTTTATTTTCTTTCTCAGGGTTTTGGTGAGAGTGCACAATGCTCCATGAGCCAATATGGTAGGGTAGAAATTGGGCCTTGTTTTGTTTTGTGCATACTGCATTCTTCCACACACACCAGGTATGGCTAAATTATAATCACTCCATTCAACCCATTGCAAGTAGAGAGCAAATCATGTATTATAAAATATAGAACTTTGATATATTTTGATTTACATATTGTTTATCAATAAAGTGTGATCATTGCACTAAAATTCACACTTTGTATACACATACGATGTATATGGTTTGACCTTTGCACTTAAATTTTGCATAGGACTATAGCTATGAGTTTTAGCTTTCCGCCAGGATGGCTGTAATGAAATAAAATAGTTAATGGTATGTGCTTCATTCTATTTTTGCATAATCAGCATACTAAACTTCACACTTTTTGTTATTCTTCCAGACCATATTCCAGCCATAATATGATATTTGATGGACTAATTTGTTAAAAAAAACCTTTTAGAATAATGATAGTGGCTACAAAATCAGTAACAATGGTCAATTACACAATCAAATCCTAATGTATTCTATATTGATTATAATAAGCAATATTCATTTCACCATTAATCAGAGTGGTGGGCAATGTCTATTCTTTCTTGGAGGTTTGTGAGAGTCAATGAGGTTCCATGACCCAATATGGTAGGGTGGAGAGCAGGCCTTATTGTGTTGAGTTTTATTTTATATTTTTTATGTAGAAATTTCTATCTTTTTGACATAGGATTCATAAAAAATTCATATGTTTTAGGTTATAGTAACAACATAGTGAACTAGTTGATCTTATACACTTTATGTTAGATTCCATTGGGAATTTTTTATTATTGTTCTCTTGCCTAAGCTATATCATTTCATTATTGAGAAGGTGTTGTCAAAAAGGCTATGTTATTTCAATTTTTGATAGGGTTATGTTGAGTTGTTGTCAATTCCCTCTTGGTCTCCCTTTATGCTTTGCATTTTGTGGTTGAATTTTTAAATTTCCTCATGGATCATCTAATTTCTCTTAGCCAGTTTTACAATATGTTCATATTCATAGTCGCTCCAAAAAATGTGCTTCTCCGTTGGGAGATATTGTTCAAGAACTTGGGTGTTGATATTCTAGTTTATATGCTAAACATATGGATGAGCTTTGCAAATGAAGTTCAACCAATTGTGAAGATGAAGTGACTGTAAGTGTGGCTGTCAATCAACATGCCACTTCTTGAACTCTCTTTCCCAAGGGAGAATAGTCGATGACGCTCCATGACCCAATATGGTAGGGTGGAGAGAAGACCTGCGTTTGTATGCCCAGACTTCAATCCATTCTATACAAAAGGTATGCCTATATTTTATTTACTTACTATGTTCTACTACAATTGCATTGCATCATGTTTGTAATTAATTGTATAAGTCTATATTTTCTTATTTATTTATTATCTACCAATGTTGAGTGTTTGTTACACTAAACTTCACATAATGCTTTCATGTTTGTAGCTAGCCACAACTCAAATAGTTGTTCTTTGAAGCCCTTTTGATGCCATTAGATCTTCTATTAAGTCATTGGTGGCTGAAACCTTGCTTTCACCATTGCTCACAATGATGGAGAATTTATTTTCTTGCTCACTAATTTTCTAAGAGTGCACGACGCTCCATGGGCCAATATGGTAGGGTGGAAATCGACCCTTGTTTTGTTTTGTACATGTTGCATTTTGTCACATGCACCAAGTATGGCTAAATTATAATTACTTCATTTTTCCTCTTACAATCACAGAGCAAGATATGTATTATAAAATATAGAACTTTGATATCTCCTCATTTAGACATTGTGTATGAATTAGACATGATTACTGCACTAAAATTCACACTTTGTATATAGATAAGTTGTATACGGTGTGGCCCTTGTAGTGAAAGTTTTGCATAGGACTATAGTTGTGAGTTTTAGCTTCCTATTGTGATCGTTGTAATGGATTAAAATAGTTAATGTTATGCAATTCATTCTATTTTTGCATAATCACCACACTAAATTTCACACCTTTTTTCTTATTCTTGCAGACCATGCTCCAGCAATAATGCGGTATTTGATGAACTAATGTGTTACAAACAACCTTCTTGAATAATGATAGTGACTGTAAAATTAGCAACAATGGTCAAATAGACAATCATATCCTAATGTACTCTATATTGATTGTAATACACAATATTCATTTCACCACTAATCACAGTGGTGGCCAATCTATATTCTTGCTTGAGGGTTTGGTGAGGGTCCATGAGGCTTCATGACCCAATATGGTAGGGTGGAGAGTAGGCTTCATTGTGTTGAGTTTTACTTTATATTTTTTATGTATAGATCGCTATCTTTCTGACGTAGCATTTAGAAAAAAATCATATGTTTAAGCTTATCATTACAATGGAGTAAAATAGTTGATCTTATACACTTTATGTTAGATTCCATTAGGCATTGTTGATTATTGTTCTCTTGCTTATACTCTACATCCGACAAAAAATTAAATTGTTTTAACCAAAATTTGTCTACGGTTCTTTGTTGCTAGCTACGAAAAGGTCCTTAGTTTGTATCATAAAGAATTGATGTAGTGGCCAAATTATTCGGTGGCCTTATATAATCATGAATTCAACTAATAGTATGCCACGATTATTATTTCCCATCTAAATAATCATAAGTAATGTCATCAATTATTTAGACATTCAACCTTATCCATAATAATATTATATTTTGATTAACTAATAAAACTTAATGATATCAAGGTATTATTTTTAGATTTTTTTAACTATAATTCATCTAGGGTACTTTTTTACTAGCTACGAAAAGATCCTTAGTTTGTATCATTTTGAATTGATGTAGTGACTAAATTATGGGGTGGGCTTATATAATCATGAATTCAACTAATATTATGCCAACATTATTATTTCCCAACTAAATATAGATTAGTAATGTCATCAATTTAGACATTGAACCTTATCCATAATAATATTATATTTTGATTAACTAATAAAACTTACTGATATTGGCATTACTTAATGAAATCATTTCATATTTAATAATAATATTTTTTGTTTAATTAACAACTTAACTACATAATATTATTATTTACCCCACCAACCTAATTACCAATAATAATGATGTTATCACCAAATAATAAATTGAATGTTAATACAATTGTTCTTTAACCAAACCTCTATATGTATATATATATATATATATTCAACAAAGTTACTTTTTCACCAACTATTACTTACAGACTTTGTGCTTTATATACATATCCTCCTTTCCACTCTTTAGGGTTAACACCCTCCTTCGGTCCCCATTATAATTTCAAATAAGATAATGACGATAAACTATAAGGTAAAAATGGGATACAATATTGTTTCTACTCAATCACTTTAATTATCACCTATAATATATCTAGCCATCCATTGTATTATTCATTGGATTCCCTAATATGTAACTATATTGTGTACATTTACTGCGACATATACCCAATGTTGCATATGCCATTCATAGCTACGGTTCCCACTCATGCCATTCACATTCTAATGTTCTTCCATAGTCATGTATGCACATCACTTGCCTTTCATGTTGCTCTCCGTCTATTGGCTCATTGTTGCATGTTACTACATGGAACTGCTAGTTAATAATATTAGCAGAATGATTTTTTTAATAAAATTTATCTTAATAAATTAAATTTAGTAAATTAAATACAATTTAAATTTTTAAATAATTAGTTTTGTTAATAATGTAATTTCTCTCCAAAATTTAAGTTATGATATAATTTTATATGTATTTTAGTTTAATAGTTGATAGGACTAGATGCACATCTATATTTGCCATTTTTCTCTAGGTCAATTAATCATGGATACTAGTACATGGAAAACTTGAAGTTATGGATTAAATAATATTTATAAAAAGCATGGAACATTAAATAATTCTCATTTTTAAAAAGACTTATTAGTGATCCCATTAATTAATATAATTGAATAATAAATTTAATTAGTAATATTGAATAAAAAAATATTCTTTAAAAAAGTTTTTCCATAAATTTAGGTATGGCATATTTGTTGCAATACTTGTGTGGTATTGGATGATCTATTACTTTCATGTTATTTGTTGTGATTATTTCTTATTTGAATATTAGTTATGATGGTTGTCACTAATGATTTTTTCAAAAAGAAAAAGAACTTTTATATATAAATACTTTTTTATAAATAGTATTTACTCCATAATTTTGTAAATAAAAGCATTTTTATCCATGTAGTTTATGAGTTAGTAGTCGTATAATAAAATCGTCACAAGTAGAAAGGACTCAAAATTAGTTCATTATAGCCTGGAAATTGAAAGTAAAAAATATTAGATTTTAAATGATTGATTCTAGTACAAAGATGTTCTATAATTGGTGCATGAAAAAAATTAGGAGGACTTAGTTAAACCAAAATAATAAATGGATGATCAAATAGAATAAGGACAAATAGCACTTAGAGAGGAAACATGTGCATAGTCCAATTGAAGACTAACTTACACCATCTTTGATGGAAAACGAATAAACAAGCCTCATGAAAAGAATAATACGATGACACCTGAAACATATTTTTCATTTTTAGAATAATTGAATTAAAAGGTATGCCTTGTTTTGTGGGAAAAAAATGACTTGTTTGACTTCAAAAAAATATTCTACTCAATCTACTGGAATCAAAAAGGAAGAATTAAAAGTAACTATGTATATGTCCAAAACCATTAAATACAATGTGAAACTAAAAGGAATTCATGGTATTTACAATTGGTTAACCAAATCTATTTATTGATATGGTAGCATTATATAGTTGGGAGTGAAGAACCTTTTTTTTTCGATCACCCATTTTGAAGTAAACGTATATGTAACATGGAAGCAAAATAATCACCTTTGTGGAAAATACGATGCATGCACACCAAAGCACTCATGGCCTACAGGGTATGCAGTCACAAGTGTTATAAAATCCATGGCAAACAACATAACTTATAAGTTCTTGGTGAATTCCATGAATTTTAAAGTCATGGCAAATGCCACAAATTTTCTAACACTTTCCTACATACCTTGGAGGCTAAAATCATTGCTTTTGTTTCTTCATCTCCACCATTTTAAATCAAGTATGTGCTACACAAATATCTATCCAATGAACATCATATATGATGACTACAATTATGTAGATTTCCACCTACAAAAGCAACATGCTCATGAGCAAAGAATAGTTTCATGTTTATGAATTACATAGCATTTCATTCACTATGCTCAGTTGTCTATTTGGAAAGCTAGATTCTTTGCAGATGTAATACCCCTCCGTGTCGGTTGTTCTGGTATTGTGTGTAAGTATATGTGCATGCTTCATTTATCACTATGTTATTTGATTGTGTGAAAAATATCAAATGTTAGTAGTCATGTTTAAATAATTAATTTAAATCATAAGTGAATCTGCGAGGTTATTTAAAATATAATTAGAAATTAAAATAATAATCCATTAAATTAAATCAAATGATTCAGATCAAATGATCAAATTAAACTAATTTGTTAAAAACATAAGTGATGTTATTAGATAAATTGATTTAATAATGATAATGAACAAAATAATCTGGAAAAGAAAATAATAAAAAGGAAGGCAATTGGAAAATGCAAAGTGAATAGTTTATTAATTAAATAAATCATGATAAGATTTTTTTGAGAAGTGTAAAAGGCAAGAGAAGCTGGAAAAAGATAATATATGTTTTATCTTCCTTTGTCTCATCACCTTCCAGGCAAAAATTTCAATTATTGAAACTCATAAATTAGAATTGAAGGGAGTTTTTTTGGGGCTAGCACTATTCTATCACCACTCCGTCGGATGGATTGTCCTATAATTTTTTATCGATCTCTCCCTTATAAAAGCAAGAAGTAAATAGATCAATTAGAGGTGGGGAAATTAATTAGGAAGAGGTAGAGGCGGGGAAGGAATTTCAGGGATCCTTGCTGTTGTAGTGATTTGGAGTCATATGGGTCGTAGCAGGCAGTGTTCTTAATATAAGTAATTCAAAACTTTTGAAACACGTCTTTAAAATAGCAGTGCCCTCCTTCTGCTCTAGGTTTGAAGGCTGATCCAGGGATGCCATCTTCACATGCACAGAACATGGGGTATCTTACTTTGTATGCCGCTTTATCTTGTAAGTATTCCACAAAGCTCATATTTAAATATAGAGTTCATTTAGTTGGTAATGATTTTATAGGTTCTAGCCATTAAAGATTTAATTCTTTTCCTAGAGATAATGATTTCATTAGATTAGAAAACGAGGGTAGTTTCAAGTTCGCTGTTTATTTGCCTTTGTTTCTTTCTCTGTTGTAGCATAAGTGTTGTTTCTGTTATCATTGGGAAAGACTTTGGAGTTCGTTTTCATGTCTGTCAATTGTATTTGCTTGAATGGTTCTAAAGCCATTTTATTTTATGTTATTCCTTTCTATCCTGTGACCATTGCATTCCATGAGATTACATTTCTTAGAGACATTTTATCAAACAGTTCACGTGCCTCCTATGCTGTTCATCTTGCATACCTGCCTGCTGATTAATGCCATAGAATTCGACTTTACACCTGGCTCCTCCTGCTCTGAAGTCACGTATTTGCACCTCGCCTTTCTCCTTCTTTGCCGTTGTATGGATAACATTTGAGATTTGATAATAATGCAAGTAGATGGCGATATTTCCAAATTCCAATATTCACTTTCTAAAATACTTGGCAACCTGTCACTTAGCGTTGAGGCTTTGTATAGAATCAAATGTTATCCGCAATGTCTTCTCACTTTTTTTTTTGCAACCGTAACCATCTCAAACTTGATGGAAGCTTGGTGCGTGTGTCTTCTCTGATGTCGTCAATGAGCAGATTATTTAATTCTCTTGGTCTGCGCAATGTTTCAAGCCTTTGCCAATTACCTCCGTTTAGTCGAAGCTGAGAGAAATTGATGTTATTGGGTTCAGCGTTTAGATGAGCTTCTTCACATAGTCTGGTAATCTAAATTTATTTAATCTCCCTGATACCTTTGGCCACTTATCACCGCTGCAGCATTTATACTTAGGAGAGTGTACAGATTTAAATAACCTCCCTAAAACCATTGGCAACCTATCTTAGCTACATATCCTATATTTTCAAAGATGTAGTAAATTAAATTAACTTTCTGATTTCTTTGGAAGTTTGTCACAGTCGCGCGCCTGAACATGTAGGAAATTTAAAGTTTTAAATCACGTGCTTGATTCTCCTGTTAATCTATGGCAGCTGTAACATTTGGAATTTGATAAATAATGCAAGTAGACAGTGATATTTCCAATTTACAATATTCTCCTTCTGTTATACTCGTCATCCTGTCACAGTTTCAGCGTTTAGAGTTGAGGCGTTGTATAGAATTAAATAGTTCCCCTGAAATCATTGACCACCTTTCATAGCTGCAACTTTAGACTGGCAAAGGTGTAGTAAACTTATTAACCTCTCTGATTTCATAGTTAATCTGTTAGTTGCGCATTTGGTCATGGTAGGGTGTATAGATTTATGCAATCTCTCTGATCTCATTTTCATCTAGTCTCAGTTGTAGCATTTAATATTTTGGACTGATAGTGATGGCCTCTCTCTGGTTTATATTTCTTATATCGTATTTAGCTCGCTGTATGTTTTAAAATTTTACTTATTTATTCTCTGTACCTCATGGGTTGATAGGCTTGTTAATCTATCTTTGGTAAACAAATCCTTAGATTGAGAATCAGGAAATATGGGAATAGAGAAATAAATAAAGATGTATATTTATGTGTGCTATATAGAGATATATGTAATTTTGGTATATAAATATTATGATTCAAGAAAGAAGACCTTTTTGTCTTGTATTCATTAGAGAATATAGTTAGTGAATTTGGAAATAATAAATAAATAAAACGAAGAGTAGTTTCATTGATTTAGATCAGAAAAAGGGGATGCGAAAAATAATGTATATTTGGAAAAGTGTAAGTTGCAATCGATAGAATAGAATTGTTGACCGAGTTCCTTTTTAGCATCTTAAGTTTTGTAAGAAAGGATAATATTAGTAATAAGGTATTGATTAATTCAATTGTTGAATAGGTAGTTATTGCTAGTAAGTTATAGGATGTTAAATTAGATGATTATGGAAAATAATGAAATTGAAATATTAAGTCAATTAGAAGAATTAATTTGAAATAGGAAGAAAGTATAATGTCATAAACATATTCTTTTATTATGATTGGCTACTAGATACTCTTGGCAAATAGGTAATGGAATCTTTTATATTTATTTCTGAGACCTAGGAATTGTTATGCGAAATGAACATTTTTGTATAAATATTCATTCATGTAATTGTGTGGCGTGAATATTAGTGTGATTGCTTTATAATTATAAGTTTATGCAGTAGATAGGGATATGTTGAAGATATGAAAAATTCTTGGTTAGCATAGTGTTATTTTGGTAATAAGGAGAATTGATAGTTGTAAGAGTTGATTGTGTATAATTGGATAATTGTAGGGTTTATGTAAAATAGATGATTTTCTAAATGAAGACTATTCCTTATTCCCTTTCTCGTAAATTCTCTATAAGGATGCTTACTTGTTTCATGGTTGATTTGATGGTTTGAGCCAATTGCTTTGTATCAAGTTGATTTTGTATTTTATTTTATTTTATTTGAGTTTTGTTTAAGGAGGGAGCTCTTTTGTGTCATAAGGTTGTGATTAGATTTTTGGTCCTTGCGGAAGGATAGAAAGTGTTTGTTGGTTATTGTTGTTCATTAAGTGTATCCCCGTGTTTAATGGTTGTTATGATGAATTTATTTCGATGTATCTCTTGAGTTGTTTGGTTTTCATAGGTGATTTTATTTACTGAGTTCACATTTGATCAATGAATGAGCTTGATGGATCCTTATTATTTTGGTCGCCCGCTTGAGTCCTTTTTGGGTTGAGGAGACTTCCGTATGATAAGTTTTTTTGTGTTGAAACTGTATTGCTTCATTTTATCCCCTATTTGTGGGTTTTCATTCTTTTGGCTTCCAGAGGCTTGAGATGATTGTCAGTTGATGTTCTCTCTTTATGTACTCTTGGCATGGCAAGATATTGGTATCATTATTTTGAAAAGGGTTGTACGAGACTTTGTTGAGACTCTGTTTTTGTACTTGTTAGCGAGATGGGTAATGCCTCACATGCTTCTATGATGTGATTCTTTGTTCTAATTATGATGGTACAACCCTTAATTGTTCTTGGTTCCTTGTTTTTTATGTTGTTGGGTCTCTAGGGAGAGTGGCTCCTCGTGGGGTCCGGCGCCCCGCGTCAGGGGAAGAGCACAGGAGAACCCACGAGTGAGTTGGTAATCAAGTGAAAACCTAATAATTAACTTAGGAGGGTTGGATAGTAATATCATTACAAGATTAAAAAAAAAATGGATGCCTCATCTTCATTAGTGCTTCCGCAGACTAATGGAAGGCTGAGAAGGCCGTGGTTGGCAAGGTCGTGATCTCGTCTTCACGAGAGGTCTACGGCTCCGCATGAGCTACCCTATGGTGCCGGCGCCTCCAGTTGGGAGGAAGAGCACAGGAGATCCATAGATGGGGGCCGGCGCCTCAGTTTGGGAGGAAGGGCCAGGAGAACCCATGTGGGCTATGCAATGACACTCTCCCCTAGTTGCCCATGTGTTTTACTTTATTGTGTTCCTCTGGAAGTAGGTTGTCGGAGTTGGTATAGATTGTTGATTTTTGGATTTATCTTGATTAATGATTTTGCCTTGATACATCTTTGGTGTACTTTGAGGATTTGTATGATCTTATTGACTTATGACCTTGTACTCTTTTGATACTGTGATATATTGTAAATTGGAAATGTATTATGTTTATCAATTTAGTTTGGTTGGAAGTGTTTCATGATCATCCTTTGGTTACTTATTTATTGGTCATTGCTTTGATTTACGTGATGGGATTTGTGATCTTAATTTATTATGTTGACTCTTGGATGTTGTTGCAATTCTTGAAGTTTATGATACTTTTGTATATTGTGAGTCTTGTGATTCCGTGTTGGGATGTTCTTGGTTGAGGACTCTTCTTGTTAGCTCCTAGCACGGGGGGTGGGTCTTCGGACTCACACGGTCGGGTGGAACGTGCTATGTACCCCATTGGGTCCCCAGTCGAGGATTGAGAGGTGCGGATTGGTGCTGTTGCAGCGACTCCAGAGTTGTACTTGTCTTGGAGCCAGTTAAGATACTTTGTATTCATCTCTTCTTCTATATCATGATTCTTGTTATATAGTTTATGTTCATGGTTTGGAAACACTTTTGTATCATTGTACCTCTAGAACATTGTATTGTAATGTAACGTTAAACCTTATGTGGCAATTGGCAATTGTTATTCAATGTGTTAAGTTAATTATGCATACGTTGTATTTATGTACGCAAATGGTTCTTATCAATGATTTATCATGTTTGTGCTTCATTTGATAATTTTTACCTTATATCTTTGGATTTTATTCTTTATTGCTAATTGTATGGATCTAAGTCGCGTAATGACTCCTCGTGTACCCCAAGGGATGTATGTGTTAGTGAATCTGTTTAAATGAAATTCATGTTATGACTTAATGTGTATGTTATGTTTATTTAAAAAAAAAAAATATTGTGCTATAATTATTATGTAATTGTCCTTTGGGGTTCACACGGCGGGGTGTTACAACATTGGTATCAGAGCATAGGTTCATACACTGGGCACTATGTGTGCTCACTATGTAACCTTGCGCTTAGACCCATGAGTCTTGAGTTTTACTTGCTTTTTGTGATTGTTGTGGACTTGAATTTCTTCTATTAGTTGGTGTCAGGTCGATGGTACAGGAAACTGATGGGAAAGGATAGGACCCTCGGTGTAGTGCGCAATGCACCGATATCCTTCCTGTCAGGGATGCTCTATGGACCCTTGAGTTTTGTGTGATGTGTTTCTTGGTGATGTGTTTTATGTGTGTGAATATGTATGGTGTGCGTGGAATCTGCGATTTTGTTGTCCTTGAGCAATGAATTATGTTTTCTTGAATCTGTGAAGGTGTAAAATTTTACCCTTTTTATTGGAATTGATGTGAGATTTGATGTTGAATATTGGTTAAAAGTGGAGTTATTTGTGTTTGTGGCAAAATATAGTATTTTGAGGTTAAGATGCAACTTGAATTATTGGTACTAATGTGCAATGCTCTATGGTAGCTTTTGATTTACAGGAAATGGGCCTCAGAAAAGCATAGTGACGAAGGTAATGTAATTGTAATATGTGGGTATAGATACTTATAATATCAAGTAGTAATTAATTTTGATAGGAATTAGATTTGTGGTTAGTATTCTTATACGAATATTTCCTAACTTATAAGAAGCAAATTGTTTATGAGTTACTAGAATTGTTTTGACTATTATGTGTTGTTTAGTGGGAGGGACAGTGTGGTATCACTCACTCGCGAGTGCCCTACTATGCTGGGATTTCCTCTCACAAAGTATTTGTGATATATATGTATTGTGCACAACATTTGTTTGCATGCAGGATTGCAGGAACAAAGTCTCGATTCCACCTGCATTGTCAGGACAGGGAGAGCATTATATACACCCAATGGGATTGACGTGGAAAATAGGAACTAACAAGAAAGTTTCCCCAACCTAGTTTGTCATCTGTCCTTGTGTTTGTCAAATTGGTCTGGTTGCAACCCTGCCACCACTTTTGTCTTGAAATCATTTCCTTATTTTGGGTTTATTTAATTTTCATTGCTTACTTCATGGCGTTTAATTGATGATTTGACTTGCGGTGTTTGATATTGTTGTGTTACCATGTTTATAATTAAGCTCGACTTCCAGGAGTAAGTCGATTTTTAAGGGGGGGAGGATGTAATACCCCTCCGTGTCGGTTGTTCTGGTCTTGTGTGTAAGTATATGTGCATGCTTCATTTATCACTATGTTATTTGATTGTGTGAAAAATATCAAATGTTAGTAGTCATGTTTAAATAATTAATTTAAATCATAAGTGAATCTGCGAGGTTATTTAAAATATAATTAGAAATTAAAATAATAATCCATTAAATTAAATCAAATGATTCAGATCAAATGATCAAATTAAACTAATTTGTTAAAAACATAAGTGATATTATTAGATAAATTGATTTAATAATGATAATGAACAAAATAATCTGGAAAAGAAAATAATAAAAAGGAAGGCAATTGGAAAATGGAAAGTGAATAGTTTATTAATTAAATAAATCGTGATAAGATTTTTTTGAGAAGTGTAAAAGGCAAGAGAAGCTGGAAAAAGATGGTATATGTTTTATCTTCCTTTGTCTCATCACCTTCCAGGCAAAAATTTCAATTATTGAAACTCATAAATTAGAATTGAAGGGAGTTTTTTTGGGGCTGGCACTATTCTATCACCACTCCGTCGGATGGATTGTCCTATAATTTTTTATCGATCTCTCCCTTATAAAAGCAAGAAGTAAATAGATTAATTGGAGGTGGAGAAATTAATTAGGAAGAGGTAGAGGCGGGGAAGGAATTTCAGGGATCCTTGCTGTTGTAGTGATTTGGAGTCATATGGGTCGTAGCAGGCAGTGTTCTTAATATAAGTAATTCAAAACTTTTGAAACACGTCTTTAAAATAGCAGCGCCCTCCTTCTGCTCTAGGTTTGAAGGCTGATCCAGGGATGCCATCTTCACATGCGCAGAATATGGGGTATCTTACTTTGTATGCCGCTTTATCTTGTAAGTATTCCACAAAGCTCATATTTAAATATAGAGTTCATTTAGTTGGTAATGATTTTATAGGTTCTAGCCATTAAAGATTTAATTCTTTTCCTGGAGATAATGATTTCATTAGATTAGAAAACGAGGGTAGTTTCAAGTTCGCTGTTTATTTGCCTTTGTTTCTTTCTCTGTTGTAGCATAAGTGTTGTTTCTGTTATCATTGGGAAAGACTTTGGAGTTCTTTTTCATGTCTGTCAATTGTATTTGCTTGAATGGTTCTAAAGCCATTTTATTTTATGTTATTCCTTTCTATCCTGCGACCATTGCATTCCATGAGATTACATTTCTTAGAGACATTTTATCAAATAGTTCATGTGTCTCCTATGTTGTTCATCTTGCATACCTGCCTACTGATTAATGCCATAGAATTCGACTTTACACCTGGCTCCTCCTGCTCTGAAGTCACATATTTGCACCTCGCCTTTCTCCTTCTTTGCCATTGTATGGATAACATTTGAGATTTGATAATAATGCAAGTAGATGGCGATATTTCCAAATTCCAATATTCACTTTCTAAAATACTTGGCAACCTGTCACTTAGCGTTGAGGCTTTGTATAGAATCAAATGTTATCCGCAATGTCTTCTCACTTTTTTTTTTGCAACCGTAACCATCTCAAACTTGATGGAAGCTTGGTGCGTGTGTCTTCTATGATGCCGTCAATGAGCAGATTATTTAATTCTCTTGGTCTGCGCAATGTTTCAAGCCTTTGCCAATTACCTCTGTTTAGCCGAAGCTGAGAGAAATTGATGTTATTGGGTTCAGCGTTTAGATGAGCTTCTTCACATAGTCTGGTAATCTAAATTTATTTAATCTCCCTGATACCTTTGGCCACTTATCATCGCTGTAGCATTTATACTTAGGAGAGTGTACGGATTTAAATAACGTCCCTGAAACCATTGGCAACCTATCTTAGCTACATATCCTATATTTTCAAAGATGTAGTAAATTAAATTAACTTTATGATTTCTTTGGCAGTTTTTCACAGTCGCGCGCCTGAACATGTAGGAAGTTTAAAGTTTTAAATCACGTGCTTGATTCTCCTGTTAATCTATGGCAGCTGTAACATTTGGAATTTGATAAATAATGCAAGTAGACAGTGATATTTCCAATTTACAATCTTCTCTTTCTATTATACTCGTCATCCTGTCACAGTTTCAGCATTTAGAGTTGAGGCGTTGTACAGAATTAAATAGTTCCCTTGAAATCATTGACCACCTTTCATAGCTGCAACTTTAGACTGGCAAAGGTGTAGTAAACTTATTAACCTCTCTGATTTCATAGTTAATCTGTCAGTGGCGCATTTGGTCATGGTAGGGTGTATAGATTTATGCAATCTCTCTGATCTCATTTTCATCTAGTCTCAGTTGTAGCATTTAATATTTTGGACTGATAGTGATGGCCTCTCTCTGGTTTATATTTCTTATATCGTATTTAGCTCGCTGTATGTTTTAAAATTTTACTTATTTATTCTCTGTACCTCATGGGTTGATAGGCTTGTTAATCTATCTTTGGTAAACAAATCCTTAGATTGAGAATCAGGAAATATGGGAATAGAGAAATAAATAAAGATGTATATTTATGTGTGCTATATAGAGATATATGTAATTTTGGTATATAAATATTATGATTCAAGAAAGAAGACCTTTTTGTCTTGTATTCATTAGAGAATATAGTTAGTGAATTTGGAAATAATAAATAAATAAAACGAAGAGTAGTTTCATTGATTTAGATCAGAAAAAGGGGATGCGAAAAATAATGTATATTTGGAAAAGTGTAAGTTGCAATCGATAAAATAGAATTGTTGACCGAGTTCCTTTTTAGCATCTTAAGTTTTGTAAGAAAGGATAATATTAGTAATAAGGTATTGATTAATTCAATTGTTGAATAGGTAGTTATTGCTAGTAAGTTATAGGATGTTAAATTAGATGATTATGGAAAATAATGAAATTGAAATATTAAGTCAATTAGAAGAATTAATTTGAAATAGGAAGAAAGTATAATGTCATAAACATATTCTTTTATTATGATTGGCTACTAGATACTCTTGGCAAATAGGTAATGGAATCTTTTATATTTATTTCTGAGACCTAGGAATTGTTATGCGAAATGAACATTTTTGTATAAATATTCATTCATGTAATTGTGTGGCGTGAATATTAGTGTGATTGCTTTATAATTATAAGTTTATGCAGTAGATAGGGATATGTTGAAGATATGAAAAATTCTTGGTTAGCATAGTGTTATTTTGGTAATAAGGAGAATTGATAGTTGTAAGAGTTGATTGTGTATAATTGGATAATTGTAGGGTTTATGTAAAATAGATGATTTTCTAAATGAAGACTATTCCTTATTCCCTTTCTCATAAATTCTCTATAAGGATGCTTACTTGTTTCATGGTTGATTTGATGGTTTGAGCCAATTGCTTTGTATCAAGTTGATTTTGTATTTTATTTTATTTTATTTGAGTTTTGTTTAAGGAGGGAGCTCTTTTGTGTCATAAGGTTGTGATTAGATTTTTGGTCCTTGCGGAAGGATAGAAAGTGTTTGTTGGTTATTGTTGTTCATTAAGTGTATCCCCGTGTTTAATGGTTGTTATGATGAATTTATTTCGATGTATCTCTTGAGTTGTTTGGTTTTCATAGGTGATTTTATTTACTGAGTTCACATTTGATCAATGAATGAGCTTGATGGATCCTTATTATTTTGGTCGCCCGCTTGAGTCCTTTTTGGGTTGAGGAGACTTCCGTATGATAAGTTTTTTTGTGTTGAAACTATATTGCTTCATTTTATCCCCTATTTGTGGGTTTTCATTCTTTTGGCTTCCAGAGGCTTGAGATGATTGTCAGTTGATGTTCTCTCTTTATGTACTCTTGGCATGGCAAGATATTGGTATCATTATTTTGAAAAGGGTTGTACGAGACTTTGTTGAGACTCTATTTTTGTACTTGTTAGCGAGATGGGTAATGCCTCTCATGCTTCTATGATGTGATTCTTTGTTCTAATTATGATGGTAAAACCCTTAATTGTTCTTGGTTCCTTGTTTTTTATGTTGTTGGGTCTCTAGGGAGAGTGGCTCCTCGTGGGGGCCGGTGCCCCGCGTCAGGGGAAGAGCACAGGAGAACCCACGAGTGAGTTGGTAATCAAGTGAAAACCTAATAATTAACTTAGGAGGGTTGGATAGTAATATCATTACAAGATTAAAAAAAAATGGATGCCTCATCTTCATTAGTGCTTCCACAGACTAATGGAAGGCTGAGAAGGCCGTGGTTGGCAAGGTCGTGATCTCGTCTTCACGAGAGGTCTACGGCTCCGCATGAGCTACCCTATGGTGCCGGCGCCTCCAGTTGGGAGGAAGAGCACAGGAGATCCATAGATGGGGGTCGGCGCCTCAGTTTGGGAGGAAGGGCCAGGAGAACCCATGTGGGCTATGCGATGACACTCTCCCCTAGTTGCCCATGTGTTTTACTTTATTGTGTTCCTTTGGAAGTAGGTTGTGGGAGTTGGTATAGATTGTTGATTTTTGGATTTATCTTGATTAATGATTTTTCCTTGATACATCTTTGGTGTACTTTGAGGATTTGTATGATCTCATTGACTTATGACCTTGTACTCTTTTGATACTGTGATATATTGTAAATTGGAAATGTATTATGTTTATCAATTTAGTTTGGTTGGAAGTGTTTCATGATCATCCTTTGGTTACTTATTTATTGGTCATTGCTTTGATTTACGTGATGGGATTTATGATCTTAATTTATTATGTTGACTCTTGGATGTTGTTGCAATTCTTGAAGTTTATGATACTTTTGTATATTGTGAGTCTTGTGATTCCGTGTTGGGATGTTCTTGGTTGAGGACTCTTCTTGTTAGCTCCTAGCACGGGGGGTGGGTCTTCGGACTCACACGGTCGGGTGGAACGTGCTATGTTCCCCATTGGGTCCCTAGTCGAGGATTGAGAGGTGCGGATTGGTGCTGTTGCAGCGACTCCAGAGTTGTACTTGTCTTGGAGCCAGTTAAGATACTTTGTATTCATCTCTTCTTCTGTATCATGATTCTTGTTATATAGTTTATGTTCATGGTTTGGAAACACTTTTGTATCATTCTACCTCTAGAACATTGTATTGTAATGTAACGTTAAACCTTATGTGGCTATTGGAAATTGTTATTCAATGTGTTAAGTTAATTATGCATACATTGTATTTATGTACCAAATGGTTCTTATCAATGATTTATCATGTTTGTGCTTCATTTGATAATTTTTACCTTATATCTTAAGATTTTATTCTTTATTGCTAATTGTATGGATCTAAGTCGCGTAATGACTCCTCGTGTACCCCAAGGGATGTATGTGTTAGTGAATCTGTTTAAATGAAATTCATGTTATGTCTTAAAGTGTATGTTATGTTTATTTTAAAAAAAAAAAAAAATTTGTGCTGTAATTATTATGTAATTGTCCTTTGGGGTTCGCACGGCGGGGTGTTACAGCAGAATTACATTCCATTACAAAAAAAGTGAGAGAAATAATTTGTAATATTTACAATTAGTTCACCAAATCTATTTATTGATAATAAGAAAGTTTTGTACTTACATGTGATGTTGGTGGTAATCAACAAAAGTGACCAGCATTGGATCAAATTGTTGAACTAGGGAAAAATTTGAAATACACAATTTACAATACATTAATTTCCTTGTATGTCTATTGTATTTGTGCAACATTAAAAAGGAAAAAATATAGATATAGAATAAAATAGGATAGCATTATTTGTTGTAAATAGAAAGGGATAAAATAGGAGATTTTGAATACATGGGATACTGGCAAACAATTGTGTATAAATAATCTACTAAAGAAGTTGAAAAGAGAGCTGTGGAAACAATGACAAATACAATGGATAGAATAGAGTATGTTTTTTGGTGGACAAGTGGATGTGAGAATTTTTGTGTCCATGTATATAAGCAGCAACAAATATACGATGATAGAATCCAAAAACACTACACCCACACTCATTTTCCTCCCTACCATATTGGCATCATGAAGCCTCATGGGCTCTAGCCAAACCCCTAAGCGAGAAAGGAAGGTAAGGTCCATGGAAAATCTCAAGGACTCTTATCATATATCACACAATAACAAAAATAGATCAATTCTAAAAAAACTATTGGAAAAACATTTAAGAATCATAAGTAAGTTGAAATAGACAATTTACAATACACTAATTTTCTTGAATGTCTATTGTGTTTGTGCAACATTATAAAGAGAAAAATATAGATATATAATAAAATAGGTTAGCATTATTTGTTGTAAATAGAAAAAGATAAAATAGAAGATTTTGAATACATGGGATATTGGTCAAAAATTGCACCAACATGTATAAGTAATCTATTGAGGAAATTGAAAAGAGAGCTATGGAAACAATGATAAATACGATGGATAGAATAGAGCATGTTTTTTTGGACAAGTGTATGTGAGAATTTGTGTATCCATGTATATAAGAAACAACAAATATATCACGATAGAATCCAAAAGCACTAAACCCACTCTCATTTTCCTCCCTACCATATTGGCATCATGAAGCCTCGTGGGATCTAGCCAAACCCTCGAGCAAGAAAGGCAGGTAAGTTCCATGGAAAATCTCAAGGACTCTTATCATATATCACATAGTAACAACTATTGGAAAAACACTTAAGAATCACAAGTAAGAGATGGTTGGAAACCCACATTAAATAGATTGATACAAGACAAACAATGTTAGCATATTGTTATGGAAAATTAGGAGAAATGAGCAGTGTGATACATGTTGAAACAAGCAAGTTGTGTAACAGTTAGCTTCACAATTGAAGATTTGAGCTACACTATTCGGTAGTAAATACTATAGGCAAAAAGGGGAATTATAAAAGATCTATTACAAAAAAAATTAGGAAATCAAGATTTATAATCTGAATTTAAAAATAATTAATAATATTTACAATTCCTTAACTGGATCTATTTATTCAAAATGGGAAAGTTTTGTACTTACATGTATTATTGTTGGTGTGGAACAAGGGTGAGAAGCATTGGATCAAGTTGTTGGAGCATGAAAGAATTTGAAGTAGAGAATTTACAACACACTAATTTTCTTGAATGTCTATTGTATCTATGCAACATTATAAAGTAAATAATATAGATATAGAGTAAAAGAGGTTACCATTATCTGTTATAAATAGATAGAGATAAAATGGAAAATTTTGAATAGATGGCATGTTGGTGAAGAGTTGTGTGTAAGCCATCTATCAGGCAAGTTGAAAAGAGAGTGGAGGAGACAACGAAAAGTACAATGAATAGAATAGAGTTTTTTTTTACAATTTGTTACATATGGGGAATTGGAAAAAAAAATATCATGAAGAAGAGTTTGTTGTGGGGAAGTTGAAATCGATGAGGAACAAAGAATATAATGAAACATATTGATATAAGACACTGCCATCCCACGTAATTACCAAGCTCCACCCCTTACATAAACAGCCTGGGGAGTTTGCTTCAGGGAGCTTCAAGCAGATCAGGAAAAAAAGAATATCATGAAACATATTGATACAAGGTTCAAGCTGTGTTCTTTGATAATAAACAAATTTTTCGTTAAACCAAGCGTTATCGAATAGGATCTCTAATATTGTACTCTATTTTTTTGATGTGACAACTTGGCGACAAATAGTGGAGCTTGAATTTAGAATATATGTATGCATATATGTATATATATGTATATATATATATATGTGTGTACATATATATATGTATGTATATATATGTATATATATGTGTATATGTATATATATGTGTATATATATATGTATATATATGTGTATATATATATATGTATATATATATGGTTTCGTACCAAAGTATTGTATGATTTGCTTGCTCTGTGTTTGTTTTATAGTAGATTGGAGGGTTTTAAAACTATTGTGCTCCAAAATCTGTAAGTTCTATATATATATATAAACGTGTATATATATATATGTATGTTTATAGATATATGTATGTATATGTAAATATATGTATATAGTGGTGTTGGTTTGATAGTAGACTATTCTAAAAATCGTCAGCTTTGTCTCTGTGGTTGGTTTTCTAGGGGGCTATTCTAAAAAATGACGGCTTCGGCTCCATTCAATAGAAAATTGGAGGGTTTTAAAACTATTGTTCTCTGCAATCTATAAGTCATTTTACATGGGTGTTTTGCATAAATGATTTATTTATTGTTTATGTTAAAAATGTTTTTGTCCAGAAACTGTAAGTCATTTTACATGGGTATTTGGCATTATGGTTTTGTATGGATGGAGGAATTACAGTTAAATCTTCTTTCTTTCATAAAAAAAATATGGTTAGGGTTAGTAAAGGAGAGTATACTCTGAAATGTGACAGAAAATATATTCATTAGGTTGCACTGTCGAAAGAGCCATTGTGGTGTTGGTTTGATTGTAGATTATTGTAAAGATTGTGCCTCAATCTTTGTTTCAAGCTCCCCATAACAAAATATTCTTCATGATCGCTTTTCCCCAGTTCCCCATAGCAGACTCTTCATTATTGTAGATTTCTTAAGAATCAAAGGTAAATGACAGATGATTGAAAACCCACAATAAACATATTCATACAAGAGAAGGAATGTATGTAAGAGTTGAGGTGTCAATTAAAAATTTGAACTACATTCTTTGGCAGCAAACCCACACTAAACAAAACTTGTGAAGGGAATGGGTAGCAATGATCTGTGCAAAATGGGTATAACACCACAGAGTTAATTGGGAATTTGAGCTACATCACTTGGTAGTAAATATTATAGACAAATAGAGGAGACTTGCTTATTTTTTCTATGACGATGTGAAGCTTACCTCTTGAACAGAGTATGTTGTTAAATGTGCCTCATTGGTTGATAAGAATTGCAAAAAAATTATGAATTTAAAATTAACAACCAAAATATTACATAGATTGGTTCTCTTGTATCAATATATTTCATGATATTCTTTTTGCCTCATCTATTCGAAGGGCCTTGCAATAAATTATTCTATTATTCTTGTAAAAATGATTGTTTTCAATTTGTTAAATTCTGACCTTTTTGTTGTGGTTATTTTCTTTGGATGGAACATGTTATATGCCTTGTATCAATATGTTTCATCGTACTCTTTTTTTCTCATCTATTTCAATTTCACAATAACAAATTGTTCTTCATGATATTGTTTTTTTCAGTTGCCCATAACAAATTATTCATTATCATAGTTTTCCTCTTGCATGCTCCATATTTTAAAGTTGATTTATGATCATTTGTTATGTTGTTGTGGTTCTTAGGTAATTTACTAATATTTCTTTTAGAATTTACCTATTTCTCTATAGTGTATCTTGAATTTACAATTGAGAAGCCAACTCTTAGATAGATTGTTCATCTTATATCAATCAAGAAAATAGAAAAGAGTCATAGGTAAATGAAAAATGATATGAAAACATACACATACCAAAGAAATTGAAAGTATGCCAAAGGTTTCCATCCATCTAGCATTTACGTCTGATTGTTAAATGTTATTCCAATACATCTTACAATTGTTAATTAGGTTACTTGCATTGTAACAATATGTTGCATCGTACAACAATGGTAGGATGCATTAACCCTCATGTGAGCAAACACTTATCATGTTCTTTCCACACATAGAGGCAACCAACTCGACCACTACCACCCCTTCTTTCCAATTTCACTTTTTGTCTATAATATTTAGTACCGAATAAGTGTTATTCCAACACCTCTTATACAATTAGTCTATTTTTCTTCAATATAATATACACATATGTATCTTTCTATGTTTCCAACCATTGATTTTCACATACATCTCACATTGTGTGTGTATATATATATGTATGTGTGTGTATATATATATATACATGTATGTGTGTGTATATATATATAGATATAGAAATATATAAATACACATATACATGCATTGTTTATGTTGTTTAACAAGGAAAAGTTGTATTGGATCAAGTTGTTGGACCATGGAAGAATTTCAAATAGACAGATTACAATAGACTAATTTTGTTGAAGGTCCATTGTATCTGTGCAGTATTATAAATGAAACAATTTAGATATACAATAAAAGAGGTTAGCATGCTATTTGTTCTAAATAGAAAGAGATAAAATGGAATATTTTGAGTACGTGCCATGTTGGTGAAGAATTTTCAATAAGGGATCTATTTGGGAACTTGAAAAGAGAGCTATGGAAAGAATATGAAATGCGATCGATAGAATAGAGTATTTTTTTGTGGGAAAGTGCATCGGAGAATGTGTGTCCATGTATATAACCAGCAAGAAATATATGGCAGTGGAAAGAAAAAGCTCTAAACGCACAAGTGGTCTCCTCCCAACCATATTTGCATCATGAAGCCTCGCGGGCTCTAGCCAAACCCCCCAGCAAGAAAGGCACACTTATTAGAAATATTATTCGCAAAAAGTGAAATGGTATTGAATTTCCTGAAACATAGAGAGATACACACACACACACACACACACACATATATATATATATATATGTATGTATTGAAATCCCCCTTTCATGTTTAAAAATATATAGAAAGGAAGAAATATATATCCATATATATAGACCAAGACCACTATCGCTTGTTTCACAATGCAACAACAATCTATATATACACATGTATGTTTAAACTTCCCTCATCTGTTTCAAGCTTCTTGGAACAAACTACTGAGGGTTGCTTATGATAGTCACAGAGCTTCCCACCTACATACATTGGCGGTGGTGTAGTTGGTTGTGTCAATATGCAAAATCAAAAGGCAAGTGTTTTCCCATGTGAGAAATTTTGATTACACAAGAAAACTCTTACATAGATTGCTTGTCTTGTATCAATATGTTTCATGTGGGTTTTGATCCTCTATCATTTATCTCTAATTCTTAAAGTGTTTTCCTAATAGTTCTTTTACAATTTCTCTATATCATGAAACATATTGATAGAAGACAAGCAATCTATGTAACAGTTGGGTTGTCAATTCAAAATTCAAGCTACATTATTTGGCACTAAATATTATAGAAAAATAGGGAAACTATAAAAGAGTTTTTTGTTCATTTAATATCCTTTTTTTTTGCTTGGCATCACAGCAGTGCTAGTTTGATAGCAGACTATTGTAAAAATTGTTCGCTTCACCTCTGTTTTATAGCAAATTGGAGGGTTTTAAAACTGTTGTGCTCTAGAATTTGTGAGCTATAAAAATATATACATATGTACATATACACATGTATATGTATATGTATATGTATATATATATATACATATACATATACATATATATGTATATTTATATGTATATCTATATGTATATATTTATACAACTCATAGATTCTAGAGCATTGTGGCTTGTTTCACAATGCAACAACATTGATCTATATATACACATGTATGTTTAAACTTCCTTCATCTGTTTCAAGCTTCCTGGAACAAACTACTAAGAGCTGCTTATAATAGTCACAGAGCTTCCCACTTGCATACGTTGGCAGTGGTGTAGTTGGTTGCGTCGATACGCAAAAGCAAAAGGCAAGTGTTTTCCCATGTGAGAAATTTTGATTATATGTATATGTATATATTTGTATAGCTCACAGATTCTAGAGCACTATGGCTTGTTTCACAATGCAACAACAATCTATATATACACATGTATGTTTAAACTTCCCTCATCTATTTCAAGCTTCCTAGAACAAACTACTAAGGGTTGCTTATGATAGTCATAGAGCTTCCCACCTGCATATGATGGCGGTGGTGCAGTTGGTTGTGTCAATACGTAAAAGCAAAAGGCAAGTGTTTTCCTATGTGAGAAATTTTGATTACACAAGACAACTCTTACATAGACTGCTTTTCTTGTATCAATATGTTTCATGTAGGTTTTGATCATCTGTCATTTATCTCTAATTCTTAAAGTGTTTTCCTAATAGTTCTTTTACAATTTCTCTATATCATGAAACATATTGATAGAAGACAAGCAATATATGTAACAGTTTGGTTGTCAATTCAAAATTCAAGCTACATTATTTGGCACTAAATATTATAGACAAATAGGGAAACTATAAAAGAGTTTTGTGTTCATTTAATATCTTTTTTTTTCTTAGCATCCCTAGTTTGATAGTAGACTATTGTAAAAATTGTTTGCTCCGCCTCTGTTTTATAGTAGATTGGAGGGTTTAAAAACTGTTGTGCTCTAGAATCTATGAGTTGTACAAATATATATATATATATATGTCTGTATAAAGTATATGTATATGTATATGTATATGTATATGTATATGTATATGTATATATATGTATATGTATATGTATACATTTATACAAACATACACACACACACACACACACACACACACACACACACACTGTAACGCCCCACCGTGCAAACCCCAAAGGAACTAAAAACAACAGAACAATTTTTTTTTAAAAGAATATAATAAACATTCTCAAGTATTCTAACATAACAATGTATTAAGTTACACAACTAATTCCATTGGGGTACACGAGGTGACATTACTATTCCAACCCATAACCAAGACAATAGATTAAACAATAATTAAACAGTTATATAAATTCATTCGTTCACATATCATCATTTAAAATATCCATTAACAATAACCATAATAATACCATATGACAATAAATGAAATTATAAAGATATAAAGTGTTACATATTTCGATGGATACAACATAACATAACCAACTATTACAAGTGACAGTTTCAGAATAAATACATGGCCTGAATATACATTACATCCATAAGATAGTACAATACAACTGACTGATAATACATCTCAATAACCACATATACAAATTACATCAAAATGATATTACAACATCACAAACATATAAAAAATTACATCAAGGTCTTCCCATCACAAGTGGGAGATGATACATCAATGAACACATTACATCTGAGGTATAAACAAACATCCAGTACAAGAGAACACTGGATCAACAACATCTGCCAAAACTCTGCAATAAAAGATACAACAGAATCCAAAGGGGAACCCAACGGGGTGCGAAGCACGTTCCACCCAACCACCCCCATGTTGGGAGTAGACAAGGAAGGATCCCCGACCAAGCACGTCTAATAATAAACACAAGACTAACTCCAGATAGACAACATCAAAGACCACATAGAAACAAGTGACGATATACCAAAAGACATAACGACAAACCACTTCTGAACATAGCAATAAACCACTTTCCAAAATTACAACTATTCACAAACACAACATCAACAAAACTCAAGACATAAAATCAAAGACTACTTCCAAAACTAACCAATGACAAATCAATAAATCACTTTCGAAACATAACAATAAAGACTACTTCCAGAGGACTTCCGCAAAACTACACAAAAAAAATGTTAGAGGAGAGTGTCATCGCATGGCTTAACATGAATTATCCAAACATCCTATCACAAGGTGCCGCCTCCATCTCTACATGGATTCTCCAGACAACCAAGTTAAGGTGCCGCCTCCATCTATGGTTCTCCTGACAGCCTATCTCAAGGTGCCGCTCCATAGGGTTACTCATGCAGAGTCGTTAACCTTTCGTGAAGACAAGGAAACGACCTTGCCAACCATGGCCTTCTCAGTCCCCTTTAGTCTGTGATAGCACTAACTGGCGGACGAGGCTTCACAATTATCTTATTAATGTTTAATCCCCACCTGTGGTTTATTACTTAAGTTATCACTGATTAATATAACTCTACGTGGGTTACCCTGACAACCCCTTTGTGCATCGGACCCCCACTACAGCCACTCTCTCTAACCACTCAACACATTAATAACCAACTCAACAGGATCGTATTACAATAAGTACTAAACCAAATCAATGGATCATCCACGAGGCATTAAAACCATCTCGCCGAGGCATATGAAACACAACCACAATCAAAACAATTCCACATGTAACACCATTTATAACCATAGACCCAAACAAACCAAAATCAAAGTAATATAAATAATCCCACCTCTGGAAGTCCTAAACACAACTTAGGTTGCTATAACTAGATAAGTTAACTCTAGGGTTTTCTACATGACATAAACCCAAATTAAAGAAAATCGCTATAGAATAAATAAATTGTCTTAAAAGGAAATAATTTACAAAAAACAACGCCACACAACTCATTTCAAAACATAATACATTTTGATCCAATACATTTTTCCTATTAGTGCTATCACAGACTAAAGGGGACTGAGAAGGCCATGGTTGGCAAGGTCTTTGCCTTGTCTTCACGAAAGGTTAATGACTCCGCATGAGTAACCCTATGGAGTGACGCCTTGAGATAGGCTGTCAGGAGAACCATAGATGGAGGCGGCACCTTAACTTGGTTGTCTTGAGAATCCATGTAGAGATGGAGGTGACACCTTGTGATAGGATGTCTGGATAATTCATGTTAAGCCATGCGATGACACTCTCCTCTAACATTCTGTTTGTGTAGTTTTGTAGAAGTCCTCTGGAAGTAGTCTTTATTGTTATGTTTCGAAAGTGAATTATTGATTTGTCATTGGTTAGTTTTGGAAGTAGTCTTTTATTTTATGTCTTGAGTTTTGTTGATGTTGTGTTTGTGAATAGTTGTAATTTTGGAAAGTGGTTTATTGCTATGTTCAGAAGTGGTTTGTCGTTATGTCTTTTGGTATATCGTCACTTGTTTCTATGTGGTCTTTGATGTTAAGTTGTCTATCTGGAGTTAGTCTTGTGTTTATTATTAGATGTGCTTGGTTGGGGATCCTTCCTTGTCTACTCCCAGCACGGGGGTGGTTGGGTGGAACGTCCTTTGCACCCCGTTGGGTTCCCCTTTGGATTTTGTTGTATCTTTTATCACAGGGTTTCGGCAGATGTTGTCGATCCAGTGTTCTCTTGTACTGGATGTATGTTTATACCTCAGATGTAATGTGTTCATTGATGCATCGTCTCCCACTTGTGATGGGAAGACCTTGATGTATTTTGTTATATGTTTGTGATGTTGTAATATCATTTTGATGTAATTTGTATATGTGGTTATTGAGATGTATTATCAGTCAGTTGTATTATACTATCTTATGGATGTAATGTATATTCAGGCCATGTATTTATTCTGAAACTGTCACTTGTAATAGTTGGTTATGTTATGTTGTATCCATCGAAATATGTAACACTTTATATCTTTATAATTTTATTTATTGTCATATGGTATTATTATGGTTATTGTTAATGGATATTTTAAATGATGATATGTGAACGAATGAATTTATATAACTGTTTAATTATTGTTTAATCTATTGTCTTGGTTATGGGTTGGAATATTAATGTCACCTTGTGTACCCCAATGGAATTAGTCATGTAACTTAATACATTGTTATGTTAGAATACTTGAGAATGTTTATTATATTCTTTTAAAAAAAAATTGTTCTGTTGTTTTTAGTTCCTTTGGGGTTTGCACGACGGGGCGTTACACACACACACACACATATATATATATATATGTATACATGTTCCAGTTCTCCATACCAAACTATTCATTATCGTAGTTTTTCTATTCTGTTCTCGATATTTTAAAGTTCTATTTAATGTGTGTTTTGAAACATCACTCATTTTCCTCTTATTGTTAAGTTTTTTTCTAACAGGTCAGTGAAATGTATGTATAAATTTGAGTTTGCAGCATATTCCTACTTACATAAATTCTATCACTGTCTACACAAGGTGCAACAACGAATTCTATGTAACAGTTAGCTTGTCATTTCAAAATTGAAGCTGCAGTATTTTCCACTAAATATTGTAGACAAAATAGGGAAACTATAAAAAAAACGATTAGGAAAACACTTAAGAATCATAGGTAGTGCCAGAGATGTCTCGGGTGGTGGTGACATGACTGGTGTTTTTTTTTAGGCATTGTGGAACTTTGTAATTATGTGGGTTGGCACTGGTGGAGTTGGTGTCCTCAATACATAGAGGCTGAATGGTAAGTATTTTCTCACGTGAGGGTTAATGCATTCTGATGTTATTGTACAATGGGGTCAGATGAAGTAAATGCAAGCAGATGAAGTAAATGGAATATTGAATTTCGTAGTATAGTAAAGTGTACTTTGATTAAGTTGCATTGTTGAAACAACCATTGTGTTGCTAGTTACATATATATACATGTATACATATATACATATATATTTATTTATTTATTTATATACACATATATATAATATAAATATATATACATGTGTATATATATGTATATATTATAAATATACGTATCTATGTTATACTAATAGTTATGTTACAATTTCCCTATTTCTCTATAATATTGAATGCTAGATAATGCACCTCCTTTTATACAATTATTCTATTTGTTAGAAAAATAAAAACAATCTGGGAACCATATTAAAATAAAAAGCATGGGAGCTCAATGAATGTGCATGTAATACCCCTCATGTTGTTTGGACTTGATACTTCTATGGTTTTGATTGATGCTTTATGACTATGATTGTTATTACTTATTGTCTGGTGTGTGCAGATGAATAGTTTAGTTGACTGCTACATTTGACATTATGATTATGATTTATGATACTTTATGTGGTATTTAGATTATTTGATTATGCAATGGTTTTTCCTTACTATTATATATGTTGATGTTATGATTCTATGATGATGTTAATTGGATTCAGTATTATATTATGATGCAGTAGATAAGTAATCATGTTATCATATGATCAGTTAGTTTAGAAATGTTGTTTCATCATTGATATTCTAACTGTTAGAATAGATGTGGTGAGAGGACAGTGTAGCACCACTCGTTTACGTGTGCCCTATTATGCTGTAATTCCTTCTCATGGTATGACATTTTCGATTATATATATATACATGTGTTACTTGACAGTTATTTGTATGCAGGATTTGCAGGAATAAGTCTCGATTCCACTTGCTTCGGCAGGACAGGGCAACATTAAAATTAACCCAATGGGTAAAATGTTGAAAAGGGGAGTTGATTTGGAAATATCACTGTCCCAAGTCCATCGTCCTATTGTGAGTTGTTGTGTCATGACTGAGGTTTTGTCATTGTCGTTGTGTAGTTTGATTGTTGAGTACTTATTTTATTTATGATTAGTGTTTATTTAATTAATCTTATTTTATAAAATAATTAATTAATATTGTCTTGTTACTTGATTTAATTGTGAGTTAGTAAAATGTTAAATTTAAATATATTGTAAATTAAAAAGTGATTTAGGGGTTGGGGCCCTAGCTCGGTTGGCTAAATCTTTCCTGTTGCAGGAGGTTGGTCATGACGTCTAGTCTCCCCCACCCCCGTGGTACCGGAGGGCATGTTGCGCCAGCGCCGCTGGTCACGTTTAAAAGTTTACTAGGCACACTGCAGTTTATATGGGGTCGTGCTACCCGATTCCTGCAGTCTAAAAAAAATAAAAAATAAAAAAGTGATTTAATTAATTAAAATTGTAAATAATTATTTTAAATTAATATTGATGAGGATAATTAAATATTATCTTTTTATTAATAATAAATTAGAAAATATTGTGTGGATAATGTCTTGAGAAAATAAATTATTTTATTTAAAATTGTAGATAAGTGTGTGTTTTAAAAGCTGGAAAAAGGACCAATAAGAAAAGAGGACTTTTGAGAAAAGAAAATTGAAGAGATTTATTGATTTTATTTATTATTTTATTATTTGGAGAGATTTTTTCACACAGAGAATATTTTTTTGTTGTTTGGGACCTGTAAAAGAAAAGAAAAGTAAAATAGCTTTGTTGTGCTTCTGGGAAAAATAATGGTTTTGAAGAAAGATAGATTCGAAAATAGAGCTATAGGAGGAAATCGAGAAGAGGCTACAGAAGGAACCCTACATCGAACGAAGGACTCAAGGTTTTCTTCTTTTAAGTTATTATTATTTTATTGTTTTATAAACAAAATCTGGCTTACTGTGCTTAAAAGAAATTCATTGAAAGAAGTTATGTGATTTGAAAAATTATTTGTATTAAAACCCTTGAATCTTCTATGGAAAACTTTAGTAGAATCTCTTTGAAATTCTTCTATATAGTTTAGTAGTGAAAATTATTGTTTTGAAATAAAAATCATTTCTGATTGAAGATCGAATTTGCATGTTAGATTTATGTTGAGTTTATGGAAAAATCTGTTGTTAGATTGTTGCTCTGAATTTTCTAATTATATATAATATATATATATATAATACATAAATTAAATATACATATATATGTTATTTTTCTGATTGAATTATTTAAATGTATATATATAAGTCTTGTGTACTATGTGATTTCATTTTATAAGTATAGAATATTTTTAAAATTGTTAATTCAGAGGTCGTGTTAATACAAAATTATATTAAATATATATATATATATATATATATATATATATATATATAATAATAATAAATAAATAAATAAATAAAAATAGAAAAGAAAGTATTTATTAAATTTTTGTGGGGGTGGGGGTCGGTCGAGGCCGTACCACCCATGGCCCCATTGTGGGGGCTGCGGCCACCATAGGGTGGTTCGTAGTACCACTGCCTGTGGCGGCGATTGCCACCACAAGGTGGTACACAGTACCATGCCTAGTGGGGGTGTTGCGGCCTCCCTTTGGAAGGTACGCAGTACCTCTGCTGCGTGGTACCCATGTATAGGGTTTTTCTTTTAAATTCGTTTTGCTTCTAATGCAATTTCTTATGGTATTAAAATTCAATTTAATTTACATGTGGTATATATATATAAAAATAAATCAGTTGTTAATCTTTACAATGAGTTTTAAAATATATGTTTTATATATAGATATATATACATATATTTTGCGTATATTTATATATATATGTATATATGCAAAAGAGGGTATATATGTATATATATAAATATATACATTTATATATATATATATATATTTGAGTAGTGATAATTTTGTATGTTGAGGATATGGTGAAATTATATAAATTTGTAATGCTATAGTGTAATTGTACTAATTAGAAATAAATTATGTATTTTTAATAAAATGAAGTTTTCTTGGGTAATTGATTTATTTGCTTGATTGGAGTTATTATGTATTGGAAATGTTTAATATAGTGTTGATTAAACATAATTGTTATTCTTCAGATTATTCATTAAGTCTATTGTGGTATTCTCTTAATTTTTTTATTGTGTCGTATGGGAAAACCCTAGATTTATCTTATCTTTCTTAGGAGCTTAAGTTATTGTTAAGGGATTCCAAAGGTGGGATACTGATGTTAGTTGGGATCTCGTATTTTGATGCTTGGTCTATGTTCTAACCATGGTTATGATTTAGTTTGCTTTTGGATTGTACCATTTGTGGTTATGTTTCATATGTTATGGTGAGATGGTTATGCCTTGTAGAGAATCCATTTGATTGGTTCAGTATATCTTGTGATACAATCCTTTTTGTGTTGGGTATTTTTTATTTGAGTGTCTAGAGAGAGTGGCTCTAGTGGGGGCCGATGCACAAAGGGGATGTCAGGGTAACCCACATAGAGTTAGAGTAATCAATGAAAACCTAAGAAATAAATCATGGGTGGGGATTAAACATTAATAAGATAATTGTGATGCCTCATCCGCCTATTAGTGCTATCACAGACTAAAGGGGACTAAGAAGGCCATGGTTGGAAAGATCGTTGCCTTGTCTTCATGAAAGGTTAACGATTCTGCATGAGTAACCCTATGGAGCGGCGCCTTGAGATAGGCTGTCAAGAGAACCATAGATGGAGGCAACACCTTAACTAGGTTTTCTGGATAATTCATGTAGAGATGGAGGTGGCACCTTGTGATAGGTTGTCTGGATAATTCATGTTAAGCCATGCGATGACACTCTCCTCTAACATTCCATTTGTGTTGTTTGTTTTATTGAAGTCCTTTGGAAGTCATCTTTGATATTATGTCTTGAAACTTACTGGTGATGTGTTTATATGAGTTATTGTTGTATCATTTGTAAAGTGATTTAATGTTATGTTTCAAAAGTGGTCTATTGTTATGTCTTTTGGTGATTTATCATGGTTTAGTTTCTATGTGGTCTTTTGATGTTATGTTATCTGGTATGGAGTTAGTTTTCTGTTATTGTTGATGTGCTTGGTCAGGGATCCTTCCTTGTCTACTCCTAGCATAGAGGTGGTTGGGTGGAACGTGCTTCGCACGGTCCTGTTGGTTTCCCTTTTTGGTTGTAGATGTATCTTTTATCGCAGGGTTTTTGGCAGATGCTATTGATCCAGTGTTCTTATGTACCAGATGCATGTTCATGCTTCAGATGTAATTGATTTGTTGATGTATTGTCTCCCACGTGTGTTGGGATGATCTTGATGTAATTTGTTTATATGTTCATCGTGTTGTAATTCCATATTGATGTAATGTATATTCAGACCATGTAATCATTCAGGAACTATCATATGTAATCTACTGATTACATATGTTGTATCTATGAAAGTATATATATAGCTATTATCTTTATGATTAATTCATTTTTGTATTGTATATATGGTTTAATATGGATTAATTTTATTAATATGGTTATTGTTAATGAATGTTTTAAATGGTGATGTTTTTTTTTTATTGAAGGGGTAAACGCTTTTGACCGAAGCTATGAACTGGATACAACCATTCAACAATACCACCCCAACAGGGTTTGAACCTTGGTGGAAAGAACAACAATGCCACCTATAAACCATCACACCATGCCAATACTGAAAAATGGTGATGTGAGAATGAATGGTTTTACATAATTGTTTAATTATTGTTTAATCTATTATCTTTGTTATGGGTTAGTGTAGTAATGTTGCCTCATGTAATCCAAGGGATTTAGTTGTGCAACTTAGAACATTGTAATGTTGGAATACTTAAGTATAATTATTATGTTCTCTTAAAAAAAAAAATTGTTGCATCTTTAGTAGTTCCTTTGGGGTTTGCGTGGCTGGGTGTTACAGTGCAAATATATATACAAACACGGGAGTAAATTACTTTCATAATTGCAAAACAAAAGTCTTAGATAAGAAGTAGGCATACCTTGTGAGTGCAACTGGATGTAGTATGAACAAAAGAAAAAAAGGTCGACTATGTACCTTGCCATATCGGCTCATCTAGGCTCATGGGTTGTCACCAAACCCCCAAGAAAAAACATATAACCTGAGAATTTTCTTTAGTTGAAAGTAGTTTTATACATTTTTAAAAATATATGTAGTTGTATTATTTATGACAAACAATTTGACATGTAGTCATGAAATAAGAGACAACACCATATTAAAATCATAAGCATGGGAAATCAATGAATGTGTGAATATATATGCAAACATAGGAATAAATTACATTCATATTTGCAAAAAAAAAGTATTAGATAAGATGTAGGCATACCTTCTAGGTACAACTAGATGTAGTATAAAAAGAAGAACAGAAGGCCTCCTCTCCACCCTACCATATTGGGTGATGCAGCCTCATGGGCTATCACCAAACCCCCAAGTAAGAACATACATTTCCCACCACTATGATCAATGGTGAATCCAATGTTTGGGCACCTAAGTTTGTTGTTTCTGGATATTTGATTGTGTTTGATTTTTTTCATCCAGAAATAGAAACACAAACAAATATCCAAAAATAACAAATCTTAAGTATTATAGATTGTCGAAATCTCATAGTATTAACCTGAGAATTTTCTTTAGTTGAAATTAGTGTATACATTTTTTAAAATATATATAGTTGTACCATTTATGACAAATAATTTGACATGTATTCATGAAATGAGATATGGAATAAAGGACATATAGCCTTACCTTCTATATAAATAGAATGTAGTTGTAGCTTGTACACCATGCCAAACATGTGATCACAAATCTATTTAGTATTATGGAGATGTCAAGTTACAATTCAAAATGTTTGCAATCTAAAATGGTTTCAATCACATATAGTTAGTCACAAGGAAATTTTGAAGTTTAGTGCAGTGAACATGTGTAATTGGTAGACAATATCTAAATTAGGAAATAAAAATAGTTGTATAGTTTATAACAAATAATATGTATTGCATTTGCAATAGAAGAGATCACATAAACAAGATGCAAGTATAAATTGTGTAGAGAGCAAGACAAGCTCAATGAATGTAGGAATATATATATTCAAACATAGGAATAAATTATGTTCATATTTGCAAAGCAGAAGCCTTAGCATCCCATAGTGAACATTAAAAAGGAAACACACAATAAATAGAACTTAAAAACATTGAGAATAGAAGAGGTGAACTACAATAATGAATAGTTTGTTATGAGTAAGTGGATATTGATACAACACAAGCAATCTATGTAACAGTTGGCTTTTCAATTCAAAATTCAAGCTACATTATTTGGCATTGAATATTGTAGACAAAAATGAGTTGTAAAAGAACTATTATTTTTAAGTTTCAAAATTTTGGAATTTTGTAGATTGGTATAAAGAACAAACATGAAATTTAGTTCTACCTTTGCATTGCTTTCAATTTTTATTTCTTTGTGTATGTGTTATTTGGTTTGGATGGAGCATGTTATATGTCTTCTATCAATATGTTTTATTATATTATTTTTCCCTCATCTGTTTCAAGTTCGTGATAAGAAATTGTTCTTCATGATATTGTTCTTTTTAGTTCCCCATAACAAATTGTTCATAGTTGTAGTTTTCCTCTCCTATACTCCATATTTTAAAGTTGTATTTAATGTGGTTTTTTGTCTATAATATTTAGTAGAAAATTAGTCTTATTCTAATACCTCTTATACAATTCTCTATTTGTCTTCAATATTTACCACCAAAGGATGTGCTTGAATCTTGTATCAATATGTTTCAAATTTTGTTAGCTGTGTATAAGTTTAAAGAGATGGGAAAGGTTTTCTTTACATAAATTTTTTTAGAATCACATATCATATAATTTTTTTCATAGCCTAAAGAAAATAGGTATCATCATAAAGAACAACATTTAAACAATTCAATTAGCAAGCTGAAAAGATAGCTCTACAAGCATGGAGAAATGCAGTCGATAGAATACAATAAGTTGTGGATATGTAGGAGCCAATGTATGTCGATGAAAGGGAAAAACACAAAACTCATGCTTGTTCTCCTCCCTTCCATATTGATATCATGAAATGTAATACCCCTCATGTTACTGCTTGTTCTTGACATTCTCTGTGGTTTTGATGATACTGTTGATATTATGTTGTGGTAGCTTAGATTTTTACTGATTATATTACTCTTATGTTGCCATGGATATTATAGCATTGACATTTTTATTTTGATTGTTTTGATGGAGTTATTTGGAATGCAGTAGACTAGAGAATAGTAATTGATGATGTGATGCAAATTAATGTAATTTTATAATGCATTAGATGATGATATGATTTGGTGAGGGGACAGGTAGCATCACTCGTTCGCGAGTTTCCTGCTACACTGCAAATCCTTCTCATGATGCTTTGTAATTTATCATATGTATATATGTTGTGTATCAACTTGTTGGATGTAGGCTTTGTAGGAATACGACTCGATTCCACCTGTTTCGATAGGTGTGGGTGAGCATTGAACCAACCCAATGGCAGGAAGTTGAACAAAGGTGACATGGAAGTAACTCCGTTCCAAGTTGTCAACTGTCTTGTACCTTTTTGGTTTGTGCATAGCCATTTTGTTGTTACGTTTTCCTTTACATGTGATTGTGATTTTATGACTTATCTAATGTGGTGTATGGTTTTATGTTGTGACTTAAATAATTAAAAAATTAATCAAATAAAAATAATAAATAATAAATAAATAAAGCAATAGATAAATGTTAGTAGTAGTTGTAAAAATATTAGATTTATTTTGAATCTTGCAATGGTTGATTTTAATTATTTTAATGTGCAAGTAATTATATGAAATATTCTAGAGATGATAAATTAATAAACAAATAAAAGTTCAATTTTGTGGATTTAAATCTATTTAATTTTTAATCAAATGCATGATAAAAGAAAATGAAATGCAAAGGCATGCAAAAAGAATGAATATTTGGGGGTAACAATTATTTTTCATTTTATTCTTGTGATGTGACCTCTGGTATTCACGGGAAGAGGAAATTGAAAGGGTTTCCTGGGTATTGATTTTATTAAGGGGTTTTCTTTGTTGGGGAATGCTATTGTTCGGATTCGGGAGAAATTTTGCATTCACCCATTTTCCGTCATTGCATTCTTGTTTTGTTTTCTGGAGAATTTAAAAAGGAAGAAGGTTCAGATTTAGGGAGGATTTGGATCTATTGCTGGAAACAATTGGCAACGAAGGTTCATCTCTACAAAAGGGATAAGGCTTCTGCAGATTCTCTACAGGCACAGGACGCCAGGTTCTTTTCATTTTTAATTATTTATTTTCTGTAGCATCAAATAAAATAGAAATTTTTCTCTATGTATGAAATTTTCATCTAGGGTTGGAAATCAAATGTTTGTGGAAAGAAAATCTATTGGATTATTGTTTAATCAATGGAAATTTAACTGGGGATCGGGATTGTTATTTGTTAAAAAGGAATTTCTATTGGGTTCTGGACTGTTGTTTATAAAAAAGAAATTTTGATTGAAATCTGGAAATGAACAGTATTACTGTAGTTTCATTTTAAAATATATATATATATGTATAAGGAACAATTTCCTTTCAATGAATTTCTGGGATTGTGATATTCTTGTTTATGCATATATGTTATAAAACATTTCTTTTGTATTCAAACATGCACAGTAAATTGTACAGTGTACAGTGTTTATCTTTTTCTGTTTTCAAAATGTTCAAATTCAAGTATATATATATATATATATGTATATATATATATGTATATGTATATATATATGTATATGTATATATATATGTATATATATATATATATATATTAGATAGATATAAATATATATACACATATATTTATACATATGTAAATATTGAATGAAAATTTAATTCTTTTGAATCTCGTCATATTTCCATCGGCACTGTTAATGTTATTTTTTTTGGTCTTATAAAATTGTGACTGAGTGGTGGTTCAGCCTCGGCCGTACCCACCACCCTGCCGACCCTGTACTGTGCGACAGTCTGCAAACTTTCCACGGCAGTCCTTCGAACTGCCATGAACAGTCCGTAGACTGTCCACGGCCGGGCATTTCTTCTGTGCTTGCCGTGAACAGTCCGTAGACTGTCCACGGTCGGGCATTTCTTCTGTGCTTTTGTATGGGATTTATTTCCCATTTGAAATGGTATATGTTAATTGTTGATTAAAACGAAAATTTTATATAACTTTTAATGGGCGTGCAAACTGTTATGAATATATATATGTATATGTATATATATATGTATATATATATATATTTATATTTATATATATTTATTAATTCATTTAATTATATTTCATTAATTTAACTGTTAATTTTATCAATTAATTCTGTCTGTAATCAGATTGGTTATTTTTTTGGTATGAACAAAACAAAATTTTATTATAGTGAAAATATGAAAATAGAAAGGAATTTTTATTAATTTGTTAAATTATGAACTTTGATAGGATAATTTAGTAAAAATCAATTTGTGAGTATATGTGACCAGCATTGATTATTTAATTCTTATTTTTAAGTGTGTATATTGTGGAAATGGAATTTATTATGGAATTAAATAAGTTATCTTTTTATTTTTTTATTTTTTTATGAAGTTGAGTCTTGTAGGCTTGTTGGGTTTGGGACATTGTTAGTTCATTGATGTGGGAACCCTGTTAATCTTGTGAAAATATTTTTGAAACTATAGTCTTCCAGAGGATTGTGATTTTGTTGAATTTATATCTTTTCATCTTGAGTTTATGTTAAGTTAAGTATTACGAATGGGGTGTACTGAGTTATGAGATTTTGTTATGGTATTTAATTTGCGAGATGAGTTATGCCTCGTGTAATATTTTTGTTGTTGCCTTTTGATGTTTATGATTGGAATGGTACAACCCCTTGTTTCTTTTTGGTTTTGGTTGGGTCTCTAGTGAGAGTGGCTCCTTGTGGGGGCCGGCGCCCCGCTTAAGGGGAAGGGCACAGGATAACCCATGAGTGATTTATTAATCAAGTGAAAACCTAATAATTAACTTAGGAGGGTTGGGTAGTAACATCATTATAAGATTTAAAAAATGGATGCCTCATCTTCATTAGTGCTTCCACAGACTAATGGAAGGCTGAGAAGACCATGGTAAGCAAGGTTGTGACCTCATCTTCACGAGAGGTTTACGGCTCCGCATGAGTCACCCTATGGACCGGTGCCTCCAATTGGGAGGAAGGGCACAGGACAGCCATAGATGGGACCGGTGCCTCCAGTTGGGAGGAAGAGCACTGGACAACCCATGTAGGATTATGCGATGACACTCTCCCCTAGTTGCCCATGTGTTTACTTTATTGAGTTCCTCTGGAAGTAGGTTATGGGAGTTGGTTTAGATTGTTGTTTGAATTGATTTAAATTGATTTATGATTACTGTTTTAATACATCTTTAGTATACTTTGTGGTCTTGTATGATCTCATTTATATTTGATTTACGATCTTGTATTTTTATGGTACTATGATATGATGTTTTTTTTGTTGATTGTAATTTGGAGATTGTGTTATGGATCTATGTTGGTACTTCTTGTATGTTTGTACTTTAGTTGACAGTCTTGGTCGGAGTTACTTCTCTATCACCTCTTAGCACGGGGGTGGTCGGGTGGAACATACTCCGCACACCATTGGGTTCCCCATCAGCATTCGTTGGCTCAGTCTCATCCTTTTGAAGATTTGTACTAGTTGATCTTTATGCATTTTGATAATCTTGTATTTTGTATTCATCCCACATGATTGGGAATCATGATGTAAACTATATGGGTATGATGTATAAGTTGAAAGATGTAATGTAATTTCAACCTTGTATCCTTATTTGGTTATGTGATTTCTCATGGTTTTATCTTGTGATGGAATCTGTGAAAGTTCCTTTGTTGCTAAGATGGTATCTTATGAGTTGATGTTTTGTAATGTTTATTTCGATGTGACCTTGTGTGCCCCAAAGAACATTGTTGGTTATGTTATTTGTATTGTAATGAAATGAAGTATATGTGTATGTATATGATCATGTAATATTTGGTATATTAATTATTTGTTTTTCTTTTAAAAAAAAATAAAAAATTGCGTTCTTTATTTGATTGTTCTTTGGGGCTTGCACATCGGGCGTTACATGAAAGCTCATTGGCTCTAGTCAAACCACCGAGCAAGAAAAGTATATAAGGCCCATCAAAAATTCAATGGAGCCATATCATATATCACACAATGGCGAAACAAGGGAAATTTTGTTGTTTTTGTATATGATGTCTTCTATTGCACTATTTTTTTTTGTGTAACAACTTTAAAAATATGGATATGTTGATAAAGATCTGCCTAAAATAGATGTATACACAACATGTAATTGAAATGATGACCATGTGGGAAATCTGATGTATGCACACTAAAGCACTCCTGGGCTGTAGAACATGCAGTCAGAAATGTTATAAAATCCATGGAAAACAACATAACTTATAATTTCTTGGAAAATTCCCTCAATTTTAAATTCATCACAAATGGGTATGTGCAGGATCATGATGGGCCAAAAAGTGGCAATATGATGGGTATGTGGCTGATGACTATTTTTTACCCAAAATTGATGAAACAAAAAAGGTTTTTAAAGGAGATTCTCAGCTTTCCACCAATATAAATTATGCTTTACTTTGAATTTAATAAGTAATTATTATTCATTTTCTATTCAAATTATGACTAAAGTCTTAATTTATAGGTTGATTGAAAAACATCTATAGCTTCCAAACGGTATCACATTTTTTGAATCCAAAATATGCATCACATTCTATGCTTTGCATACTATAGGATTAAAAAAAAAAAATTGAATTTCATGAAGTTTTGACCAAGTTAAAGTGGTAAAACATACATGTTTTTATATTTTTAAAAAACTTGTAATAAAAAATTCATAATTAATTATTTATTTGGAAAAAAATTACAAAAAAATATACATCACATTGGGGCATGAGTCCTCTACTTATATCTAAAATCTTATAAAAATATTATCATTTTATTGTGGTTAGGTGGTCGATAAACACCGCTTCTTATTTTTTCCCTAAAATTTAAGTACCACTACATTGAAATTTCAAATTTTACCAAATAGATTTATTTTTTTAAACAAACCTAGTAGTTTAGAAACTACATTCAATTTGCTACATATTTTATTCTTACATATTTTTGAAATAATATAGATAACTTATTCAATCTTTTACGTAAAGTTTCTTAACTATGGTTTTTTTGAATTTTTTGCCATTTAAGGGCCTATTTTTTCCATGATGATCCTGCACATACCCAAATGCCACAAGTTTTCTAACATTTCCCTACACCCTCTATAGGCCAAAATAGTTGCTTTTGTTTTTTCATCCCCATGATTTTAAGCGAAATATCTACTTCACAAATATTTATTCAATGAACTGTATATCCCATGACTACAATTATGCAGATTTCCACCTACAAAAGCAACATGCTCATCAGCAAAGAATAATTAATATATACATATCTAGCCAAACCCCCAAGGAAGAAAAGTATCCAAAGTACATCAAAAATTTAATGGAGCCATATCATATATCACACAATGGTGAAGTAAAGGAAATTTTGTTGTTTCTATATATGGTTTGTGATATTGCACTATTTTTTTTCGAGCAACAACTTTAAAAAGATGGATATGCTGATAAAAAGCTTCCTATAGCTAATGTTCGCCATAAGCTGAAAAGATAAATGTAGAGACATGGAAAAATGTAATGTGAAGAATAGACTTTGTTTATTCTGCTCTAGTGCATGTAAGAATTCATGCATGTATGTATATCATATATTGCACAATGACGAAGTTGCAAAAAAAAATTGTATTTTCATAGATGATTTCTTTTTTTGCAGTGCTTTTTTTGCTGCAATAAATTTAAGGAAAAGAGAATGCAGATAAACAATTAGGCAAGATGGAACTTGTCTATAATGTTGATAAGTATAGGGAAAGACGAATATATGGGAGGTCTTGTTTGAAAATAGAACCAATACATGACATTCACCTGTACCTTTGCAATGCTTTCAATTTATTTTTCTTTGCATATGTGTTATTTTGTTTGGATGGAACATTTTATATGTCTTGTATCAATATGTTTCATCATATTTTTTTTCCTCAACATAATATTATTGCAAAGAAAAAATTTATTTGAATGTATCAAAATGTGTCTTGCTTGTTAGATGTGTATGGAATGGGGAAAAGACATTGCAACACAACTTACAACAACAATAGGAGGAAAAATGTTGTAGGTTGTGGAGCACAACACTCATAGCATGCTCCAATCTGTTATCTAATAAAGGTGCATGGTACCATTTTTCAATAATTTTCTATCAAACCAACCGCACAATGGGTCATTTTTCACAATACAACCAAAACAATATACATCCTCAAACTAAAATATTGAATATTGCATTTGCCTCCCCTCGGCCTGACGCACAACAAAAATAGGATGGTCGAGCAATGCGGTGGAAATTGTATGGACTTGTATCATATATTAGGAAAAAATACAATGTAGACAAGGACATATATTTTTTAACATAATATACAAGAAGAGCAAAACAATGAAATGGTCAAAAGAGAATTCTAGAGGTGAACATTTACCAGCTATATGAACCACATAAAACCAATTGAAAAGGTGGGAAGAACACATAAGAATATGTGCAAGAAAAGCATCAAGGACAAATAAGGAAACTTAGGGTATATAGGCACGAAAAATGGAAAATGTAACATAGATATAGAATTTTAAACTTATTATTCAAATGCAATACATTTTTTTTAGAATGTTTCTACACTATGTGGATTCATAGTTTAATACACTGGGATGTCCAAAACATGTTACTGACTTATAGAAATTTTGGTACATATATGTACATATACATATACATATACATATATATATATATATATATATATATATATATATATATATATATATATATATATATATATATATATATATATATATATATATATATATATATATATATACATATATATATATATATACATATACATACACATATACACATACATACACGTTTTGTTCTTTGTTTATTGTTTGCAGTTATCTCTATGCATCTTTGGCATTATACCCATTACTGCAACATCCTGCTACACAACCCCGAAGGTTAAGAGCCAAAAGAGGACAAGATAATTTTTTTTTGATAAATTAAAGAATAATTTACACAAAAAGTAGTTTACAATACAATAAATAGACAACATACATGGCCAAGCATGGCCAAACACAACCCAAAGGAGAGGACTAATCCACTCTCTAGAGAAAATCAGAATAGGAGCAAACAAAACAGCTCCAGAAATTTTGCTTCAGAACCCCCTGCTCCGAAACCTTTTGCTCTGGAACTTCCTGCTGCTCCGAAACCTGTTGCTCCAGAACTTCCTGCTCCGGAACCTTCCTGCTTCAGAACCTGCTGCTCCAGAACTTCTTGCTCTGGAACCTTCCTACTCTAGAACTTCCTACTCTGGAACCTGTTGCTCTGGAACTTGCTGCTCTAGAACTTCCTACTCTGGAACCTGTTGCTCTGGAACTTTGCAGCAGTGACACAAAACAACAAATAGAAAGTGCCAATGCACCGGAACTTTGCAGACCAATACATGAAGGAAATACACATCCAAAGCTTGGATTTCTTTTGCATGGAAAATATTGAAGAAAAAGCCATTATGATCATCATAATACAAGCGACTTTGATACCAACATAGAAACTCGTAAACCAAATATAAACATTGCATTTCTTCTCATTAATCTATATGATTACATTTTCACTCTCAAGTGAGTACAATATACATAAAGGAATATATAAGAGTACAAAGGCATACCAATAAATAAAATACATCAACCTGTAAGACAAGTACAAGAGGAATCAGCTCTGACTAGTGCTCCAATAATCTGTACGTCAGTCCCCAATGGTAGTGGCAACACCTCCCTACCATTTGGACTCCAAAGAGGCCACCCCACCATGCTTGAAGGTAGTCACAAGGCCCAAGCAGAGAAACAAGGCAAGGGTAACATATAGCCAATACTCACATCAGCCACAAAGCAAACACGAAATACAATGCATTAAAGCCAACATCACAACATGAAGATTCTCATACAATAACATGTCGGGTACTACTCACAACTACTAAGGTATGAGGTTCTATAGTGTACACCAGATGGAATGTCATCATGCATGCTCAAAGGGATGGCACCACATGGAACTAGGTACACCTCTCATATAGACGAGGAGACTCAATCATGCCCGTATCAATGCCCTACAGATGGATAGGCCTTCTCGTTTATCCAAATGAGGAATCCATAGCAATATAAAACAATAGAAAATACACTAAAACCATTTAAAATAGCCAGGCAACATTGTTGTTAAATCATTTAAACAGTTGATCACAAATGCCAACAAGTAGATTACACACCCTTCAAACATTCACCATTAATTGCATAAAAGAACCAATCATATAATCAGTATTAACCTCATCAAATCATCTCGTAAAACCACTTTTTAACAATTAAAAACCACTAAGTGATGGTGTACAAAACACGGTTTCGGCTATTGTTCATACGCATGACAAAAAGGCATAGAAATTTCATAAAAAGATAAAAGTGCCCAAATCTAAAATCAGACAACAACCCAGTTCAGATTTTGATGTTCCTAGATGGATTCCATTTTTAATTTTTTATTTTAAAACTGAAAATGAGGTGTTCTGAAAAAGGTCATTTTGCTAAGTTGGGCAAGAAAAACATAAAAATATGAAAGTATCTGGATTGAAAATCGGACAATGACCCATTTGAGACATGGGCGATTCTACAAGGAATCCACCTTTATTTTTCACTTTTAACATGCGGTTAATAAGTAGCATCAAAAAAACGTGTTTTAACAAGTAGGCACAAATTTTGACCAAAAATGAAAGTGTCCAGAATTCAAATCAGACAAAGACCTAGTTGACCTATGGGTTTCTCTACATGGAATCCAACTTCATTTTGCATTTATAATAGGTGATTAAAGAGAAGCAATAAAAAATTTTTTACTAGGTGACACAAATTTTGGCCAAAAGGAAAGTGTTCTAAATTCGTTTTGGACTCCAAACTAGTTGAGATTTGGGCATTTTTCGGTGAATCCCAAAGTTGGATTTGAGTTTAAACTAAGGGATTTGTACAGATTTAGAAAAGACTCAGACTTTTCCCAGAAATAAATTCCATAACCAAGCTAAAAAGAAAACTCAACAACCAAAATGCCATAACAACACCTAGAGCAACCAAGATCTCAAAACATTTAAACATGCACTCATGCATACATTTATAACTCAAAAATTCAAGGAAGACACAGAAGAATACCTCAAATCTTCCCAAATATGAAATGAAGAAATGCTCTTTTAGCAAAGCATGACAAGATTCCAAAACAGAGCAACAAGACAACCAAATTATGTTGAGCCTCTGGTGCCACTACCCACAAAGTTCTTCTCAGAGATTCTCCATGTTTCTTCCCCAACTCAACTGCCCAAATTGTGGGGTTTTCCTTCTCCTTCCAAAATTAGAGTTTTTTCTCCTCCACAAGAAATTATATCCCAAAACAAAACTTTCTTCTATAAAAAAAAACTCCCTCCAAAAATAAAAGAATAAAAGTATATATATCTAAGACAAGGTTGCTCCCTTTTTTATTAAATCCTCAACACAATAAAAACTGAAATAAAATATTTTATTAAGCAAGCTATTAATGCTCTCCAAGAAATTAATTAAAATCACCACATATCCAACATTCCCTCTTTCATATAAAAATAATAATAATTTAAATCCAAACATTAAAATACATAAAGCCCCCAATGAAAATTTAAATAAGACTATAAGAGCTCACAAAATGGATTAATAAAATCATTTAAAAACAACATATTTAAAATCTCATGAATAAAACCATTCAAATCCCCCATCAATAAAATACTATAAAATACCATATATGAAATCACGAAAAGATGTCAAAGAAACCACATCAAGACACCGACAACCAATTAAATATAGATATAACCACATAAAAGATTAATGAAATCCACGACAAAATACCCCAACAAAATATACTGGAAAACCACATACAACTGAAAGGTGCACCAGAACATATGGCTGAAAGGTGCTCTGGACATTACCGTTAGGTAACCGGATGGTAAGAAATCAACAAGGAAAACACTGCCCTAATAGGGTACAGTGGCCTAGGGTAGGGGAAATTTGGCCTGTGACTACCTCTACTAACCACCATTGGGGAATATGAGTACACTCAGGCTTGTGGATCTAGGCGGAGTCGATACTCAGTACCTGCATTAGTTCCAATTACATGTCAAAGTACATGTACATATACATAATGTCCAAAGCAACATCGATCGTCAGGAAGGGAGTCATGATATTGTAAGCCTCTCGAATATGAGTGTTACAACATCATCCCTTTCCTATCAATAATAGTACATAAGCAATTATAACAATATATAAACATATAAGTATGTAATCCAGAATAATAACTAATCATCAATGTCTAATCTCATTATAACAGCATTTAACAGTTAGAATACCAAATCAAAATCAAATGTTATCTTACCCACACTAAAGTTAGAGAGGTTTTACAATTACCATAGGTGCAATTGCAGTTAAATCTAAAAATATTTGACCAATGAACTACATAGCCCATGATTACAATTAACCAAATTTCTATCTCCAAAAACAACACTCTTACTAGGGAAACATAGTTTCATGTTTATCAATTACTGTTAATGTTATAGGATCATATTTAACAGAAAACAAAAATGCAACACAATGACACATCAGATACCCTGGGAAAACCCTCCTCTTGAGGGAGAAAAACCCAGCCTCAAATATATCTCTTATATATTGAAATGTCAACACAAATGTCTCCTTTACAAAGGCCAATATGAAGGCCAACACAGAGCACCACAGTCTGCTACAAATACAGAACTGAATGATATAATTTGACAATAGTTATCTCAGACTTCTACACAAATCTCAGTCTTCTCTTTTGAACAAACTTGCATATGAAGAACCTCGAACTGCTAATCAATCAACAGATGATAGCATTGCACATAAGAAGAACTTGCACAGCTCTTCTGATAAATTCACACTTCATACTCCAAATGAATTGAATGCTGAATGAATGTATATACAATGTGACTCTCCAAACATAGCAAGTTGCATGTCAGTTACCTCTGCATGTTAGACTGCATGTCAGACTGTGTGTCAGATACCTCTGCATGTCAGTTACAATTTGCATGTTGACCACATTGAAAGAGACAATTTTTAGCTGTCATAGCCATTTTTAGATTTTACCAAATGAAGTAAATGAGACAACTGGAAGAATAAGACCAATGCTGCCATAAACATTAACACTCCCTCTCAGCTAGGGAGGATACTTCTAGCTACACAAGACAAATCACCTCATCGTGATGTAGTCATCTCATCATGGCGTCCACCATGGCTACTCCAAGAGAATGGAACAAGGGCTTTCACCTCAAATTTCTCTCACAGAGAAAGATGCACTAACAAGGGCTCACACCTCAAATTTCTCTCATAGAGAAAGATTCATTAACAAGGGCTTGCACCTCAAATCTCTCTCGCAGAGAGAAATGCGTTAACAAGGGCTTGCACCTCAAATCTCTCTCGCAGAGAGAAATGCATTAACAAGGGCTTGCACCTCAAATCTCTCTCACAGAGAGAAATGCGTTAACAAGGGCTTGCACCTCAAATCTCTCTCACAGAGAGAAATTCGTTAAACAAGGGATTTCACCTCAAATTCCCCCATCTCAAAGGAAAATGCATTAACACAGATCTTCATGATGATGAAACTCCCTCTAAAGCTCCAAGTACTTGCATCAGCCTTCTGACCTCCTCGTCCAAGGTTTCCTCTAATGAATAGTCAAACTCCCTCTAAATGCAAATCCCTCCTCTTTGAAGAAACTAATCTCAAGACAACTTGAATAGGTTCTTCCTCTTTGAGAGATGTCTTTAGTCATCAACTCAGTCCCATGGCTGCAAGCTAAAACTCCATGCTCAATCATTTCTCCATGACATGACTTCTTCCTCACAGGATGCCTCAAGCTCTTCCTCTTTAAGCAATCTCTCATCAACCTCTTGCTCCTCAATCCATCCTGGAAGCATTTTAGAGAGAGATTACTAATAGTTCATAGAACTAAACTATCCCGAAGAGAAATACAAATGCTAGAAGCATACATCATTCACTATCTCAATGTTATAGCATGAATTAATCTACATCATTATTCAAAGGCACAAACATAAGGTACTTATCTCTTTGTGTTGGTACACTAATGAGCTAGACCTGTAGCTATCTCATCTTCGCCAGCTTCACTCGATCTCACCCTCAAGGAAAGTGGGAACATGAAATGACCAGTTATAAAAGATTGAAAACTCCATTTAAATCTTGAGATCGCATTAAGAATCAACGCACTCATGGATAAACTCAACCTTTCGCTTCCCAAGCTTGTAAACAAAGATTGCAGCTTCAAGAAAAACTTTCATACCGCACTGCAGAAGATAAGCCAACACAAGTAGCATTGACTCCATCACTTTCTCTCCATGGCACTTGCACACATAGACTCAACAGCTTTTCCCATGCCTCCTAAACATGTCTAAGATTTACAAACTCAAAAAAAGCTTTCAAAACTTCACTATGCCACAAGAGACTGTGTTCTTGTTAGACCAAATATGATCGGATCTTTTTGTAGACCCGCTCTGATACCATGTTAATGTTATAGGATTAGATTTAACAGAAAACAAAAATGCAACACAATGACACAACAGATACCCTGGGAAAACCCTCCTCTTGAGGGAGAAAAACCCAGCCTCAAATATATCTCTTATATATTGAAATGTCAACACAAATGTCTCCTTTACAAAGGCCAATATGAAGGCCAACACAGAGCACCACAGTCTGCTGCAAATACAGAATTGAATGATACAATCTGACAATAGTTATCTCAGACTTCTACACAAATCTCAGTCTTCTCTTTTGAACGAACTTGCATATGAAGAACCTCGAACTGCTAATCAATCAACAGATGATAGCACTGCACATAAGAAGAACTTGCATAGCTCTTCTGATAAATTTTCACTTCATACTTCAAATGAATTGAATGCTGAATGAATGTATATACAATGTGACTCTCCAAACATAGCAAGTTGCATGTAAGTTACCTCTGCATGTTAGACTGCATGTCAGACTGTGTGTCAGATACCTCTGTATGTCAGTTATAATTTGCATGTTGACCACATTGAAAGAGACAATTTTCAGTTGTCATAGCCATTTTTAGATTTTACCAAATGAAGTAAATGAGATAGCTGAAAGAATACAACCAACGCTTCCATAAACATTAACAATTACATGCCATGAGCTTGATGCACAGAGGCTTCATGAAACATTTTGCACTCTTGACACCCTACTCCTTAATCACATAAATTGTTTCATAAATCCTTTGTGCATCAATCTAATTCCTCTCGTCATGAAGTTTAGAATAAAAATATCAGTTTTTAATGAATTACTTCATAGTGCAATTAAAGACTCAGTCTGACCATTTTTTATCAGAAACAAATTAACAAACTTGATGAACAGAAGAGTGTGAAAACGTAATACAAATTTATTTGGATTCTTAGACTAAATTAATAAATCTTTTGAAGAACAAATATATGGCGCTAAAAGCCAAAACACAAAGTAATAATTTGTGTACACATGTATCTATGTCAGAACAAATATATGATGTTTATTGTTCTAGTTATCTCTATGCATCTTTGCAGTTACACCCATTAACATAGGAGCAATTGTAGATTAATATAGGAGTGATTTCATATATATGTATATGCACAGGGTTAGTGTGAAAGCATAAACATATTCGAGATAAAATTAGTTTAGTGTTTGTTAAGTATTATTCTTTCTAATATCTCTTTTATCTTTTCAATTTATTTGTTTGAAGTTTCCACCAGGAGTTTTTCTAGGCCAACTATGAATAGGATTTTTCATGCAATAGGTCCTTTACAATTTATCTATTTGTCTATTCCTATTGCATTATGAAAGGAGCCACAACGGTCTTGGTCTATATATATGCATATATATTTCTGCCTCAGGTATTGGTCACATTTCTTTTGTCAAGCCCAACTCAAATGAAGAACCTAGTCCTAGCAAAGAAATTGTTGTTACATCTTGTTTAGATACTGATAGAGTTTCAGTTTGGAGCATATTCAAGCGTTCTTGAAGTTCTATCAGTATGTCGACAAGGTGTAGCACCAATCTCTTCACTTGCACTGGGGTCTTCATTTGAACTACATTCTTCACTTTTAATGTTGTTTGTAACCAATTTCACATAGATACATGTCCACATATAAACTTTTTTGGGGAAATATTTCAAATATCAAAAAAACACTTAAGAATCATAGGAAAATGACACATGATCGGAAACCCCAAATTTTCACAATTTAAAAAATTGAAAACAATCCTTTTTACAAGAACAATAGAATAATTTGTTACAGGGATCTTTAAACAGATGAGGGAAAAATAATATTATGAAACATATTCATACAAGACAAGCAATCTATGTAACAGTTGGCTTCTCAAATCTAAATTCAAGTTGCATTATGTGGCACTAAGTATTATAGACAAACATGGAAATTGTAAAACAACTATTAGGTAAACATACATACATATAGATATAGATATACACATATATGCATATATACACACATGTATATATATCTATATTACATATATATATATATATGTGTGTATAAATATATATATATATATATATATATATATATATATATATATATATATATTTATATATACATATATATATATTTATATATACATATATATATACATACATACATATATATGTATATATTTACATACAATGTGAATTGTATTTGAAAACCAATGCTTCGAAACATAGATAGATACATATACACATATATATATTGAAGACAAACAACACCACAATGGCTCTTTTGACAATGCAACTCAATCAATATATTTTCTAGCACATTTCAGACTATACTTTCCCACACTGCAACACCCATGTAAAACGACTTACAGATTCTGGACAAAAACAATTTTAACATAAACAATAAATAAATCATTTATGCAAAACACTCATGTCAAATGACATATAGATTGTGGAGAACAAGAGTTTTAGAAGCTTCCAACTTTCTATGAAATCAACCACAAAGTTGAAGGCGACAATTTTTACAATAGTCTACTATGAAACCAACACCATAATGGTTGTTTCGATAATCCAACTTAAAAAAAAGTATTATTTCCCACACTACAACACTCAATATTGCATTTACTTCATCCACCTGCATCATACAACAATGACATAATGAATTATCACCCGCGTGATATATATATATATATATATATATATATAAATATAAATTCTTGTTGCATTATCAAACAAGCCACAGTGGTCTTTCTCTGTATATATGGATATATATATCTACCTATATGTATATTTTGAAATATGGATCTGGAAATTCAATACATACATATATATATGTGTGTGTGTGTGTGTGTGTATCTATGTATCTATTGGTGAATTCAATACAATTTCACATTTTGTATATAATATTCAATACCCAATAAGTGTTAATAATGATAGATGTTCGAAAAACCATAGTAAATAGACCGTTAAAATATGGAAAATAGAAGAGACAGACTACAATAATAAAGACTTTGCTATGGGGAATTAAAAAAATAATATCATGAAGAACAGTTGATTATGGGGAACTTGAAACAGTTGAGACAAAAAGGGAAATTCGAAAAGAGCTATTACAAAAACACTTAACAATCACATGAATATGACAGATGTTCAAAAACCCACATTAAGTATAACTTTGAAATATGGGAATAGAAGAGGAAAACTATGATAATGAATAGTTTGCTATGGAGAACTAAAAAAAAGAATACCATGAAGAATAGTTTCTTATGGGGAACTTCAAACAACCCATAAAAAAAGAATATTAGGAAACATATTCATACAAGAGACATAACATGTTCCATATAGACAAAATAACCATGGAAAATAATAGTTTGTTATAATGACCTTCCACATAAATAGAGAAATTATAAAAGAGCTATTACAATAACACTTAACACCTTTCATACTACCCTTTGCATATATATATATATATATATATATATATATATATATATATATATATATATATATATATATATATATATATGCAATCACTCCTATGTTAATTTGTATCAGCGTGGAGAGATAAATAGCTTTGTGGCTTTTAAGTGTTATTCTAATAGCTGTTTTATCTATTTTACTTGATATTTTAAATTGATAGGCTATTTGTTTGAATTTTCCACCTAGATTTTCATCAGCCCATCCCTGAATAGGATTTGTCGTCATGGAAATACCACCAAAGATGCATAAAGATAAATATAAACAATAAACAGAGCGCAAAAACATTACTAACCCTAACCATATTTTTGACAAAAGAAAGAAGATTTACCTGCAATAAATCCATCCATACAAAGCCATAATATCTTTAAAGTCTCTAAAATGGGTATAATGGTAAAGATACAAACATATAACAAGGAAAAATAAGCAGGGAGTGAAACACATGAACAATAAATTAATCATTTATGCAAGATACCCATGTAAAATGACTTATAGATTCTGGAGCACAATAACTACAAACAATAAACAAAAATTAAAAAAATTACTAACCCTAACCATATTTTTTGGCAAAAGAAACAAGATTTAACTGCAATAACTGCATCCATACAGAGCCATAATCTCCTTGAAGTCTCCAAAATGGGCATAACAGAAAAGATGCAAACATATAACAAGGAACAATAAGCAAAGATTGAAAGACATGAACAATATATTAATCATTTATGCAAAATACCCATGCAAAATGACCTACAGATTCTGGAGCACAACAATCTTAAAAGCCTCCAATCTTCTATAAAATTGAGCTGAAGGCAATGATTTTTATAGTAGTTTGCTATCAAACCAACACCACAATGGCAATGCAACTTAATCAATATACTTTCTCATACATTTTGCAGCACATCAGTGTTAAAACCCTCCAACCTAATATCAAAAGGAACAATGAGCAGAGAACAAAAGACATGAACAATAAATTAATCATTTATGCAAAATACCTGTGTAAAATGACTTATAGATTCTACAGTACAACAATTTTAAAACCCTCCAATTTGGTAAAATATGGAGCCAAAGGCAACAATTTTAACAATAGTCTACTATAAAACCAACACCACAATGGTTCTTTCCACAATACACCTTAATCAAAGTATACTTTCCCACACTGCAATATTGAATATTGCATTCACTTCATCTATCATCATTGTACAACAACGACAAGATGCATTAACCCTCGCATGAGCAAACACTTACCATTCAGCTTCCATGTACCAAGCCCACCAACTCTACCATTGCCAACCCATGTAAATATGAAGCTCCACATACCATAAAAAAATTTGCTCAAGTCACCATCGAGCGACACATCTCTGGTGCTGGAAAATCCAATTCATGACTGGGTTGACAAAAAATCCCAGTGGAATCTTCAAACAAAATAGCCTATTGGCTAATTATAATTGCAACAACAAAAGTTACATCTTCCTTTTTCTTCTTACATTCTCAGGCCATTTAGGAATATTGTGAGTTATCATTTTCTTTTAATCTAGTTTTATTTTACCTTCACAAATCTAATAAATCAATTTTGTTTTGCAATTTCTTCAATAATAATTTAAAGAATTCCAAATTTAATTAGATTTAACTCATCGTAGAGTTTGACAAAGTTTAGAAAGAAATATGTGATTACATTGTAAATAGATTAATCCTACATTGATAAGTAAATAAATAGAGAAGCATTCAAAATAACAGAGAATAATGATCTACAAATATAATACATCCCTATTCCTTTATTTCTATATGAATAATATGATCAGATAAAATTCCTAAAGATCTTGTGAATTAAGCTAGATGGAGATAATTAATCTATATGCATTGAATTTGATGAAACAACAAATCAAAAAAATGAAACATGAAACTAATAGCAGCAAACAAAAGCCTAAAACTGAGATATCAGTTTCCAGAAAATGCAGATTAGGATCTATCAGGGACTCATTCGCCAGTAAGGGTGAATAGGCCCTGCTTAAGTATTTTTGAAATGATTTTGCTGATTGCTAAGTGTTTTTTAATTATGTTCAGATGCCAAAAAGTTCAAGTCAAGCTTGATTAGGGACTCATTTGCCAATAAAGGTGAATAGGTCCTTGATTAGGGTTTTTTAGCTATTTTTGAATGATTTTTTAAGTTCTCTACAATGTCATTTAGTTCCAGGTATGAGACAGTAACTTTTAGTTTCAAATTTTCTAGAAATACAATGTGAAAATGCAATGAAATGATGAATGCAAAGACCTTATTTGAAATGCAACATTGTTTTGATTTTCAAATGCAATTTTACGAGATCTAAATGATATACAAAATGACTCATTTTCTTTTGTATTTTTCATATTTAGAGAATGTAATGGTAAACCCTAAATGAGATGCAAGTTTGAATGCAAAGTATGAAACCCTAAATGATATCTAATTGAATGCAAGTGAGATGCAAATGAATGCAAGATCTAACCTAAGATGCGAGAATAGACTTCCAAAATCAGAAAATTACAATGTTCAATAAGTCGGGTTCACCATTATGTTTCACAAAAAAATATGGTTCACCAAAATGAGTCAACAAGATGATGAACCACTACTTTCCACTATAAAACATGCAATTATGTGCAATATACGATGCAAATAACAATTAGAAACTAATCATAACTATTATAGTAATAAAAAGCGTAGTTTTGAGAGGCTAGAATGATGTGTACCTTACTGCAAGAAGCCTCTTTTTAGGTCAAAAAGGACTCATTCGCTTTTAGTGGTGAATGGTTCCCTATTAGGGTTTATAAGAATGAGATCTATGTTCTATTTCTTGATGTTTGCACTCTCAAATCCTTGGTTATCATCTCCCTAAAACTTGTAACAAATTATGTAGCCTTTTTTCCATGTTCTTGTAATATGAATGACAACTTTTACAACTTGACAAATTTGACAATTTTGCTTCAAACTTTTTCTCCACTTGATCTTCAACCTATAAATCTACAAAAACACATTCAAGAGGACAAAAACTTGTTGATTATTAATGAATAGGGGTTTTCCTAAGTCAAACCCCGTTTAGGTAATTAAACCAAATGATGAAATAATGAAATTGAAGCATGAAATATGAAACAATGAGAAGTTAATACCTTGGAAGTTGTCTTGGAATGTAAATATGCAAACTAACATGAAGTGGCCATGAACAATGTAGATCTTGATCTCAAATGAGATGTGAAACAATGCTTACAAGTAGATCTTCATTGCTACATTAACAATCTTAGCTCAACAACATGCTTGAATGCACTATGCTTTTGACATGATGATATGATCTTCAATTGCTGAAATAAAATTCACTAATCTACCTTTTAATTTCTTTAAAATACTCTTGTGAAAGTTCCCTTGAATACTCATGAAGATCTAGGATGAAACTAGGTGAATTAACCCCATATTTATACTAAATCTAGAGATTAAACTTGTAATTCAAATAATTCAAGCTAACACCAGATCTAGAATTGAAAATCATTATGATCCCACCAAAATCAATTGCAAAAAAGGGTTTCCTATGTGAGGAGGACCCATTTTCCACTAAAGTCGAATGGGTCCTAGCACAACTTTCTAGGACCATGCTTTGGGGGGATGAAACAACATCAAAAACCCACCTCAGAAATGCAAAGAAAGGGGTATCATATGTGGAGAGGACCCATTCGCTACTAAAGGTGAATAGGTCCTACCACCATTTTCTAGAACCTTGAATTTTCCAAATTAAATTTCATGCAATATCATTATTGGGTGTTGAGATAGATCCTTCAGAAGGTTTCATTAATAAGGCTTAATTTTGAATTAAATGGACCAATTAAGCTCAATTAACCATAATTAATTAATGAAACTCTAGATAAGTGTGAAAGTGTAATACAACACTTTACAACACCCTAAATAAGGTACTATTTAGGTACATTTTAGTAGAAGGGCCCTAGACTTAGTGTGAATGTGTACACCACATTACAACACTAAATCAAGGAATTATTAGGTTAATTTTATGTCAATTATTCCCAAGGGAAAGGGATATTTTTTCCATTACTAAATCAGGTTCACCAAAATTAAAACAAAGAAAAAGAGGTGCACCAAAATGGATTAACAAAATGATTCACCTAATTTTTCTATGTGTTTCTTTCAACTATGAGAGTTAAAATGCATAAATAAATATCAGAAAACAAACCTAACTGATATAACAGTAAAAAGGTAGGTTTTAAGATGGTAAAATGATATGTACCTATTGCAAAAAGTTCTTTTTGGGGCCTCACTAAGGACTCACTCGCCCAGTGGCGAATGCTTTATGTGTTCTGTTCTTCAACGTATGCATTCCTAGATCCTAGTTGGAGACTATTGGAAACCCAAAAATAAATTTTGTAGATTATTTTTCGTGATCTTGCAAGAAATGTGACAACTTTGACAACTTTTGCAACTTTTTTTCTCCAATTGATCTTCAATATAAAACCCACAATCACACATCAAAGGAGAAAAAAAATGTTGTTTTGTTATGGAATAGGGGTTTTCCTTGGTCAAACCCCATTTTGGTAATTAAACCTTTAAATGAAACAATGCATAAAAGCAAAGATGAATGAACAATTTAATGCAACAACTTACCAATCCTCGATTGAACATTCAAGTACAAATTAGCAATCTTGCATGAAGTGGCCTCAATGGATATAGATCTTGATCTTGAGTATTGATATGAAACAATTCTTGATTGGATCTTGAATGCTACATCACAATACTAGCTCAAAAACATGCATGATGCCTTTGACATGATGATATGATAATTGATCGTTGCAATAAACTTTAATAATCTTCCCTTAAATTCCTTGTTGAATGCTCTATAATACTCTTGTGAAAGTACTCTTGATTTCTTGTGAAGATCTAGGATTGATTAGATGAAACTATGTGAAATAACCTTGTATTTATACTTATCTTACTCTTAATTCTTGAAATTCAAATAACACAAGCTCACATTAGATCTAGGATTTAAAATCATTGAAATACCACCAAAAACATATCCCAAGGGGGGGTCCTAAGTTAAGTGAGGACCCATTTTCCATAGGGAAAATGGGTCCTAGCACACTTAACTAGGACACACTTTGGGGATTGTGAAATGATATGTAAAAAGGGGATCATAAGACCCAGTGAGGACCAATTCACCAAGTGGTGAATGGATCCTAGGTCACCAGCCTAGGACACATACCTTATAAAATTAAATTTTGTGTAATATTATTTAAGAGTGTCGAGTTTTATGCCCTAGAAATTGGAATAAATTAGGCTTGGATTTGAATTAAAGGGGCCAATTAAGAACAAATTAACCTCAATTAATTAATAAAGCCCTAGATTAGTGTGAAAGTGTAAAGATACACTTTACAACACCCTAAATAAGGCACAATTAAAGGGGCCCTAAACTTTATGTGAATGTGTAAAACACATTACAACACTAAATCAAGGCAACATTAGGTTCATTTAAATTATTCCTAAACTAAGGAAAAATGGATACTTTTTCCATTACTATAGCCAAATAAAAACCTCAAAGGAGCAAGAGGAAGAACCCTTGAAATGAATACATTTCTTTCCTTTATAAATTAGGCATAACTTTGAACCACAAATGAAACCCTAACCATAACTAGGGTTAATAATGAAGTTTATGCACAAAAGGATGGAGCCATCCCATGAAAATCCTGATTAGGGAATGGAACCATTAGGAAAGTCAAAAAATAGTATTAAATGAGCATGGGTGCCCATAAAATGAACTTGCAAAAGTTAGGGGAGCAATAAATGTTGTCCTTGAAGCCCTATAATTGAAACAAGCCTCTCAGAAAATGTTTCAAGCATTAATATCATCACCCAAAAAACATGCCAAATCTATGGAAAGGTCAGGGCATCGAGCCCAAAAGGAAACCTTTGCTTATGCATTAAATGGTCTAGATGCCCAAAAAGAGCACATTGTCAAAATCAGGTGTCTGGCTTACCTCATACCACATGCTTAGAAGAAGGGATGAAAAAAAGTTAGAACAAAAATATTGGAGGTAAGGGAGAAGCATTACCTTTGAAATTAGGGATAGGGGTGAAGCCTTACCCATGAAATCGAAAGTAAGGGTTAAGGCTTACCCCCAAAATCCAAAAAATTGGCACTTAGTAAAAAATTTGGAAAAATATTATAGGGAAAGGGAAGTTGGAAGAAAGGTTTACCTCCTACAAAGGAAAAAGGAAGACCAAAATCCTGAAAGAAACATTTAGAAATTGGGAAGAAGACTTACCTCTTACTTAAAGAACATAAGAGGTAAGAAGGAAGACGAACCTTGAAATAGAAGTTAAGGAAGAAGGATTACACCCAAAATCAAAGGTAAGGGTTAAGGCTTACCCCTAAAATTAGAGGTAATGGTTAAGGCTTACCCTTGAAACTCACAAAATTGAGACTTAGTCAAACTTTTTGAAATAATCTATACGGGAAAAGGAAGGAAGGAAAGAGGCTTAAGAGGAGAAGAAGTGGGAGAAATGAAGAAGGAAAATAGAGTGATGGAGAAGGCATGTGGATAAGCCAGTAAGTGACACCCCGAAATCTTGAAATGCTGAGACAACCAATTTTAGGAATCTTCCAAGGGATATTCATGTAGGATCTCTCAAATTAGTAATCAATGATGGATCTTCAAAGGGTGGCATGAAATTTGAAAATTAACATAAAGAACACATAAAGCAAACACAAAATGGTATTGCACATACAAACCAATCTAGAGAAAATTGTTTGCATCCCTATCTTGGTCATCATATATGGAAGGCAAGAAACTAGCTAAATGGGCTAAAAAAGGTGCCATACTAGGAGCATCAACTAGGTTCAACACATGGTGAGTCAATCTCATCGGGAAGATCATCACAGTTTCCCACCCATCTAAATCTATAGACTTTGAGAACAACAAAGATAATTCATTATGCACTTCCTCATCAATCTAATTATATTCATACTCATCATCCCATTTTATCACAATAGGTGGTTTAATGATGATGTTATTTGTATGTTATTGTTTCATTCTTTGTTTTAGTTGAGACAAGTAAGGATTATTTTCATGTTTTGGCAAAGGTGGTAATTCATCATGATTTGTTTGCATATATGTTTGATCATCTGATAATGTTTTATTGTTTTCAACCATCTAGTGAGAAATAGCACAACATCTACACCTATGATCTTTAGCATTTCTATTTCTTCTTGTTTGGTTTTCAAGTTGTGAAGGGGTGGAAGCAAGTTTCTCAACCATTAGTCTCTTTCCTTCCCTTAGGGAAGGAACTAAAGGGACCACTGAGGGTTGGTATGTCTCTTTCTCCTTAGGTCTAATTTTTTTTCTTTTGATGGTAAAAAGGTAATCTTATGATTTTCTCTTGGTCTTTTGTAGGTGGCGGAACTGCAACATAAATACCTTGTTTACTTAGAAAAGTATTTTCCTCGAATATGGGTCCATCTATGACTTGTGGGGTGGGAGAAACAACCATAAACTGATCATCCTCAAGTGGGATATTGCCAAGGGATAGTTCTATGAATTTTTCCTTAAACTTTTTGTATGACTTGAAAAGGAAATCCTCATGAGGTTAAATATGTTCTATAGGTTGAGGAAAAAAATAATATAGTTAAAAAATCTCCATGGGAAGGCAGATGATTAAACCCACTATGATGAACTATAAATATCTCATTCTCAAATGAGAACTTTATGAACCTTTGTATAATTGATGAGATGAAATTCATTGAGCATATCCATGGATAGCCTAGATTCACATAGAACTGGTCCAATTTTGGGATGATGGAGAATGATACATCTACTTTTTTTGGTCCAAATTTAAGTGGAAGAGTGATCAAACCTATCATAGGGTGAGCAATACCATGATTTCAGTTGTTCATATAAATCTTGATAAATATCATACACATACAAGAATTCCTCAGTGATCACATTCTCTAAGCACATGGGATAAATAAGTATCCCTTGTGTAGGTTTCTCATTAATATGTTTGGTGATGTAGAGAGGACCATCTTCCGCATGTATAGATGCATTGAAATATGTTTAAAATCAATGTTGGGTAAAAAATTGGTTTGACTCTTACGAGGTTGGATATATATCAGATGAATCATATCATTTAGATCATTCTCAACATCATTCTTATCATCACTACCTTGCACAAAGTTGGATGTGTGAATTGGCATTGGGTTTGTGAAAATTTGAAAATTTTGACTAGGTGGAGCTACGGACTTGTTTCCTTTGTCACTAAAATCAACCAACTAGATGTGATTAGAATATATGAGGTCTTACATTTGATGTTTACTTGATGCATGCATCCTTCCATGACATGTCCAAGTATATGATGATATTGAAAAAAGAATTTTGGGTTGAAATTTGGAGATAATGGTTTTGTTGTATCCATAGGTCTAATCGATGACAATTGGACGAAGTTCTTTCTCAACAATTGTAACATGATCGAATGATAGGAGTCATGAAATTAGATAAAGTTTATATCTTTCAGCCTAAATTGATAGGGAGTTGCACTTATTGCTATGAATTGTGGTTCAATATTGTTAGTTGTTTGAGGCATGGTGATCTTGGTAAAGTTCTTGTTTGACTTCTTGAATGAATGGTAATTGTTTTTTATGTAATAGAATCTAGTGATGTAGGGAAATATTGCATGACCCAAAAAATGTTTTTTTCCTTATTTTTCTTTAGTTGTCTTGAGTCCCATGATGGCACTTAAGGGGTGTAAGATAGTTAGAAGTCAAAAAAGGTGAAAAAATATCACTTACTATTTTTAGTAATTCGGCCTAAATGGGCTTGTATGGACCTAAAAAATCACCACAAGGAGCGAAACTAAAAAACATCTCTAATAGCAGAAGAATCGTCTCAATACCCTATACAGTTTGGGAGATATTAAAGTTCTCATCTAGAGAAATTTCTCCAATGTAGCTTCAAATTCAAATTTAAAAACCTCAGAAGCCCCAAAACAGCTCAAAAAGTGGACGAAACGACCTTTGATGGTTTCAGATTGTAGATCTCTTTAAGCTTTGAGAGCTTCCCAACAATATATTATAGTAGAAAATCAAACACATAGATCAAAAGTTATCGCCTTGACAAGCTGCCCCCCTAAAAATTGAATTCCATTAAAATATCTTCCTAGGAAAGAAATCAAACGGTGGGACTTTCGGCACCAAAACAAAAGGGAAAGTTACACTTTCTAGAACATTATAGGGTGATTATTGGGTAAAATAAAATGGTTAAGTGGGGGTTGTAGAAGGTGGCTCCATTAGTGAAGATTGTGGCTTTGAATAATATATTTTATTTTAAAACTTGATTTGGATGTAATGAATCAAGCCCATGAGGTTGTAGCCCTATAATTTCAATTTCGAAAATAATTGAAAGTGGGTTGTTTTTATCTTGCATTTTTTGTTTTGTTGTTTTTTATTATATTTTGTGTGGGGTTTGGGTAGTGTATCCCTCATCAAGTGGTACCAAAAGATGGTTTTCCTGAGTGTGTAAACAAATAGTCAAATGTGAGGTAGCTTGCACTAGGACTTGTGGTTGTGGGTTTTTGAGGAAAGTGATCAGATTGTCGCTATGAAAAAAGTGTGGTGGTGGAAGAAATGTTATTGTACCATAAGAGGGTTTTAAAGCCCTGGAAAGACAAGTACAAGCACTGCAAGAGGAGCTGCATCAAGGGTTTGAGCCAAAAAGAGGATATGAAAGTGAAGATGAAGCCGAAAATGAGGAACAATTTGAAGAAGAACAAGATGCAGTAGATCCAGACCAATTCAAATTATTTAAGGCCATCTCTAAGATTGGGAAAAGGCCAAAGATCGATGTTTCTACATTTTCTAGAAATATTAACCCAAAAGAATTGATTGACTGGATAAAGGATATGGAGGAATACTTTGATTATGAGGAGGTGGAAGATCATGAGAGGGTCAAATTTACAAAAACCAAGTTCAAGGGTCATGCAAATATTTGGTGGAAAGAGGTACAACTAGAAAGAAATCAAAGAGAAAAAGAGAAAATAACCAGATGGGATCTCAGATGGTGGATAAATTAAAAAGACAGTTCATTCCTATGGACTATGAGCTAGATTTGTTGAAGAAGATGCAAGGGTTCAAACAAGCGGGAAAATCTATCAAGTAGTATATAGAAGAATTCTATTATGTCCTAATTAGAACAGGCCATTCTAAGGACAAGGATAAAGTCACTAGTTACATAAATGGGTTGAAGTTGAGTATTCAAGAAGAGTTGAGTTTGGTAAGAATGTCTATCATTGAAGGTGCATATCAGTTTTCTTTGAAGGTAGAAGAAAATTTGAATAAAATATTTGAAAGCAAGCAAAGAGGTGCAGGTCATGGTGGAAAGACTAGTGGATGGTCATATGGAGGTCAAAATGAAGATCAAAAGAAGGGTGAAGGATCCAATAGTAGCTAGAACTACAAAGGAGATAACACCTACCATCCTAATGATTAAAATAATGGAGACCAAAGAGGAAGAGGAAAATCGGGACGAGGACCAAGAAGAGGAGGATTTTTTGGCACTTGTTTCCAATGTGGAGAAGAAGGGCATATAGCATATGAGTTTCCTCAACATCAAGGGAGAACAAATAGAAGACCTGAAGGTAATGACGAGTTGCAAATGTAGATGAAGATGTTGAGTCTTCACATTCTGGGGATGCAGAAAGAAGGGAGGTTCTTGTTACTAGAAGAGCCTTGTTGAATGAGGATAAAGAACCAACTCAAAGGAAGAATTTATTTCACACCAGATGAAAGTGTGAAGGTAAAGTTTTTAATGTTATTATTGATGGAGGTAGTATTAATAACTTTGTTTCAGAAGAGATGGTTAGTAAGTTGTGGTTGGAGAGAAGAAGGCATCTGAATCCATACCAGATTTCTTGGTTACAGAAGGACCATAAAGCTTTGGTAAATGAACAATATCTTGTAAAGTTCAAGATTGGAAATTACCATGATGAGGTATTGTGTGATATTATGCATATGGATGTTTATCATATGTTGTTAGGTAGACAATGGTAGTTTGATTGGTGAGCACTACATGATGGACATTCCAACACCTATTCTTTGAAAAAGGATGGAGTTTGTCATAAGTTGAAGTCCTTGAAAGATACAAAGGAAAAGGTATGTAGTAATTCCAAAATCTATTTGGTTGATGGAAGAAATTTTTTAGAAGGTATGAAGCATGAACATATGTGTTATGATTTTGATTCCTAGAATTGATAGAGAGAGATACCCATGGAGGTTTCACATCTATTAGATGAGTTTCAAGACATTGTATCTGATAATGTACCTGAGGGTTTGTCTCCAATAAGAAATATTAGTCATCAAATGGACCCGACTCTTGGAGCCAATTTTCTAAATAAGGAAGCTCATTGTATGACTCTAGTAGAGAGTGAAGAGTTGAATAGACAAGTTCAATATTTGTTGTAGAAGGGATTGATTAAAGAGAGCTTGATTCCATGTATAGTACTTGCAGTACTAGAACCAAAGAAGGATGGGGAATGGAATATGTGTACAAATTCTAGATCCATTAGCAAGATCACCATCAAGTATAGATTTCCCTTGCCAAGAATGGATGACATTATGGATTGTTTGATTGGAGTTGAGTACTTCACAAAGATAGATTTGGAGAGTGCATCTCACTAGATCCAGATTAGAGAAGGAGATGAATGCAAGACAACCTTCAAAACCAAGGAGGGCTTGTATGAGTGGTTAGTCATGCCTTTTGGGCTAACCAATGTACTGATCATATTTATGAGGCTTATGAATGAGGTATTGAAAGAAATTTTAGGAAAAATTGTTATTGTTTATTTGGATGATATTTTTGTTTTCAGCAAGACATTAGAGGAGCACTTGATGCATATCTACAGAGTTTTTGAGAAGCTAAGGTAGAAGAAGTTGTTGATAATTAATTTGAAGAAATGTAGTTTTTTGAAGAGAAAGTTGGTGTATCTGGGATTTGTTGTCTCATCTTATGTTCTTAAAATGGATCCAGAGAAGGTGAGAGCTACCATTCAATGGCCTAACCCAAGGATTGTTACAAAGGTAAGGTCATTTCATGGTCTATCAAGTTTTTACATAGAGTTTTTTAAGAATTTCAATAGTATTTGTACACCTCTAACTAAAGCAATGAGAGGGGACAAAAAGGATTTTAAATGGACTATAGGAGCAACAAAGAGTTTTGATATGTTAAAGAAGAAAGTCATAGAGCAACTTGGCACTTCCAATTTTTGATAAGGTCTTTCAAGTAGATTGTGATGCTAGTGGCACTACCATAGGAGTTGTTTTGATTCAAGGAAGTAAGCTTTTTTCCTATCTTAGTGAGAAGTTGAATGATGCTAAGAAGAAATATTATGTCTATGATTAGGAGTTTTATGCTATAGTTTAGGCTTTGAAGAAATGGAGACACTTTTTTTTGCCAAAATAGTTTGTCATCCCACAATAATGGGTTACACTTTTTGGCCAAACTTGACATTGAAATCAACATTTTTAGAGAAAACTTCACTTTCTAACACTTATAGTAGGAAAACTGTTAGGAATTTGAAAATGATGTAAACTAGTGATTTGTGAGATTTTTTCTGTAGATTTTAAATGTATTTTTTTTTTTTAAATTGAAATTAAATCATAATTTTTTTTGCATCTCCTTTGATAACTAGTTTTTAATAGTAAACAACATTTTTAAAAAGTGGTGTGTACTTCGGCTTGCATAACATTTTTTCTACAAAGGATAAAATTTTGATTCTTTTGAATTTAGGTTTGTAACACTAGTATCTAGTGCTTTCATTTTGTTTCATAGCATTTTGTTGAATATTTTTCTTTTAATTAAGTTTTGAAGTCAAAACATTTATAATTTAGACATAGGTGCACTTCGGCTTGCATAACTTTTTTGGTATGTATTGAAATAAAAAAATTCTTTTTTTTATTGGAACAAGGACATTAATACCCAGTGCATATATTTTTTATTTTTTTTAAATCCTCAAATTTACTATTTTTCCACAATGATTTTTCATCGAACTTGATGTTCAGTGAAAAACCTATGTACAGTAAAACTAAAAAATAAAATATAAAATAAAAACAAAATATATTATATTTATAGTTGTTGGAAAGAAATTTTCGATCATTACAATCATCCAAATTGGTTTATCAAGTTCCATTTGCACCTCCTTCCAAAGCTTCGATAGTAAAAAAATGCATAAATTTTGAAATGGTGGAGGGGAAGGTGAAAAAAGGGGGTTCATTTGAACCCCCCCATCCAAGAGGGTGTTCATTCGAACCCCCCCATGCAAGAGGGGGTTCATTAGAAGGGGAGGGGGGAGGTTCATTAGAAGGGGGATAGTTCATTCGAACCTCCTTCATTAGAAGGGGTAAACCATTTTAAATTTTTTAATGGGCATTTCTAATTTTTCTTCATTCAAAAAATTGTAACCCACTATTGTGGGTTTACCAATTATATACTGATCACCAGGCTTCGCAATATCTCAATAGTCAAGGAAAGTTAAATAAAAGTAACTTAAACTGGGTTGAGTTTTGTAGATTTATAAAAAAAAAATTAAGCATACGAGTGGAAGGTCAAACAGAGTTCTAGATGCCTTGAGTAGAAGGAATTTTTTTTTGATAGAGATGAATATAGAGGTTGTTGGGTTCAATGAACTCAAGATTTTGTATTCTAAAGATCCATACTTTGCAAAAGCTTGGAACGCTTGTTTGGGACCTATTACATTTGATAAGACAAGATGGTTGCATTTCTTAATCTAAGATGGGATGTTGTTTAGAGGAATCTAATTGTGCATTCCAAGGAGTTCTATGAGAGAGACTCTAATCAAGATGAAGCATAGTGGAGGATTGGTTGGACATTTCGGTCAAGATAATACCATTGTTCTTGTTAGTGAGAATTGTTACTAGCCACAGTTACAACAAGTTGTGAAGAATTTTGTACAAAGTTATAGAGTATGTCTAATGGCGAAAGGAACAAGTAAAAATATTGGATTGTATCAGCCATTACCTATACTTGAGAGGCCATGGGAGGATATTAGCATGGATTTTGTTCTTGGCTTGCCAAGGACACTAAGAGTTCATGATTCCATATTTATGGTGGTGGATAGATTTTCAAAGATGTCACATTTCATTCTATGTCATAAGACTAGTGATGCTATTCATATTGCTTAGTTTTTTTTAGAGAGGTGGTGAGACTACATGGTCTACCAAAGAGTATAGTTTCATACAAAGATACCAAATTTGTTGGTTATTTCTAGAGGAAATTATGGAAGAAGCTAAAGATAGATTTGAAGTTTAGTTATGCACACCATCCACAGACTGATGGACAAATGAAGGTGGTGAATAGTAGTTTGGGTAACCACCTACTAAGATTCTTAGTAGGAGATAAGCCCAAGGGATGGGATTTGATTATACCATTGAAGGAGGAATTTATTTACAACAATTCTATCAACAAGAGTACTAGAAAATCCCCATTCCAAAATGTATATGGGAGTAGTCCGAGAAATGTTTTAGAGTTGAGGAAGATGGACAAAGGAGAAAGGAGTAGTGTTGAGGATGAGGATTTTTCAAAGCACCTAAAGAACTTGCATGAAGAGGTAAGAAATCACATCAGTAAGATGAATTCTCAATACAAAGCTAAGGCTGATCAAAAGAGGATATTTAAGGAATTTTATGTTGGTGATGTTGTCATGGTTCACCTTAGGAAAGAAAGGTTCCCAATGGGAATGTATCACAAGTTGAAAATGAAGAAATTTGGACCGTGCAAGATCCTAAAGAAGCATGATTCAGGAAATGATTATGACATATAGTTTCCTAATGGAATAAACACTTCTCTTGTTTTCAACATTGTTGATTTGATAGAGTATCATGAAGGTGATATAGAGGATGGGTCAATTAAAGAATACTAGAAAATTCCAACACCTAAAGAACTTGCGTGAAGAGTTAAGAAATCATATCAATAAGATTAATTCTTAGTATAAAGGTAAGGCTAATCAAAAGAGGATATTTAAGTAATTTTAGGTTGGTGATGATGTCATGGCTCACCTAAGGAAAGAAAGGTTCCCAATGGGAACGTATAACAAGTTGAAAATTAAGAAATTTGGACTATGCAAGATCCTAAAGAAGCATGATTCAGGAAATGCTTATGAGGTAGAGTTTCCTAGTGGAATTAAAATTTATCCTATGTTCAACATTGTTTATTTTAAAGAGTATCATGAAGGTGATATAGAGGATGGGCCGATAAAAGAACAGTGGAAAATTCTAGCACCTACTTTAGAGAAAGAGGAGATAGAAGAAATCTTGGATAGTCATGTGGGCAGAATTATAAGAAATAGGAAGTATGAAGAATATCTAGTTAAATGGAAAGGAAAGAATGTTGAAGATTCATCATGGTTGTCTGAGGTTGAGGTTAACCATCTTGGTTTCCCTCTGACTCCTGAGAAGTGATAGGGTAACTTTTCAAGTTACCTTGGGTGTTTGATGGAGGAGCATCTAGTGGTGTAGGGCAATCTTGCATCACCCAAAAAAATGTTTTTCCTTATTTTTATTTAGTTGTTTTGAGTCCCATAATGGCACTTTAAGGGTGTTAGATAGTCAAAATTCATAAAAGGTGAAAAATGGTCACTTACTATTTTTAGTAAATCTGCCTAAATGGGCTCACAGGGACTTGAAATTTTACCACAAGGAGTGGAACTGAAAAAAATTTTTGATGGTAGAAGAATCATCTCAATACCCTATATGATTTGGGATATATTAAAGTTTTTGTCATGAGAAATTTCTCCAGTGCAACTTCAAATTCAAATTTGAAAACCTTAGAAACCATAAAACATCTCATGAAGTGGACAAAAAGATCTCTGATGGTTTCAACATTGTAGATCTCTTTGAACGCTTTCCAATGATATATTATAATAGAAAATTGGACACTTGGATCAAAATTTATGGTGCCCAGAAGCTTCCCCACCAAAAAGTGAATTTCATTAAATATCTTCCTAGAAAAGAAATCAAACGGCGGTACTTGTGGCACCAAAAAAAGGGAAAGTTACACTTTCTAGAACATTCTAGGGTGGTTATTGAGTAAAATAAAAGGGTTAAGTGGGGATTATAGAAGGTGGGCCCATTAGTGCAAAATGTGGCTCCAAATAATAGATTTTACTTTTAGAATTGATTTGGATGTAATGAATCAAGACCATGAGGGTGTAGCCCTGTAATTTCAGAATCTATAATTTCATTTTCAGAAAATAATTGAAAGTGGCTTGTTTCTTTCTTATATTTTTTGTGTTGTTATTTGTTATTGTGTTTTGTGTGGGGGCTTGCATGGTGTAGCCTTCATCAGTTTTGAGGTATGGATTCAAATTTCTCAGTAGAAGTCAATGGAGATGTTACTTCATACTGACTAATCAAATTTTGATAATCGTGAAGTCTCATACATGAGTATCTAAAGGATGGATACTTCATTAAAAAGATATTATCCCTAATGTCTGATTGCAAATTTTCTATGAGCACTCTTTGAACATCAGTATCAGGAAGAGTGTAATTGATTTGTGAGTAAAGTAACTAATATCCCCTGATAAAATCTATCATTTTTTTATTTTTTCCTTGTTTACATTGTACCAAAATAGTTAATCTAATTTGAGGACCAATGTTTACTTGGAAATGTTGTAGGAATGCATCAACTAAGTCATTGAAGGAGTTTATAGAGTTGTTTGGAAATCAGTAAAACCATTCCAAGGCCATTTCTTTTAATGATCTTCGAAAGAGTTTAGCTAGGAGCTTATCTTCAAAGTTGAATTCACTACATAATGTCACATAATGTGACACATGGTTATTAGGATCTCCTTTAAAACCATTGTACTTTTTAAATCAGGGTATTTTTTATTTTTTGTGGCATGTGATTTTCAAGATTTCAAGTGACAATGGGCTCCTCTTAAGATATTGCGGTGGTTTTCCATTTTGAGCTTGATTGAATGTAGAGATTTGTTGTTGAAGTGATGTCACATTTTGTAAAATTTGATTTATTATTGAATCATTGTTTGACATGTTTTGAGAATGTGGTGAATATGTTGGGATTGTGTAAGATTTTGGTGGACCACTATGTTGCAATTTCATGAGAGGTGAGGAATATTGAGGTGTGACATGTGATGCCACAAACTATAAGGATTTAGACTAGAAATCCCTAAGCTTGGAGTTACATGCCATTGGTATGTTGTATCATTGTGGTTACAAATAACAATATAAACGTAGGAATAGAAAGTATAGTGTTGGGGAGAGAGATTTTACTTCCTCCTTGGATTTGACAATTTATCAATTCTTGAGTGCAACTAGTTGTTGTAGGAATGTTATGATCTACTATGTGAGCTAGACTACGCAAAACCTCCATTCCTTGAGAATTGTTGATCAATTTCCTAAGGTTGTTCACAATAGGAACCATTTTTTTAGTGAAATATTCAGTGCTTAAATAGTCTTGAAGTCCTAAATATTTGTCCAATTGTTTTAGTTTTTCTTGGGGAACATGGGTAAAATCAGCCTCAATGTCCACAATGTTGCTTGATTGTGAAGTTATCATTAGTATGGTAGGATTAGGAATGGATTCCAAAATGGGCTGGGTATTGACAATACCCTGTGTGAAAGAATTGTAGGAATTAGGATCCATAATAGATGTAACAACATCATAGAATGCCATAAGTCTGCAACTATGTCTCACTAAAGTATTAGCAATAGGACACCAGGTTTTGAAGCTCATGTGAGTTTCAAAAAAATAGGTGTGCCCACTATGAACACTAAATTTCTAAAAAATCATAGTAAAATACTCCGTAGAAAAAATTAGAAAGTAGAAGTAGACAGAGAACACAAAGATAAAAGTCTAAGAAAAATCTGAGCCAAAAATAGCTAGACTAAGTCACCCATAGAAAATATGTTCTACACAAGTTGTTACATATTTCAATGTTTGATTGTTTACTATACTATGTAAGGTTCTCAAGTATGTGTGCATATAGGTATGATAGTGAATATTTTCTAGAATTTTATTAATTTATGATTATGTAATTCATAATGCAAGTGTACAACAGTTTTCAAAATATTCAAGCAATAAAATACAAGTGTAACTAGAATTTCCATATCTAAGATGCAACAATTGACTGATTCTAATATGCCAAAATCTAAAAATTATGATGTTGATGCCTTTTAGAAATAAAACAATACAATTTTTTTTTGTTTTTTAGCTATATTCAAGATGCCTAAATGAATGCAATGGACAATTACATATTTTCTTTGAGATTTAAATGACCTAGTGCAAATTTGTAAATGGGTATGTGCAGGATCATGATGGGCCAAAAAGTGGCAATATGATGGGTATGTGGCTGACGACATTTTTTTACCCAAAATTGATGAAACATAAAGGGTTTTTAAAGGAGATTCTCAGCTTTCCACAAATATAAATTTTGCTTTACTTTGAATTTAATAAGTAATTATTATTCATTTTCTATTCAAATTACGACTAAAGTCCTGATTGATAGACTAATTGAAAAACATCTATATCTTTCAAATAGTATCACATTTTTTGAATCCAAAACATGCGTCACATTCTATGCTTCACATACTATAGGATTTAAAAAATAAAAATTGAATTTCATGAAGTTTTGACCAAGTTAAAGTGGTTAAACATATGAGTTTTTTATAATTTTTAAAGGTTGGAATAAAAAATTCATAATTAATTATTTACTTGGAAAAAAATTACAAAAAAATATGCATCACATCGGGACATGAGTCCTCTACTTGTATCTAAAATCTGATAAAAAAATATTATCATTTTATTATGGTTAGGGTGATATGACAGACACCTACTTCTTATTTTTCCCTGAAATTTAAGTACTACTGCATTGAAATTTCAAATTTTCACCAAATAATTTTTTTTTTTTAAAACAAACCTAGTAGTTTAGAAACTAAATTCAATTTTCTACAAATTCTATTCTTACATATTTTTGAAATAATATAGATAACCTATTCAATTTTTTACGTCAAGTTTCCTAACTTTGATTTTTCTGATTTTTTTGCCACTTAAGGGCCTATTTTTTCCATGATGATCTTGCACATACCCAAATTCATTTGGAATGAAGACTTGACCTATGATGACTGAAATTAACCCTATTGCAACCTATGATGAAATATCATATGTAAATTTTTGAAGTTTTATGTTTTTTATGATGTAAAAATGAATGACTAAATTAACAATGCAAAATAATGCAATGCTAAACCTAGATCTAGGATGAATTTCTTCAAATTTAATAAGTTTTATAATGTTAATATGTTAGGTTCACCAAAATGAAATGGTGGAAAAGTGAAACCCTAAGACTTGACCTATTATTTGGGCACTTCTCGCTACTATATCATTTAATATTTTTAGGATGTGGGGGGGTTTGATGGATCTAGAAAAGGGATAAGACTAACTTGTAGCCTAAGAGGTGAGTGAACTTTCCCTTGACCAAAATTGGAATGGATTTTATAATTAAATGCATTGATCTGACTAGGCTAATTATGGGCAATTATGCTATTTTGATGTAATAATAGCAGATCTGGAATATCATAGAAAAATTCAAACTTTGGAAATATACTGAGAAAAATTTTGTGCACCTATGATATAAATTTAGAGCTGAAAATGGTAGACCAAGTTGCCTAGGGTGACTTTGTCCTAGTTGATAAATTTGAAATCTGATTTCATAGTCCTCTAGAGCTAGATCAAAGCCTTCTTTCCTCGGGTGTCACATTGTCGAATCTTCATTACGTGCCAAGAAAATTGAGTTTTTGTATGTTGTCAAGGTGTAGGGCTTGAATACAATAATGAATAATTGACCTTCAAAATTCTCTCAATCTTCTCCAAATCTGAAACCTGCACATTCAAAGAGAGAAGAAAGGTTGTGTCATATAGGGGCTTTCCTTGGTCAAACCTCGGGTTGGTGTTTCCACCTCCACAATGACAATGCCAATGAAAGAGAGCTTATCCTTTTGAGGGACAAAGGCTAAATGATAATTTAATGATGAATCAATGATGAACTTCAACTCAACACTCAAAAATGGCTTTTTTGAAGGACTAAGGTCATGCACATCTCCTCAAGGATTTGATTGATTCTTGCTTGATTTGCTTGAATATCTACAAGGGTTAGATCTCACAAATAATATGATAACATAAGAGTGAACAACCCATATACACTTTGACATGATACTTTGATATTGAATTGTTGCAATAAATCCACTCTTGAGCTGTTGGATAATTGCTTGATAATAATCTTCCTCAATCATTTCCCTTAGTTTTAAAATTATGCAATGGCTAGGTATTTATACACAGTTATTCTAATTTCCTACAAATTAAATCCTAATAGACAATATCTGACATTGGAAATTTAAATAATAAAATACCAACTATGACATATTAAAATTTGGAGGTGAAATAGGGGGACCAAGTCGTCTAGGGTGACTTAGTCATGGCCCTATTATGTGGGATCTAAGGTGTCAGGAGAAAAATATTAAATGTATGCATTGGTTTTCTACATGTAATTTGTTGGTAGATGTTTAAATGGTCCACAAAATGAATAATTTGGGACATTAGGTGTACAATTAGGTCTACTTGCTAAGAGGGGAGAAAAACATTGTGTGAAATTGTCATGGGTTACAATTTATGACGCTACACACATTAGACAATATTATATACCCTGCTGCAATTTTTCAAAGATAAATGCAAGAGTTTCTATAGAAGGTTTGGGGAAAATACCATCATGTAGGTATTGATATATGTGTGAGTACCATTCATCTGAGTACCATTCATCTAATTTATCTACCTAACATATGATCTCTTCTTTCATGTTATTAGTGATCGATGGCGATGTGAGATTGTAAATGGTAAATTGAAAATTTATGGATGAATTATCGAGGGATATAAGGGAATCTATGTTTTTCATTGCATTTTCATGTCGATTATCCTTATGTGGAATATTGTTTATAGTTTAGGAGGAAAATTGTTTTAATATTGTAAATGCCAAATCACAATATTGGGATAGTTTATATCTTATTTTTCTTCATATGATAAATTTATTTGTTTTACTAATTAATTGAGAATCTACAAAGATATTAAGATTTTTTATATTAAAAGATAATGCTACACATAAAATAGCAATAAGAACCTCATATTTTGTGATGTTGTTTGTACAAAGGAAGTTGAGATGCTATGATAAGGGAATTCGTTTTCCTAATGGAGGTAATAGGATCACCCCAGCACTAGAGCTAGTTCAACACTTAGAACCATCAAAGTATAAATCCCATGTTGTATCATAAGTGATGAGGTAAAAATAACCTTCCTTATTTCTCCTAGTCACTTTTACCCTACCAATTGTTTATCTTTAGGATTAGTAATTGCTTGATTTTTATGAAAAATATGTATAATATTTATTTCCTAAAATTGATTGAAATAAGCTGACCAGTGCTAACATAATGGTATAATTTTGAGTATTGTATAGGTCATTGTGCACGGTTGGTCATTATGATCAGCCAAGTGAATTTTAAAGCAGACTTCAATGTACTTGAAGACAAGCGTCGGAAGTCTAGGCACCTGAATTTTAGGAAGTGCATAATGGATCAAATGTTTTAAAGCTTTCTATTATTTTTTGTTCAAATAATTTATGGCTCACTTTGATCCTTTTAAATGCTTTATGTTATGGACTTAAGTCCTTTAGTTGGTTGAATTCTTTTGAAGACATTTTCAGTGGTGATCTTCACCATATGAATTATAGGATTTTGTTAGTAGTTTTTGTATAAATATGTAACCACCAGAAACAATGATACTGGATATCGCTATGTTGTCATAATGTGTTCTTAAAAACTATGTTTCTGAGTTATACTTTTGATATGAATAAAATAAGCTTTTCCTATCTCATTCTGAGTTAGTAGTAGTGTGCAATGGAATTATCTTGGATGGATTAATTTTGAAGATACAGAGTTTAAGTGATCTAGGTTAAGCATAGTAGCACTCAAGAGCCAGCCACTCGAGGGGATCATAAAATAGATAGATATGTATTTTCATCTTCAATTATGTTGTTTTTATTTCATACATGATAAGTGTGAGTGAATGTTATTTATATGTGTCAAGCTCTGTTATGTTATTCCTGTAGGTTATAGTTTGAGTTTGTAATCTTTAGTTTTATTCAATCTAAAGTTTCGGAGCACCCACTCTGGTTGTTAATTTTAGGTTGTTAAGTTTGTTTTTTTGTTAATAGCTAGATGTTAGTTAAAGGTTGTTTTCATTTAAACTTATAGTTTTAATTCAAGTACTTATTTCAAGTAATTTCCATGCTTTCTAGATTAATCATTTATGCTTTCTAGTTTAAACATTTCATGCTTTCCAGTTCAATCATCTTATGCTTTCTAGGTGAATAATTTCATGCTTTCTAGTTTATACAACTTTATGCTTTCTATTTTAGTGGACTCTTTAGTTTAAGTTTTGTTTTCAACTATTCTAGACATTGAGAAAATCTGAGAGTTTTTCAAGATGTTTCCTATTGCATATAGCCTCTGAACACTACTAGGCCGATACATTTGATGCATTTTTCAACTAAAGCGATAGGACCTAATGACAACCTGTCACTTTTTAGCATCGTTTCTGGTGAACCTTCCTTTTCTATTGTTAGTAGGAGATTTCTTGAATACCTCTTTTAGGAACAAAAATATTCGCCAGGCTTCTTTTTCTGTATGGTTAGGAAATGAGGCCCTCACGGAAGATTCATACCAAAACCCCCCATAAGAAGTTCCAACCACAAGTAGGGAGGAATAAGTCTCAACCAAAGAACTTATTGAAGAATTGATCAAGTAGGACCAACCTGAGACCTTCCCGTATACTGCAGAAAGTCACCCAATAGAACAAACATTTGTAGAGGAGAGTATTCCTTTGCATACCCCAAAGCCTCAGTCATTCGAGCAAACTTTATAAGAGGAACTCATTCTTTTCAATGTTATGGGTGACCATAGAGATGTTGCTAACCCAACACTAGGAGCACGTACATTCACTTATCCTATTTCTATCGATGCAGATGATGAGACCCCTATGAAAAATATTTCACCAGCCTTCTTGCTATCCTTTAGAGGTTTATCTTCTGAATACTCTGACCAATTTCTATTTGAGTTTAAAGTCTTGTGTCAATAATATGATAACAAGAATGATAACCAAAAATTAAAGCTTTTTCCCTCTAACCTAAAAGATGCAACAATGTGTTGGTTCATGGGGTTAGCTTTAGGGTCAATAACCTCTTGGGATGACATGGAGTCTACCTTTTTGGATGAATACCAAAGTTACTGCAGATTCAGTGATAGGAAAGAAGAATTGTTCAAACTAAGGAAAAATGAAGATGAAAGCCTAGAAGATTACCTTGATAGGTTCATCTTCTTATCTAAATGATGTGGTGGAGAAGCCATATGTTTGGAGATTCTGAAGACCATATTTCTCAAACGACTTGATGACGATGCTAGGAGGAGCCTATATTTAATGGGAAAAGGAGATGTGTTCCAACTAGGACTTGATGATATCACTGAATTATGTCATAATTTCTCTCGAACTCAAGGAGGTATCCGTAAGTCTACTCTTTTTAGAGGTTCTAATGAAATAGGGAAACTGCAAGAGGAGATAGCCAATCTTAAAACTAACATTCTCGTTCAATTAAATACCACATTGGATGGAATACAAGCCAAAAGACGTAATCCTAAGGCCTTATCCATCTACTATCCTAGGTGTCTAAAAAAACACCTATTAAGCGAATTCCCTTTGGACAAATTTTATGTTTGTCAAGTTTGTGACAAGATCCATGCTACTAATCAATGTGATCTCCTTAATGCAATCAAGAATTCCAATAAAAGGATAACTCAAGTTGAAGAAGAGATTAACCTTGTGAATCAATGACCTAGAGGAAATTTTTCTTCCAGTCAAAACTCAAACCCTTCTTGGAGGCCTCAAAACAACTAGAATAATAATCAATGGGAAGCACCCTAGCCTCAAGTACCACCTCAAGCACCACCTAACTAGGGAGCTTACCCTTGGGGACCACCTAAATGGGAAAATCAGTCTTGGGGAAATCTCTAATGACCAAACCAAGCTCAACAACAATGGTATCCTTAGAACCCCGCTCCTCAATGGAATCAACCTCAAAACCAATTTTATACTAGCCCAAGAAGGATGCCTAATCAACAACAAAATCCTTTACCAAATCCTTAGAATCCTCAAAAAAATGAGTAGTTCAACCAACCACAACTTCTAGTGCAACTTGTTCCTAATCCAAAGAATAATCATCAGAATACTCTGATGTATTCTATAGAAAAGGAGAATGTTACTGGAATTAATGTTATCCATTATGGAAATTTGTAGTTAAGGTCAAGAAAAACACTCTAGCAGTCGACTATAGTTGACATCTTGGATGAACCCATTAAGGAATATATTGAGACAGCTAAGACAACTTCCACATCTTTAGAGTAAAACCCAGTAAGTACCCAAGACAAGACCCTTCCATCGTCTCTAGATAGAACTTCCAAAACACCATAGGAGGAGGGTGGTCAGTCTCCAACTAATCCTTTAAAGAAAGACTCCACCTCTAAAGAGAAAACTCAAGTTCCTTTTTTGGAGCATCTAAAACCAACCACTTTGAAAAATCCTTTACAAATGTCCTTGTCCACCGAAACTATGCTAATACAATATATTAAACAACTACAAATTGAGGTAGCAATACCTAACACACTTGTGGACTTAGGATAAGCCATTAACGTAATGACTGTCGATGTGATGGAACAATTGAGACTCACTAATTTATGTCCTAAAACTACAATGTTGCAAATGGAAAACCAATCCATAGCTATTGCCAAGGGTGTCATAGAAAATTTTCTTGTTAAGGTTGATGGTTGGGAATATCAAGTGGACTTTCAAATAATTTATTCCCTCACACCAAAAGATAGTTATCCAATAATCCTCAGAAGACCATGGTTAGCTACTGTTGTAGCCAAGATCAACTGTAGAGAGGGAGGAATGACCATTTGAAATGGTCCTAACAGTGAACATTTATTCATGTATCCTCTTGCTAAACCTGTTGAATATAATCAAGTATGGATTGATGAACCAAAAGGTCCCAAAAGATAGGAGAATCTAGCTTCACTTGCTATGGTTGTCATCAAACAACATGGTGAAGCATTGGAGGATGAACTCAAAAAAAATATGAAAAATATTACCATGAACTCAAGTGATGAAGAGATGTTGGACATAGAAGATATTCTAGGACAACCAATCAACGTAGACCACACTAAATTTGATAATACCAACTTCATGAGATTACCTTGTCCTCTGGCTAATATCATTCTTAAAATAGATCATTTCTTTGAATATATTGCTAGACTCCATAGAACCATACCACATAGCTATCCTCTTAACAGTTTCACAAGACCATTGTATAATTTCACCTCCAACCACCTAGGTGTCAAAACTATCATGTTGTTTCCATGTAAAACTTTGAATATTAACAGCTAGTTGACAAAACTAGAAGAGCATAAATTATTTGATATCCTAGTAAATAGATTTAAATTTTTTGCTTGGGAGTACACAGATATGAGAGGAATACACCTAAGTGTTTGTACTCATCACATCTATATCGAGGATGTTTGACCTATTCACCAACCACAACAGAGACTCAATCCTTCCTTAAAAGGCACTGTTAAAATTGAAATTGAGAAACTCCTGCAAGTGGGATTTATCTATCCCATTTCCAACATAAAATGGGTTTCACCTTTGGTTGTGATCCAAAAGAAAAATGGGAAGTGGAGAGCGTGTGTTTACTATAGGGGACTTAACAAAGAGAACCATAGAGATTACTTCCCCCTACTATTTGTAGACCAGGTCTTGGATAATCTAGCTGGGAGAAAGTATTTCTCATTTCTGGACAAATTCAGTGGATACAACTAGATACAGGTAGCAATAGAAGATGAGGACAAAATAACTTTTACTTTCCATTGGGGAACATTTGCATATTGAGTTCTTCCTTTTAGGCTATGCAATGCTCCTGCAACATTTCAGAGAGCTATCCTAGCCATATTTGTTGAGTTAGTGAATGACTGTGTCAAATTTTACATGGATGACTTCATAGTGTATGGGTCAACTTTTGATGAAGCCCTCCAAAGTCTAGACAAAGTATTCAAGTGATGTGAGGACAATCATCTATCCCTAAGCAGTGAAAAATGGCTAATAATGGTAGAACAAGGGATAGTGCTGGGACACCACATTTCAATAGAAGGAATAAAAGTTGACCCTAAGAAAATTGAAGTGATAGAACAACTTGTTACTCCAAAGACCCAAACTGACATTAGAAGCTTCTTAAGGCATGCTAGATACTATCACAAATTCATAGAAAACTTTAGCAAGATTGCAGCCCCTATGTTTTCCCTCCTCCAAAAGAATGTAGAGTTTATTTGGACACCTGAGTGTCAATCATCATTTGAAATCATTAAGGATAAACACATCTATGCTCTTGTCCTATGTGGACCTAATTGGAACCTCCCATTCCACATCTATGCTAATGCTTCTGATAATGTTATTGGAGCGGTTTTAGGAAAGGAGGATAAGAATGGGGGAAAATATGTCATTTATTTCATTGTAAAAATTTGAACCCTCTTAAAAAAAATTACACCACCACACAGAAGGAATTTCTAGTTGTATTCCATGCAATTAAGAAATTTTGACATTATATTACAGGGTACAAAGTAACGATGTACACAGATCATTTGGCTATCAAATACCTGATGAATAAACTAGTAGTGAATGGAAGGATAATCATATGATTATTACTTCTCCACGAATTCAACATAACAATTATTGAAAAACCAAGGAAGTTTAATGTAGTTGCGGATTTCTTATCCCGACGTAAACAAGATGATGGAGATTGTGCTCTAGTACAAGATGAATTCCTAGATGAAAATTTGTTTGCCATCTCCAATGAAACTCCTTGGTTTGTTGATATCACCAATTACTCTGCCACCTCAGAGTTACCACCTAATTTCACATGAAAATAGAAGAAACGCCTCATTTGAGAAAGTAATCCATTCAAATGGATTAATGGAATCATATATCAATGTGGTCCTAACATGGTTTTACGATGTTGTGTTAGGGAAGATGAGAACTATAGCATCCTTAGATCTTGCCATGTGATTATCCTTCTGGAGGCCATTATTAGATGCCAAGAGGACATCCCAAAAGATTTTGGGTGCGTGCAAGATATTACTGGCCCTCTATGCATAAAGATGTCAAGAAATATGTTCATCATTGTGATGAATGCCAAAGGGTAGGGAGACCTGCTACATCCAATGAAATGCCTTTGCAACCCTAAGTAGTCCTTGAACCATTTGAAAAATGGGGATTGGATTTTATTGGTCTTATAGAACCTCCTTCACAAGGAAAATAGTAAATTTTGGTCTATACCAACTATCTAACTAAATGGGTAGAAGTTCAAGCTCTATGAGTTGCTAGGGAAGAATAGGTAGTTGATTTCTTGTATGATAAAATTTTCCTCAGATTTGGAGCCCCTAGGACAATTGTCACAGATCAGGGACCTAATTTTATGTCTAAGTTGTTGTTAGCTTTCACTAATCATTTCCAAGTAAGCCATAAGAATTCATCACCCTATCACCCTCAAGCAAATGGACAGGTGGAAGTCACTAACAGGGATCTAGAGAACATTCTAACAAAAATAGTTTCATCAGGAATAAAAAACTAGGCTAGGAAACTATCTGAAGTTGTTTGGGCTTATAACATAACTTGGAAATCAAATACTATTTTTAGTCTATATGAGTTAGTTTTTGGGAATAAACCTCTCTTATCCATTGAATTTGAACTTTAAACCTTGCAAACAGTAATGGAGTTAGGTTTAGATCTTAAACAAGCCTAGTTTGAAAGACTCTTACAACTTAGTGAGTTGGATGAGCTCTATTTGGATGCTTTCCACCAAGCTGAGTTAGTGCAACAACAATGAAAGGTCTGGCATGACAAGCATATAAAGTAAAGAGATTTCCATAATGGGGATTGGCCATTATTATTCGATTCCCAATACAAGGATCACTAAGGGAAACTGAGAACTCATTGGCTGGATCCTTATGAAATTTCTGAGGTGTTTCAAAATGGACCAGTGCAACTCAAACCCATTAATGGTGACACTCCAACACTATTGGTCAATGGAGATTGGTTACGCATCTACCATAAGCTAGTTAACAGGGAGGAATTTACAAAAATGGTAGAAATGCAAGGAGAAGTGTAATGCATTGACTCTGTTATGGTGGAGCCAATGGAATGTTTTGATTAATACTAAACACTTTTCCATAAATATATATATATTGCATGTTTATGCATTTTTAATTAATTCAAGGCATTTCTTTTCAATTTTTCATCCTTTGGACTTGGCTAAATTTTATTTCTATTTTGCAGGACTTCATTCTAATCAAACACAAATTTTGACACATCTTGCTACAATGCTCTGGAACTTTTTGGCTCAGTTCCTATGATACTCTAAAAATTCTAAGTCTAAAGTCCGTCATTCTTCTTCTTTCTTTCGGCGACATCTTCCGATGATGCTCTGGAAATTTTCTTGTTACATTCTACTTGCATCTTTCAAAAATGCTCCAAAATTTTTTAGTTTCTTCCTTTCGGTGATATCTTTTGGTGATGCTCTAGAAAAAAATTGTTGCTTTCGGCTACATATTTTGACAATCCTCCATAAATTTTTTTGATTCTTGTTCTGACTGCATCTTTCAATGATGCTTGGGAATTTTTTTTGCTGCATTCCGGTGGCATCTTTCAGTGATGCTCTAGATTTTTTCCACTCCACTTTTTAACTCCAGGTTCATCTCCCAGCATGCTCTGGAACTTTTCATCCTTCAACTAGGCTGCATCTTCCAGTGATGCTCCAAATTTTTATAAATTCTTTTCCTTTCCAAATTCTTTAATTTTTGAGTATCATACGCATACCCATTATTAAATTTTTCAATCACCTTGGAATCCACGCCCTACATTACCATTCCACCCTACATTACCATTCCAACCTACATTACCATATCCTTTCATAATAAATTATAATTAATATGACTACTTTTTCATCATATTAATTCCACCATTAATTAGTTGTCCCATCCACATCATAATAAATTCATCACCACCCTTTCCAAATCATGCAATTATACCATTACTTTAGCAAAGGTAAGTGATGTTCAAATTGATGACAGGACGTAAGGTACATACATTTTTTGCTTTAAGTAGGTGATTATTTTGAATAAAGATAAATTAATTGGCACAAACCATCCCCTTTCCAAATTTAGTAAACTATGCAATTGTGTGATTGCTTGAAGTACGGTAATTTTTGTGCTTTTTCCCATGCAAAGTCGTGATGAGAGTACAATAAAGCCCAAATGAGACAATTAATTCATGTCCCATTGGTTGTATTGAGTATAGGTGATTAAAAAAGTTGTATTTTCTTCACTCTATAATTCAACTTGTTTAACATTTTTCTTTGAGCACCATATAATTTCAGTAGAAACTGAGCAGAGCAATAAAAGAAGTACAAAATTGGAGGAGCTAAAAATAAATCAAAACTAGCTTCGACAGACAAATTGTTGGCATTGAGCAGTATTGTAGGCTTGTTATAGAAAGTTGGGTGGTTGGAATTTATAAAGAAGTTTGAGGGGCATAATGAGCAATTAGTGAAAGAATTCATGGAGAATTTCACAGATGGTCAATCTATAGTGCATGGAAAGTGATTCCTGGTAAGTTCTAAGATCATTTCCTGTCTTTCTAGTCTTGAAAATAAAGGTATTAAATTGTCAAAAACTACCAATATCTCTTATCAGCTAGAATGGTCGAGCTATTTCATAGAGAAGGGGAGCCTCAGCCTTTGATAACTATAAGTACTAGAGGGAAAAATAAAGGATTCTAGAGAATTTCTATCCCAAAGCCCTAGAGAATAGTTGTAGCTTGGATTATTAAGTATTTTACTTGTGAAATGACAAGTAGTAGTAATTGTAGGTCCACCTTTTCACCTACTTACCCATTTGTGCCATGGCACTGAAGACCCTGCTCTTAGGGTTAATTTTTCTGCATTCCTTTGTGACTTTGTTACTAGCATGATAGAGAAATAAAAAAAATTGGTACATGACCACTTAAACACCATGGCCCCATTCAATTGATATGTAAATATCATTTCTAAAAGAAAACAAAAAAAATGGGAAAAAAAATGGGAAAAATTTGAAAATCCAGAGCCTAAAATACACCTTGAAGAAGGTGAATCATCTGGGTAGGTGACTCAGCTTTTAGAAGAGCATTCCCATGGGCCTCTAGAAAATTTTGAACCACAACATACCATAATAGACCCTGACAGTGAAGCACCGGAAACTTTACCTCATACTTCAAAAGCCCCGGGTCATTTATAAAATGTAGAAATCATAAATTCAGGAGATGAGGAAGAACCTCCTCACAAGAGGAAAAAGAGAACCAAAGTAACATTGCAAACAACTCCTCCTTTAAGGAAAATTAGAAGGTTATCTACTGAAACTAGTGATACTATAGCTTATAGCACATCAAGGGCCTCTAAAAAGAAAAGGCGTAGAACTGAAGCATAATCACTAGAAACTAAGAATCAGCCTTGTGAGGAGGTAACAAAAGAAAGGGAAAAAAAGACTAGTCAACCCCCTAAGGCCAAAAAGGAGAATATTCCATCTCAATCAAGGCAAGAAGAAGAAAGGGATCAATCACCACATTTTTTGGATGTTCAGGATGATCCTATGGGATGGTTGTCTCCCCTAATTGATAAAATTACTGAGAAAGGTTCACTTGAGGTGCCTGATGAGGAAAATTAGGGGAGACAACCATCCCATAGGATCATCCTATAAGCAAAGAGCATAAATTTCTCAATTAAAATGTCGATAGCAGGAAAATAAAGAGAAAATCAGCCAACAACAAGAAGAGATAGAAGTACACACTACAATTTTAAAAAAGAGAGATCAAGAAATTGTAGATTTTAGAATACAAATAGAGCAAAAAGATAAGACCATTGAATAGTTGCAATTTCAGATATAGAAATGGAATGAAGAAAGAATAAAGTATGTGACTTATTTTTTTGAAAAAGATGAACAAAGAAAAGTTATAACAAATAATTTTATGCAATTATTTACTGCTTTTGAAGAATAAAAGGATAAATAGACATTTGAGCTCAATGCCTCCATAAGCAAAATTGTTGAATTGGAATAGGATTTGAAGGAGGTTAATGTCAACCCATAATGGAGTCCAAAGAGATACAAGCTAAACCAATCGTGATTAAATGGTTCCAAGTTCATATACCTTCATTTCCAGTGACATGGATGGAGAGATGTTATTTTCTGAAGTAGGCAGGTATAGAAAATGCTAGGTTGAAAAAGGAGCTAGTTTTGTTAAAAGAGTCATTTGAAAGGGTTTATTGAGCTAAACAAGATGTCTATCAAATTGGTGAGATACTGTTAGCTTTGAAAAGGTCATCTATATTGAATTCCATGTTTTTAAATGAACAACTCTTGAGATGGAAACTATTAAGAATTTATAGCAATCAGCCACATGATCTTGATGACAAAGAGTTTGTAAAAATATTTATAGAATCAACTCTTGATCAACAATATTTTTTGTGTGAATTCTTTGTTCACAACTTGTTTTTGGAGAGATATACATATTTCTATGTTACTTTCTTTGTTGGTGAAGTTTAATCGAGGGAATTTCTATCTACCATGTGAAACCAGATTCAATGGCAAGAAAGGACTAGGGAATATGAACAAGCAGAGAAGACTATTGGACTCTAAATGTGATACCCTCATAGGAAACCTTCTTCTTTCAAAGCATAGTTTAGAAGCTTAAGATTAAAGAAACTGTGAAAATTAAGTATAATAATAATTTCAACTATGTTTTGAGCATTTCATAGACCAGGGCCCAAAATTCATAGGGAAAGCTTGGCATGCTTGTGAAGAAAGGTAACTCCTTTCCCCATGCACCCTAAAAGAATGGAGGTGATTTCACCTACTAAAATTAAGTGGTCCTATAGAAGAACAGATGGCTTGGCTAATATTCTACTGTATCTATGGGTTAATTCCGTACTTGGTTAGATTATCAAATAATAAAGCATAAAAACCCAAAGAAACTATCAAGAACAATGAAAGAAAATAACAAAAATGATTATACCAGATTCCTCATTGGAGCTTCCTTGATTCACCTTCATAGCACCTTCTAACTTGTTGATTTTTTCCCTCAGATCGAGTGTGTGAGCAATTCTTTATCTATACCAATGTCCTAAACAATCTTTGAAGAATTTTGAAATATGAATGTCTATGCCTATGATAAAATGCCTAAAAATTTAATGAAATCAAGTACAAATGTTGTAATATCTAAGTATGAGAGTGAGTAGTCAAAAATGTGAGAAAAATTGTCATTTTATAGAAAAATGAAATTTTGAACAAACAGACGAGATTAAAAGTTGACAGAAGCCTAAAATCAGATGTCTAGATTTCATGTGACAATCCCTAATCAGGGTTAGGCCAAAATATTTAAATGAGTGGTCGAGATGTCATCTGAGAAGATCGAATCGACGGTCAAGAATAAATGAGATAATTAATCAAAAGATAAAGATTTTCAAAAATCAAGAAGATAAAGGCTGCTTGATTTGTGAGATTCGAAAAATCAAGAAGATAAGAGTTGAACTGAAAAACAAATTTGAAAAATCAAGAATATGCTCAATTGCTTGATTTTTGGAAGAATATTACCATTTTGAATTAAATAAATTCAAAATATAGATTTTGTGTGATAATAAATAATTGATTTTCAAATTATTTACTAATATGAACTAACAATCAAGAATGTGCTATCATTTTAAATAATTAATTTATTTAAAATGAAAGAAATGTTAAATTTGAAAATTAAATAATTAAAGATAATTATTTAATTGAGAGGATATGATTAATAATTAAATAAATTAATAAATTCATTTAATTATGAAAATTAGTGACATTAAATAAATAAATGAACAAAGGTAATTTAAATAAATTAATAAATTTATTTAATTGTAAGAAGATAATAGACCCTTAGTGACATATTGAATATATAAATATAATTTATTTATTTAATAATCATGAAGAATGCAAGAGACATGAATTAATTAAATAATTATGAATTATTTAATTAATAGTCAAATGTGGACCAAGGACATAATTAAATGTCATAATTATGCTAGGACGAAAGTGGTAAAAATAGAACTTGCAGGCCTAGGTCATTTTTATGTGTCTACATCTACAACTTAAAACTGATTGGATGGGAATGAGATATAGACCCCCATTACTTCTTTCACCACCCCCTACAGTGCATGTTACCACAGACCAAAACGCTAAAATATTTCAAACATGGACAACAAGGGTCAGACTCCAATGAAGGTTTCTTGAGAAATCCTGAGGGTTTGGATATAGAAGCAAACATTTTTTTTGACCTTAGTGCTAAGTATGAAGAGTTAAACAAACACAAGTGAAATTGAGGATAGTGGACACAACAAAGAGCAGGAGGACCTGCTTAATCTTAGGAAGGGGAGAAGTGATGAGGTAAAAATAACCTAAAAAATATAGTAATCCAAATACCATTCCTTATTTCTCCCAGTCACTTGTACCCTGCCAATTATTTATCTTTAGGATTAGTAATTGCTTGCTTTTTGTGAAAAAAAATGTATAATCTTTATTTCCTGAAATTGATTGAAGTAAGCTAACCAGTGCTAACATAATGGTATAGTTTTTAGTATTGTATAGGTCATTGTGTGCACAGTCGGTCATTATGCTCATCCAAATGGATTTTAAAGCAGACTTCAATGCAGTTGAAGACAAGCGTCAGAAGTCTAAGCAACAGAATTTTAGAAAGTGCATAATGGATCGAATCATTTAAAGATTTTTGTTATTCTTTGGTCAAAGACTTTATGGCTCACTTTGATCCTTTTAAATTCTTTATGTTAAGACCTAAGTCTATTAGTTGGTTGAATTATTTTGAAGACTTTCTCAATGGTTATCTTCACCATCTGAATTATAGGATTTTGTTAGCATTTTTTTTGTATAAAATGTAACCACAAAAAACAAGGATACTAGATATCGTTATGCTGTCATAATGTGTTCTTAAAAACTATAATTATGAGTTATACTTTTGATATGAATAAAATAAGCTTTTCCCATCTCATTCTGAGTTAGTAGTAGTATGCAATGGAATTATCTTGGATGGATTAATTTTGAAGATACAGAGTTTATGTGATATGAGTTAAGCATAGTAGCACCCAAGAGTTGGCCACTTGAGGGGATCATAGAATAGATAGATAAGTATTTTCATCTTCAATTCTATTATTTTTATTTCATACATGATAAGTGTGAGTGAATTTTATTTGTATGTGTTGAGCTCTGTTATGTTATTCCTGCAGGTTATATTTTGAGTTTGTAATCTTTAGTTTTATTCATCTAAAGTGTTAGAGCACCCACTCTAGTTATTAATTTTAGGTTGTTAATTTTGTTTTATGTTAACAGCGAGATGTTAGTTAAAGGTTGTTTTCATTTAAACTTATAGTTTTATTGCAAGTACTTCTTTTCAAGTAATTTCCATTATATCTAGATTAATCATTTATGCTTTCTAGTTTAAACATTTCATGCTTTCTAGTTTAGTCATCTTATGCTTTCCAGGTGAATAATTTATTTATTTCTAGTTTAGACAACTTTCTACTTTCTAGTTTAGTGGCCTCTTTAATTTAAGTTTTGTTTTCAACTATTCTAGACATTTAGAAATTTTGGGAGAGTTATTCAAGATGTTTCCTATTGCATATAGCCTTTGAACACTACTCTATCAATACATTTGATTCATTTTTCAGCTAAAGTGATAGGACCTAATGACGGCCTGCCAGTCTTCTAATGTCAACACATATTCATCTAGAAATGAGTCCTAGTTTGGTAATGCTAGTGGTGAGGGAATACAGCTACATGGTCAAACAATGCTTGACCTTTAATTTATTTTTGAGAGATGAAATTTAGGTCAACTTCCATTAACAAAATCACCCACTTAGCTAAGCATCCTGATAAATTAGTTTTGGAAAAAAAAAAATTTGGTCACCACATGTACTTCAACATTTAAGAAATAATGTCTCATTTTTTTTGCAAAAAACACAAGATCCAAACATTGGTTTTATATGGTTGAGTACCATGTCTCATAATCAATTAATTCTTGACTAATGTATTCAAAAGGACATCATTTTCCATTCTCATCTTATTGCACTAATAGTGTCGCAAGAGTATTTGATGAAGTGGGAGTGTAAAGAATAAAGGGATGTCCTGATGTTGTTGGATTAGCTAAGTATTATTTTATATCCTCAAATTATTTTTAACAATCTTCATTCCATTTAAAATGAGATCCCTTCTTTATCAACTGTACATAAAGGGAAAATTTTGATTTTCTAATGATGCTAAAAAATGATAGATAGCTTGAATCTTTCCTCGTAAGCTGTGTAATTGAGAGATGTTTTTAGGAGGTGGCGTGTTTATTATTGTGTCAATTTTATTTATTTCCACCTCTATGCCCCAATGTGATACTATGAAACCTAATAGTGTTTCACTTTCCACACCAAAGACACACTTCTTAGGATTCAATCTCATCTTATACTTTTGAATTTTCTCAAAGATTTGATGGAGGATTTTGACATGATCTTGGAATGCTATAGATTTAGCCAAGATATCATCAAAATAATCCTCTAGAATGTTATGTATGAAGTCATGAAATATTAACGTCATATCTCTTTGATATTTTGCTCCAACATTTTTTATCCAAACAACATGATTACCCAACAAAATATTCCCCAAGGTGTGGGTACGTCCAGGATCATGATGGGCCAAAAAGTGGTAATATGATGGGTATGTGGCTAGTGACTTTCTTTTTACCAAAAATTGATGAAATGAAAAGGGTTTTTAAAGGAGATTCTCAGCTTTCCACCAATATAAATTATGTCTTACTTTGAATTTAATATATAATTATTATTCATTTTCTATTCGAATTATGACTAAAGTCCTGATTGATAGGATGATTGAAAAACATCTATGGATTTCAAATGGTATCACATTTTTTGAATCCAAAACAAGCATCACATTCTATGCTTTGCATACTATAGGATTAAAAAAAAAATGAATTTCATGAAGTTTTGACCAAGTTTTAAGGTGGTCAGACATACGAGTTTTTATATTTTTTAAAAGTTGTAATAAAAAATTCATAATTAATTATTTACTTGGAAAAATTACAAAAAATATGCATCACATCAAGAAATGATTCCTCTACTTATATCTAAAATCTTATAAAAAAATAGTATCATTTTATTGTAGTTAGGGTGGTCAGACAGACATCTACTTCTTATTTTTTCCCTAAAATTTAAGTACTACTGCATTGAAATTTCAAATTTTCACCAAATAGATTTAAAAATAAATAAATAAACCTAGTAGTTTAGAAACTACATTTAATTTTCTATAGATTCTATTCTTACATATTTTTGAAATAATATAGATAACTTATTCAAATTTTTATGTCAAGCTGCCTAACTCTGATTTTTTGAATTTTTCGCCAGTTAAGGGTCTATTTTTTCCATGATGATCCTGCACATACCCGTTTAATAAATATTTTTTATATTAGTCTTGAGGATTGATAAAAAAATGATTTTACCCTGAAAATCCATCCATAATGATATCAAAGCATGTCTAGTGACATAGTCCACAATCATGTTTATTTTTGGAAGAGAAAAAACATCTTTCAAAGATGCTTTATTTAGGTCATGGAAATCCATACAAATTTGAATATGATTATTTGGTTTTGCAACAACCACTATGTTCTATACCCAAGATGAATAGTCTATAGGGTGGATAAATCCATCTTGTAAAAGATTCTCAATCTTAGTCTTAACCAACATAGCCACCTTAGAGTTAATTTTACAAATATTTTTTCTCACTATTTTATGATCTTCTAATACAATGTTATGTGTTACTAGACATTAGAATATATGCTCAACATATATGAATAAGACCATGAAAATAATTCAATAAAATCATGTAATATAGTGTTGCATGTTCTTGTTGTTCATTGGAATCGAGGCATTTTCATATTAAAATGGCATTTTCCTTATTAAATTGGTCCATCAAGACATCAACAATATCTCGTATAAGTAGTGTACTATGGTCCAGAGTATTAGGGATTTTTTAGGGTATGCCTTCAAAATCTACCTTATGATCCAATACTTTTTCATATTTCCCAAAGTATTCTTTAGCATTTAAAAATAACGAAATCGGCAATCATGATGGTAAGTAGGTAAAGTATCATAAACTCCCAAAAATTCTACTAAGTGTAATGCCCTGCCACGCAACCCTAGGGGAATTTTCAATTTACTACTCAAACGTACTATTTTTTTTTTGTTTAAGTACAATTAACATGCAGGTTCACTACCCATTTCCAACAACCCCTAAGGTTACAAGAATGAGTTTACTTAAAACCCAAACAAGAAACATGAATTGAAACCATAACATTTAATTACTTAATAAATTAAATACACATACATTCTATACATGATAAATTACATCAAAGCATAAGAGATACCACTTGATTTCATATATTAATAAATTTACAAAATATTACAACTCTCATTCCCCGAATGAGGTAAATCCAATAAGCATGATTACATATTACATAATTCCACCTTGATAACAAATGAGGGGTAATAAAATGCAATATCAACTCAAATGAATAAAGCATGAAAAGAATATGGATTCCACAAGCTCTCCAACTAGAAATCCCATCCACACAAACAAGAAGATGACCCAACAGAATAAGGCGGACGTTCCACCCAACCATGTGATACCCGAAGGCTAACCCCCTATGCTAGGAGATAGTAACTAGGATTCCTAAACAAGATCATCTACCTCTAGACACAAGCTAACTCACACTAACACAACCAATCACATGAACCATACAACTCTAACATCACTAACATAAGTCACATTGCTTCTAGAAATAAAATAGATCAGGTAAGATAAGAAGACCATGCACATTAAACCAAATACCAACTATTGTCATAGAAAGAGTGTCATCACATAGCTCGACATGGGATATCCTCTAGGAATCTTCATAGGCTCTGACCCCCACGATGGGTTATCCTGGTGGCTTCAACTGAATCCCGACACCCATACTCACTCATGCAAAATCAAATACCTCTCGCAAAGACAAGATAGATGACCTTGCCATTCCAAGCCTTCCCACTCATCCCAAGCCTATACTAGCACTTGTGTCTATGAGTGAGGCTAAATTATCTTGATTAGTGTGAAATACTACCTAACTTCTAAGTATATTGTTTCAGTTATCACTTAATTAAACTGCCTTTGAAGGTTACCCAGTTTACCTCTTTGGGCTCTGGCGCCTAACAGAAGCCACTCTTCTACTTGACAACACATAAAAACCAATCACTAAGGGAATCTCAAGTGCATACTAACAAGGTAAAACCACTCCAACTCTAGGAGGAACACATAACGAAAACTCACTCCAAACACTGGAGGCAACAAAACACATAATCCACTCCTTCCAAGGGAGGAACAATTCACATAATCCACTCCTAATCCAAAGGAAGCACAAACCATCCCCATTCGTGAGAACTGAGTATCTAACTGGATCCAACAAGACGCACTACCCAAGGAAAATCAAAGGTTGACTAACACATTACAACAACCCCCAAAATCAAAAGAAAACCCAATCTTGAAGAATTACATAACATATAACTTTATTTTCCCAACATCGCAAGAGATGGAGATTTCATAACGGAAAGACAAAATAGGAAAATTATTATCCTACTTTAGGATTTCCTAAATCCAAGGAAGGCAATAACATATTGCATGTAATCAAATAAAATAATTAACATTATTTGCAACTACTCAAAAGTAATTAAAATTAGATTTACAATATTGAGGACTTTAAAAATAATAATTTAATTCCATGTTTCTCAATCATACTGATATTCAAAATAAAATTTTAAATAAAATTATTTGATTATAAAATCAACTGTTTGCCTCTATTATAATGAAAATAATCATCTTAAAAGAATTTATATTTAAATATAACTATATATTAAATATACATATAAAAGTATATACTTAATGTATATACAAATATATATATATGGGTATGTGCAGGATCATTATAGAAAAAATAGGCCCTTAAGTGGCAAAAAATTCAGAAAAATTAGAGTTAGGAAACTTGACATAAAAAATTGAATAAGTTATCTATATTATTTCAAAAATATGTCAAAATAGAATCAATAGAAAATTGAATGTAGTTTCTAAACTACTAGGTTTTTTTTTTTTTTTAAATCTATTTGGTGAAAATTTGAAATTTCAATGTAGTGGTACTTAAATTTCAAGGAAAAAATAAGAAGTATGTGTCTATCTAACCACCCTAACCACAATAAAATAATAATATTTGTTTATAATATTTTAGATATAAGTAGAGGACTTATGCCCCAATGTGATGCATATTTTTTTGTAATTTTTTTTCAAGTAAATAATTAATTATGATTTTTTTATTACAAATTTTTAAAAAATATAAAAAAACCTGTATGTCTGACCACCTTAACTTGGTCAAAACTTCATGAATTTTTTTTAATTTTTTTTAATCCTATAGTATGCAAAGCATAGAATGTGATGCATGTTTTGGATTCAAAAAATGTGATAGTGTTTGAAAACTATAGATATTTTTCAATAAGCATATTAATCAGGACTTTAATCATAATTTGAATAGAAAATGAATAATAATTACTTATTAAATTCAAAGTAAAGAATAATTTATATTGGTGGAAAACTGAGAATCTCCTTTAAAAACCCTTTTTATTTCATCAATGTTGGGTAAAAAAATTGTCGTCAACCACATGCCCATCATATTGCCACTTTTTCGCCCATCATGATCCTGCACATACCCATATAATTATTGTTTAAATATATATTTAAAATCAACCAATTTAAATTCTACATCCCAAATATTTAAAATATATAATATATATTATATATATTAAATTTATTTAATTAATAATTAAAACAAACCTATTAAATATATATATATATATATTTATATATAATATATATTATATATATAATAATTAAATTTTATATATAATATAAAATAATAATAATAAAAATAAAAATAAAACACTTTTCATTGGGCCAAAACCCTCAAAAGGGAGGGGACGTAGCCATAGGCTACGCCTAGCCTCCCTGTGGAGGCGACACTGCCTATGGCAGCTTTTCCCCCACAATTTGTAGGGAGCGCTGCCACAACAGCACCCTCTACTGGGGGTGCAGTTGTGCAGCCATGGCCGCCTCTCCCCCATATATACAATATAAACAATTTTTATTTTTTTTATAAAAATTAAAATAACTCTCCCCTACTCTCAGAATTTTACCCTTTTTTTTTGTGTAAATTTTTAAAAAAAAAAATTGCAAAATTAACAAAAATATATTTATAATATATGTATGTATATATATATAACAATATATATATATATATATACAGACGTATTTATAAATATATACCTAAATTCCCATTTTATAGTCAAATTGTGCAACTTTTCTACAGAATTTTCTTACAATAAAATTAATTTTTCAAACACAATTTCCTGGTTTCAATTTCAATTTTGATATGAAACATTTCAACTCCAAAATAGATTTTTCAAATTTCTTTTTGTTCCTTTCCATTTTTTTATTGTTAAAATTGAAGATTTCAGTTGCAAGTTTTATTTTTTTACAAAAAAAATCTAAATTTCTTCAAGATTTCAACAGGGTTTTCAAGAAGATTTCCAAGCAAGTTTTTAAATTGAAAATGAAAATTTCCAAACAATAAACAAGGAGAACCTATAATCTGAAGCTTGAAGGAGAGTTTGAAGAAGAAAGTTGAGCTTCCCTGCAAGAAGATTTTTCCAAAGGTCTTCCAAAATCCTCACCCAAAATCCAAGAATGCATCAAACAAACATCAAGAACTCCCTTTCCTTTTAACAACAATATATTTTTAAAATGAAATATCTTCCCCAAATTTAGTCAACCTTCTCTAAAATATCCCATCCACCATAGTTATTGCTCCTCTATCCAATTTGGAGATATTTTTCTTTTTTTGAAAATTTAAAATTAAAAACAAATTTCTTTTCAACATGACTTTATTTCTTTCTTTAAAAAAAAAAAAATCTATTTCAAAAAGGAATTTGGATGCTTTTAACAATTTTCATTTCCAAAAGAATTTAACTTCAAAAATTTCTTTTCAAAACCTTTAACAAGTTTTTTTAAAATTTTCAATTCAAAAGGAATTTAACACTTATAATTTTCAAAATGAATAACTTGATTTAATTCCACACAATTAATTTAAATAATCAATAAAATAAATCTAATCCAAGATTAGATTATCTTATTAATTAAATTAAATTAATTAATAACTTAAGTAACATTTCGAACACTACAACTAGATTTATTTAATAACATCTAAAATACAAAAATCCATTTATTTACCTTTTTCAACTTGAAATTAAATAAATGAAGGAGAGATGAAAAACAAAGAAGAAACTTAACCTGACTGAAACCTGACGACACACTATGACTAGGGTGATGACTTGGCATAGGAAACCTAGCTACTATCTCCCAATTGAATACCGTTGGCCAATGGACATGCTCAAACCTGTGAAATCAGGTGGAGTCGATGTCCTATACCTGTCAACCTGCGAACAAAGAGTATATCGAACATATATATATATATATATATATATCATTATAAAACACACTGTGAAGAGGAAATCTCAGAATCGTAGGGCGCTCACAAGCGAGTGATAAAATCTCATCCCCTTCACCAATACAAAATTACTAACTGATGAGTCTAACATCAATAATATACTCAAAAGCATAAAGCATCATTAATTAAATATCTGCTAAGGAAATTCAAAGCATGCCATAATGATAACATCAGAGTAAAATACCATCACATCAAAATATAACATTTGCATCACTTTACAGTTAGCGATCAAATAGTAACCAAGTACCATAGGCAAAGTATTAACAGAACAAAGCATAGCAAAGAAAACATTGTCCGATCAAAAGAGCCAAAATTGAGGGGTGCTACACTAAGACTCATCATTTTGAAAGACATTCAATGCTATGTTATTTCTCATGTTATCTATCAATTTAGGATTAACTAAATTGAGAGATACCTTACGAGGGTGCTTTGTTATTGTGTTAACATTAAGTGAAGGTCTTTTTGAAGCCTTAGTGTTTTTTCAAGGGATGATAACTGAGATCAGCTATTGTTCCTTGCATGTTTAACTCTATAGGGGCTCTGATTCTTTGTTCCTTTACACCACATCCCTTACCATTATATCCAAATTGGGAAAGGATCAAGTATAACCTCTTCCATAAATGGCTTCTAATTCTTTAGAATAAGGTGGTTTTTCGTAGTTGGCTTCTAATTCTTTAGAATAAGGTGGTTTTTCGTAGTTGTTCTCCTCATAAGTCGATGAATAACTAGTGTTTTCTTCACTATAAGAAGTTGCAAAATTGGATTTTTGAGGGAGATCTATGGGAGGTTGTGTAGATGCCATAGCAGTTTCTTTTACTTATTCAAATTATGATGGTGATATTTTATGCTTTGCTATGAAAGTATGTGTAAAATCTAATGACCCCCAATCATCATCTAATATTTTTTCCATGGGTAAAACACACTCCTCTATGTGCTCAACCTGTATGGGTTCAACATTTGGAGTTGGGATCAAAGTGTTAAAGGCTCTTAGTTCCCCTGTTTCAATTTGCAAACAATTTTTAGATTTAGAATCAGCTTTTATTATGTATACTTTGTTGTTGTATGTGTACTTCATGAGGTGGTGGAGAGTTTAAGGAACTCCCTTCATCTCATAGATCCATGGTATTTGTAAAATAATATTGTATGAAAGAGTGTTTGACATAACATGGACAATAGTGGGTAACACAATAGGACCTACTTTAATAGGTAATGTAATTTCGTTCCTAATGGTTGTCTACACATATTATCAAAACTACGGATAGCTAGAGCGTGGGGTTAAATAAGTGACTTATCCACACTATAAACATTGAGATTTGAACCAAACTCAATAAGAGTATGTCTAATGCCAATATTGTTAATAGCTACCATTATCATTAAGGAATCATTTGTCTTTTATATTTCAAGTGGGGTTAATCCATTTTGATAAGAGACTATCCATATTTGTGAAATTTATACCCTCAAGAAATGTTGCTACACCATTTGGTTTAGCACTAGAAGGCACCAAAAAAAATTGTAGAGCCTCTTGAAGTATGTTAAGGTAAATCAGTGAGTTTTGAATCAAAGCCCATAATGAAATCTTAGCAAGAGTACCACGAAGCTTCTCCACAAGATCAAACTCCATACCATTATGTTGAGGAAAATGAGGTGTAGTAGGGAGGATAGGTTGTGGGAAAGGGGTTGATCTAGGGATGGTTTGTGATTGTTTTGTTTTCTTGGTGTTTCATATGTTGTATGTATGAGAAACAACATGATATATTTTTGGTTGTGATACATCTTATTATTTATGGTTAGATTGAGTCAATTGTCTTGCAATTTTAAGATATGACTACGTGTTGGTTTTTTTGATGGGGGTCCTATAATAAGCAATAATTTCTTTTTTGTTTGAGGTGGATTCGAAGGTGGGTAAATCACTAATTGAGCTTTAATTGTATTTATTGTTCTTTGACATATTGAAACCTTATAATATTTAGTGGACAATTTAGAAGAGATGAAATCCTCAAGGGCCTCATCTAACATATCAAAATCATCACAACTAAAAGACTTGTTGAATGCATAAGAAAGTTATAGAAAGAGATCTAAACTTATCAAAATTTTGAACTTTCTCCAAGATGCTAATTACAACATTAATTATGTATGCCAACTTGTGTGTGCATTTGTGAATATAATCTATGGTCAAATTCAGTCTCACAGATTTGTCACAATAACAAAACTAAAAAATATAGTCCAATTTTATAGACAAGATATAGATATCAATTTGTGACTAAAATATAAGCAAAAATATGCAAGTCTAGGGAATGGTATGCCTAGATTGGCTTCACTTTTATCTGAAATTTTAAATTATGAGACACTAGTGACAAGTTTCAAAGGTATGAGATAGTGTTGGTTCAGGTCTATAACTGGATTTGTTACTATTTTCCCCAATTTTATGAAATGTCACCTTATGTAGCAAACTAGGGCTTTGAAATTTTACAATAATGATGTTCTTTTTAACCCAATTATTCAATATTTCTAAAAATTAATGAAAATATCCTACAGATCTAATGCTTTTCAAAACAAAAAATAAATAATTTTCCAATAATTGCACAAAATAAAGTAAAATGACACTTTTTCTTTTAAATGAAAACACACTTTTTGCAAGTAAAGTAATATGATTTCTAAATTTTTTAAAATATTCCCCTAATGTTTTAGATCTACCAAACACAAATCAAAAAGTTTATTTAATGTTTCAAAGGTCGGTTTCACTAAAAAAATTAATGTTGAAAAAGGGATTCTAGGTCTAATGTCTAGATCACTAAAATCAATCCTTTTCCGATTAACATTAGGATACAAATCGACAAAGATATGAGATTAACTTGCAACCTAAAAGGTGAGTCAATTTTCCCTGGATCTGGATCCTTTTGTGCCTTAGAAATTGATTGAAATTAATGTGAATTTATTGGATTTATTTGACTACAAGACCTAATTTGAAAATGTAATTTTTATTTATTAACAAAACTGAAATATCAAAAAATAAAAGTAGATCTAAGAAGGGAATATCACTATGCACCTGTGGCTAAAGTTTGGGGTTGAATAGCCAGTCTAGGGCATAGTATGCCTTAGACTGGGCTCTTCTTTTTTTGGAATTGAGGTCACAAGCCCGTAACCCCTTATTTACCTTTTGCAATCCTATTTTGAAATCTTCATCTTTGAATTTGAACCTGCAAAATATCTGAAAAAAGAGGGGAAAGGGGTGGCTATATAGGAGTTTTCCATAATCAAACTCTTATTGTGGTATTTCTACCTCCACAAATAGATAATCGACTAATTGATAAAATGTGTGTTATCTTAACCTTCAGTACATCTAAGGCTATAATGAGCTAAAATGCTAAAAAAAACTACTCAAATGTGTTAGAGAAGGATTCCTAAATGATAACAATGAGATCAACCCAAGAGAAAGTCAGATACCCTTAGGAAAATCTAAAATAAAACAATACCTTGCTTAGGGAAGCAAGTAGACTAAAGCTTGAAGATGAGAATACTCTGGAAACAAGTTATTAGGTTGTTTAAAAAGGCCAAAGCACTCTCCAAAACCTAGATTCCATTGTGTTTTTCCACCATTTTATAAAATTAAATTTGAAATTCTCCTTGAAAACCTATAAATTCATATGTATTTTGGAAATATATCCTTTTCTTGTAATTGTTCTTCTCCATTTTGAAATAATAATGCATGTTTATATATTAGAACTTAGGATAAATTAAAGATTGGGTCAACTCACTTAAATTTGAATTTTCGAGATTAAATCACTACCAAGGCCCAAATTTGAAATTGCATCCCTAGAATTAGAGACCAAAAATTTGGAAAAGAATTTTTTCAGGAAAAATAATTGGTCTAGAGCGCAATACGCCCTACACTGGCATTCTAACACTCAAAAAAATTATTTGGTATTTAGGGTTTGCTAAGGTCATGACTTATCCATGGTAAGGGCACTTGTCATAGTTGATTTGGTGATGTTTAATTGATGAGACATTTTCTTGTAGTATAGACACATTCTCCTGGGTTGATGAGAAAATTTAGGGCTAGAGAATTTTTTAAATGCATTGATGTAAAAGGTCACTAAAGACAGTTCTAAATAGAGTGTGAGATTGTACTTTCACCTATAAGAGAGTACAATTTTTGATGCTACAATTAATATCATGATAATATCTTTTACGCACTTATTATGCCATTTTCATCCATGCATGGATTATAAATAGAATGTTCAAAATTTCATTGCTACATGATATCATCCTATACCATACTTGTTATTTCATTCTTAAATGTGCACACATATATCTTACACAAAATTTAAAACATTGTTTTTACAAGATTTCTATTTTCTCATGCTATTATTTTTCCTCACATTAGTTTTGACTATTTGTCTCTCATTATGTGATTTTTCACTATTACATCATATCATTTAACAATATTTGATGAACACAATGTTATGTGAGGTCATAAAAAAATTTCACCTCTCATCAAATTAGATTGGATTATACTTAATTTGATGGGGGAGTATTAAATATATCCCCTTTCTTAATGGTTTCATGGGGAAAATGAATTGCATGTCCATGAATCCATTTGAAACTCTCTGCATAGACTCATAACAAGGCAACTTAATCACATTTGAGCTATAATTTTATTCAAATTCAATTTTCACATGGCTTAATTATTGTGTCAATCTTTGTTTTCAAACTTAGTTACAACTTGATTTCCTAATACATCGTAATGCTAATTGTACTATCATTGTCACTCCTGCTAAAAATAAAATTACATGTAACTTATTGAATATTGATGATTATTATGTTTATGTGCAACTAAAATCTAATTCAAATTATATCTAATGATATATTATGTTTCTATACAAGTAGATAAATATGTATAAGGAATCATCCATAACCCTTATCGTAGATTTAAAAACTATTTTTTTTTCTTATCTTAATTTTCCATGCATGTAATATCACATGCACAATAAATTATAGGGAATGTAAGTGATAATAGTGCATACCTTGTACTTCTACTCCATTAATTTATGTTACTTATGTAAATATAAGTTCTTAGTCCTTAATTAAATCTATTTTGAGTTTGAGAAGGCTTCATAAAAATCCATTAATAATTTGATCACCAACTTAATAATATATAAATATTTGTGTTTTATTTACTATACCAATGTAGACGATCTATGATTTCTCCAAAAAATTGTATCAAAGTGCTAATAGTCCCTATGCCTATGAGAATATGAAAGGAATTTGTATAGTTGCACTAGCTTGTACACAAAATTCACCTCTATATAGGACCAAATTGTTAGAGGAATAATGGTTTCAATAGGTTGAACCTCATCCTTTTAGGAGAATAATTTTGGTTAGATATTTAAAAGGGGTATGCATATTGAGCCACTCAAGGGTTTCTCCCTCTACTTGGATTCCAAGTGCTCTTTGAAGGGCATATGCAAGTAAGTATTGACTATCGAGTAACATTCTTTGTATTTGAAATTTTTATTAATGGTAATTACTTCTTAGGATTTAATTGAATCAATTTAACTTTGATTTGATGATATAATCACAACCAATAATTGTATGTTAGCAAAATATTCACAAAACTTGTTCTAGTGGTATTGATTGTCAAAGCTAGTTGATGCTACCAATTGGTAGTAGATAACTGTTTTGAAGGAAAAAATATGTATAGAAGTTTGAGTGCAAGAAGAGGTTAGGGTTTAGAAATAATGTTGGTAGATTGATTTGGTTAAGTAATTAAAGGAATTTTTAAATTTTTGATTTACTTTCCATTACTATTTACATTATATGCTATTAGTTAAAATGTTAGAGGAAGATATAAGGATTTTTGTTTTTCTTTTGGAGTGATAAGTTGTTTCATTCAATAAATATTGGCATTATCTTTGGGGAGAGTATGCAACATTTTATGACAGATGAAATATTGATATTGATATTTTATGGTAATTTTATATAATTTTTGATATAGATGTCATTTTATATGAGTTTTGATATAGATGGTTTGTAAGATCACTTTTTGTTTGGAGATATTTTAGTTTTTATAAAAAGAAATAGTAAATGGGTGTAGTCCTACATGTTGAAATGGAAATTTTAATCATGTCACCTTATACTTGGGCTCTTAAGGCTATCTTTGGTACACCTAATGGGGCCTCCAAAGACTCACATGAGACATCAAATGGATAAAGTGTAGCAATGTCAATTGGAGGCCGGAGGCACTAGAGGATGGAGGTTTTTCCATCATCTCAAGCCAGCTTCTCACTTAGAGATGGCTCTTTGTATGAGAAGCATATGTTATCAATATGGATTATTGTCCAAAGAGTTTAGGAGTTGTGATATGTATAATTATACCCTTCCAAAGGTCATGAGAACTTAATGGATCAATGGATTGTTGCCTAATAATTTAAGGGATCTATGATTTTGGCATTCAAGAAGGTGGTAATCCAAGAACTCATGAATTCAACTCAGGAGCTATACCTTTATAAGGATTACGAGGCAACTTGATGGAGTTCCATCTAATTCAAGATTTATTTCTTCAAACAAAAATCTTCTCAAGAATGTGTATTTTGTTTTGTAATCGACATGTTTTTTTGTATGTTCTAGTTATGTAATGTAAAATTCAATGGGGGGATATGTGTAGGATCATCATGGAAAAAATAGCCCCTTAAGTGGTGAAAAATTTAGAAAAATCAGAGCTAGGCATCTTGATGTAAAAATTTGAATAAGTTATCTATATTATTTCAAAAATATGTAAGAATAGAATCTATAGAAAATTGAATGTAGTTTCTAAATTACTAGGTTTATTGAAAAAATTATATCTATTTGGTGAAAATTTGAAATTTCAATTCAATAGTACTTAAATTTCAGGGAAAAAATAAGAAGTAGGTGTCTGTCTGACCACTGTATCCACAATAAAATGATAATATGTTTTTATAAGATTTTAGATATAAGTAGAGGACTCGTGTCCCAATGTGATGCATACTTTTTTGTAATTTTTTTCCAAGTAAATAATTAATTGTGATTTTTTTATTACAACTTTAAAAAAATATAAAAACTTGTATGTCTAACCACCTTAACTTGGTCAAAACTTCATGAAATTCATTTTTTTTAATCTTATAGTATGTGAAGCATAGAATGTGATGCATGTTTCAGATTCAAAAAATGTGATACTGTTTGAAAGCTATAGATTTTTTTCAATCAGCCTACCAATCAAGACCTTAGTCGTAATTCAAATAGAAAATGAATAATAATTATTTATTAAATTCAAAGTAAATCATAATTTATATTGGTGGAAAGTTGAGAATCTCCTTTAAAAACCCTTTTCGTTTCATCAATTTTGGGTAAAAAAAAGTTATAATACCCCTCATGTTGTTGATACTCTTTTGTGTTGATTTTGTACTTGGTGTGTGATGGTGATCAGTTCACCGTTTTGGTTGTGTGAGGATTCATATTTTGGTTGGTTTTCTGCACTTGACATTACTTATGATGCTTGATGATACATTTCATGGTGATTATGTTATATGGTTATGTTATAGTTTCTTTAATAATATATGTGGTGATGTTGTGATTCTATGTTGCTATGGTTTCTGATGTGTTTACTAGTGTGTGTCTTGGTGAAAGGACGAAGTGGCATCACTTGCTCGCAAGTGCCCTGCTACCCCGCGATTACCTTTTATGGTGTGTTTGCAATGGAGATTTACATGCTACTTGACGTTTGTTTCTATGTAGGATGCAGGTACTGGACACCGACTCTACCTGCTTGACAGGTTTGACCGTGTCCCATAAACCCAACGAGTATGATGTTGTAAAGGGAGTTGATAAGCTAGTGTCCCCGTCCCAAGTTCGTCACCTTGTTGTGAGTCCAATGGTGTCTTTGTCTCAACCTTGTCTTTGTGTATGTTTGGGTTAGTGTTGATTATTTATTTTAGTATGTAAATTTTTGTTATTTAATTAATCTTTATTTTATGTGTGATTAATTAATGTTATTTAATTGATATAGTTATTTGTAGATAATTATAGTTAAGTTAATTGATTAATTTTCTTGATTGAGTGAATAGTTTAAATAAAAATATTAGATGTTTTGATGTAAATTAGAATTTTAAATTTGCATAAGTGGTATTAATTATTGAATTTTTAAATTAATTAAATAGCATATAACGCTTTATTAATATCAAAAGAAAATAATTTTTTTAAAAATTAATTAGTTAAATTATAATTAGAGTATTTATAGGAGTGAGTGGGAATTTAATAAAAAATATTGTTTAAAAATATTCTTAGAGAGAATATTGGCATGCTGTGAATGGCAGGATGTTTCTTCACAAAAAGAAATTGGTTGTAGAATAGTTTTTGGGTTTTGGGGGTTTCTGGTTAAAAATTTGAGGAGGTTTTCAGAATATATTTTTGGGCTCATATTTTGCATCTGGCTGGAGGTGAAAAATCTAGAAAGGTTTTAGAAGTTGAACTCTGAAGGTGAAGCTTTGCTCCAACCCTCATTTCTTCAAGCTTCAGGGAAACAAGTTCCTTTCCTATTTATTTATTTGTTTTCTTGTTTTGAAAAGACTGCCTGAAATTGTCTATATAAAAGGAAATGATTATTTTGAAGAATCTTTGTTTTTTTTTTAAAAGAAGGGTTGTTGGAAATTGTTGTGAATTAGTTAAAACCCTCTGTAGAAATGTTTGTTGAAAGCTTCTGAGTAGAAAAGTTTGTTAAAAGTTTCTTTTTAGAAAAAAAATAAATAAATAACTTTGTTGTCGGCTTCCAAAGTTTCACCGTGATTATTTTGTTGCCTCTGTAGAAAAAATTTACAGTAAAATCAGAGATCCTCATAAAGAAAAATATATATATATTGTTAAACAATAGAAAACCTCTGTAGTTTACAAATGGAATCCTCTGTCAAAATTATGAAATTGAAAACCCCTGTGGAAATTTTCTTTACTATTTATGTAGAAAACTTCTGTGTAAATAATTAATTTTCTACTATTAAATCTTGCTAATATGCCTGAATGAAGTTTTTGAAAAAAAAATGTTGTTATATATATATGTATATATATTAAGTATATGTTCTGAGAAATTTTTTGATGAAAATGGTTATTTAAAAAAAAACCCATAATAATGTCCATACATAATTATTTTATAAAGATATATATGTAAAAAAAATTGAAAATATAAAATAAAATAAATTGATTTGGAGGGGGTCGGCCACTGCTGTACCCCCCATGTGGGCAGCCTATAAAGCTACACACAACAGTCCAAGGACTGATGTGCAGCAGTCCTTTGGACTATTGTACACAGCCTTGGGGGTCGTGGCCTCCCCTATAGGGAGGTTCACAGCCTCCCAGGTTACAGTCTTTTCTTTATATAAAATTTAAATTTTATTAAACATAAATTTTAATTATTATTTTTTACTATTTATTTATTTTGTTTTATATTAATATATATTTATTATATATATATAATATATGTGTGTGTGTGTGTGTGTATTTAGTGATATGTATATATATATATGTGTGTGTGTGTGTGTGTTATATACATATATGTATACATGAGTATGTACTAGTAGCAAAGATATAAAAATACAATGAAAGTTATTGCAATGATTTCGTATTGTTATTAGACAATTTGAAAGAAAAATATTTTATCAAATCTAATCAAGTGTTTTTAATTAATGAAATAAATTGAGTAAACTGATAGTTTAACTTTCATGATGGATTTTGTGCAATGAGATTATCTTAATGTGATTGTTAAGTATAGTAAATTTGCATTCTTTAACAAAATCTTGATGTTGAATAAATATTTAATTCTTTGACTTTCTTTGAGTTCTTTGTTGATTTGCTTGAGTTCGGTTATAAACATGTGGGGACCCTTAAATTAGTTTTCCTTTCTATAGGAATTAAGGTTATTGTTTAAAACTTCCAGAGGCATGGGAAAATGGTGGTTTATTATATGACCTTTTAATTTGATATTTGTCTCTATTTTGACTTCAGTTGTGATTTTGAGTTTTTGGGTTGTACCATTTTTATGGGATTTGATTTACATGACCTTTAGCGAGATAGTTTTTCCTCGCAGTTGTGCTATTTTTTTAGTGTAACATTTTTGTTGGTACAACCCCTTGGAATTTTTTTGTCATGTTTTGGGTTTCTAGGGAGAGTGGCTCTACATGGGCACCGGTGCACAAAGGGGCTGTCAGGATAACCCACATTAGAGTTTGAGTAATTAGTGATAACCTAATTAATTAATTAGGGGTTTGGTAGTTAAACATTAACAAGATAATTTTGGATACCTCGTCCACTTGTTAGTTCTTTCACAGACTAAAGGTGGGCCAAGAAGACCGTGGTTAGCAAGATCATTGCTTCATCTCCACGAGAGGTTAACGGTTCCACACGAGTCACCCTATGGGGCCAGCACCTAGAGAGGTTGTCAGGATAACCATAGATGGGGATTGGTGCCTAAAGATAGGCAATCAGGATAACCCATGTAGGACTGTGCGATGACACTCTCCTCTAGCTAAACTTTGGAAGTGATCTTTTGATGTTATGTTTCCCTTTATGTCTGTATTAGCTTTCCATTCTTGGAGTTTAGTTTTGTGTATTTTTTTACATGTTCTTGGTGGGGGACCCTTTCTTATCTACTCCTAGCATGGGGGTGGTCAGGTGGAATGTGCTACGCACCCCATTGGGTTCCTTATTTTATAGTTGTACCTTTCAGTGCAGAGTTTTGTAGAGATATCTTGGTCCAGAGTTTATATGTTTCTAGATGTATACTTGTACTTCTATTATACTTTGTGTATTGATATGTTACTCTCCCATGTATTGGGTAGACTTATGATGTAATCTTGAGTAATTTATCAATGAGATGTACTTGTACAATGATGTAATGTATAATCACATTATGTAATCCATTCTTGAATCATAATTGTTAATATCATTGATGTTGTGTTATGTTTGAGAAAATATGTTCTTTATATTTCTAATTACAATTTGTTATCAATACATGTATGGTTTCCATATGGTTCATTCTTGTCTTATTGCTTAGCTTTAATAAATGTTTAAATGAAGACATGTGAATGAATGAGTTACGTTACTAGAATTGGTAAATTACTTTTATCAACTTTGTTATGGGATAGATTACATAATTTCACCTCATGTACCCCAAGGAACTTAGGTGTTTAACTTGTAATCATTAGCTATGTTAGTTTCATTAGTAAACTTAGTGTTTATTCTTAATGTTTTCAAAAAAAACAATTGTTGCATTTTTAGTTGTCCTTTGGGGTTTGCGCGATGGGGTGTTACTAAAGTTGTCAGCCTATACCCTACACATACCCATCATATCACCACTTTTTGGCCCATCATGATCCTGCACATACTCGGGGGTTGTTGGAATATTAAAGTTTATGTAACACCCCTCCGTTTTGGATATTTGGATCGATAGTGTTTTCTTGGTAATGCTTGGTTATGCTTATGATGTGACTGTGGAACTTGGTGATCATTTGATCATGAACTTATTAGTGATGCATATGTTATATTATAATTTGATGATTGTGTCTGAATATGCTTTGACCTTAGAACTTGGTTGCTTTTGATTGCAATTGTTAAATGATGTGAAAGTTATATTTTGATGTAATGTTATTTTATTCTGATGTTATCTTTATGGCGTGTTTTGGATTAACGTAGAAGATATTTGATTTAATGATGTTTATGCTATTGATCATATCATTGATGTTAGATGCGTCAGTTACTGATACTGTATTGGTGAAGGGGACGGGATTGTATCACTCGCTTGCGAGCGCCCTACAATTCTGAGATTTCCTCTTCATGGTGTGTTTGATCATATTATATATATATATATATATATATATATATATATATATATATTGCACGTTCGACATGCTCCTTGTAGGTTGACAGGTACATGACATCGACTCCACCTGGCTTCACAGGTCTGAGCATGTCCATTTACCAACGGTAATCGATTGGGAGATAGTAGCTAGGTTTTTCGTCCCAAGTTCGTCGTCCTGTTGTAAGTTGTAGTGTCATGACTGAAGTGTTGTCCTGGTCATTGTGCAAATTGATTTTGGAGTATTTATTTAATTTATGGTTAGTGTTTAAATAATTAATCTTATTTTATAAAATAATTAATTAATATTGCATTGTTACTTGGTTTAATGGTGAGTTAGTAAAATGGTTAAATTTAAATATAATATAAATTAAAAGTGATTTAATTAATTAAAAGTGCAAATAATTATAATTAAATGAATATTGTGGAAGATAATTAAATATTATCTTTTTATTAATAATAAATTAGAAAAATTATGTGCAGATAATATCTTGATTAAATAAATTATTTTAATTAAAATTGTAGATAAGTGTGCTTTTAAAAGCTAGGAAAAGGACCAATAAGAAAAGAGGATTTTTGAGAAAAGAAAGCGGAAGAGCTTTATTGAATCTTCACTTTGATTTATTATTTTTATGAGGAGATTATTCACACACAGGGGTTTTTTCTCTTTGTTTTGGGATCTGGAAATAAAAAAAATAAAAATAAAAGAAAGGAATTTTGTTGGCACTTCTGGGGAAAATAATTGTTTTAAGGATAGATTTGAAAGGAGAGTTACAGGAGGAGACCGAGGGGAGGCTATGGAAGGGATTCTTCATCAGACGAAGGACTTCAGGTTCTTCTAAATTATTACTTCTTTAGTTTATTGTTCTGAAATTAAACTTTCGCTGTAATGTTTTCATTTGAAAATTAATCCGTGTTTGTGAAAGAGGATTATGTAGTTAGAAATTGCTTGTTGGGAAAGAAAATCATGTCTGTCACTATTAAATTGATAGATTTCTTCAAAATAAAGGGTTTATTATGTTGTGTTAAATCCTTGAAATTTTTTGTTGAAAAGCTAAAGTCAAATCTTCTGTAGTTCATTAATACAATATGGTTGAGAAAAATAATGTTTTGAGAATGAAAATCATTTTAATATCGGATAGAATTTGTGTGCCAAAATTAATAGTCTTTGAAACAAAATTGTTTGTCTTTTTATTCTATTATTATCATTGAAATTGACAGACCCAGATTTATTGGTGTATGATTTAAAAAGTAATTGGTTATTTTAATTAATTTTAATTTATGGTTTTATATATATATATCAGTCAGCAAATTTATTGATCTGATTTTTGAACATAATTTTTTATTTAATATATATATGTTTAAGAAAATTATGGCTTTGGATTTCGGATTTTATTTGAAACAAAATTTAAAAAAAATAAAAAATTAAATCTGAATGAAATTATTAATATAAAATTAAATTATATATAAAATAAAATAAAATATAAATTTTATTGTGATTTGGGGGTGGATGGCCAGCCGCGGCCGTACCGTCCACGGGCCCCAAAGTGGTGGCTGCAGTACGCAGTCACCATTGACTACACACAGCAGCCGAGGCTGCTGGGTGCAGCCAGTGGGGGTGCGTACCCCCCACGACCCACAGTACTATGTATTGTGGGCATTGGATTCTATTAAGTCTGTGTTGTTTTTAAAAAAAAAAAAAAAATCTTTTTTTTTTTATTTGTTTTTAGCTTTACTATTTAGTATTTAATATATTTTATATTTTATATGATATGTTTAATATTTAATATTATATATAGAATATTAATATTATATATGTAACAATTAATATTATATATATAATATTTAATATAATATATATAATATTTAATATTAGATATATAAATAAAATATTTAATATTATATAAGAAGTGCATTTAAATAATTGGTTATTGTTAATAGTTTTATATATATGTATATATTAAATGAGTATATATATTAAATGATTTTAGAAATTGGAATTTAAAGTCGTTGATTGATATTAAAATAGGATTTGAGTATATAAAAATAATAATGATATTTCACTTGACATATTTAAATGAATATCGCATTGATAAAAAGGAAATGCAATTGACGTATGATCAAAGGTTTTATTGAAAATATTGATTTTGATTAAGTTATTGATACGATGTGAAAATATAGATCAAGTAATTTAATTAAATGTCTAATTATTAAAATAGTGGATTATGCATTTAGTAAGATGCTTTGTATATGAATCTAGTTGTGAACCTTAGAATAAAAGATTGTTTTAATCTTAATCCGATGACGTAATTTATTTAAATATTGGATTATGGAACATGATTGTAAAACTTAGGGAATATAATCATGAAACTTAGAGATATGAGAATGATTTATTTAACTGGATGAATTTGTTTATTATAATACCTTGATTATGAATACAATTGTTAAACGTAGAGTAAGGGTTGATTATTTTGTTCAGATGACTTTATTTATTGGAACGCTTTGATTAGGGAAGTTAATTGTGAAATTTAGAGTAAATGATAGGGTTGTAATTCCTTCAATGTTTGGAAATGAATTTGATGTATTTGATTGAGTAAATGCAAGATTGAAAACTATGTTTGACTGGGTTTAGGAAACCCTAACATTAGATATTGTGTTGCCTGGAATGCTTTTCTATCATGTTTCTTTTATTCTCCATGTCGGGCAAATGGGGTTAAGGGTCTATGTAAGTCTTCTAGAGAAGTTCTCTAGAGTGGGATGTTTTGTGTAGAGGTTCAGTTTGTGAATCACCTTGGGAATGGTGTAGAGTTGTACTATTATGTTGTACCCAATTTCCATGAACGGGGATTTGTGCCTCCTAAGAAATAGGAGAGGGTAATGAGATTTGTACCTTCTTTGGAAGGAGTGTGTTTTCGTATTTGGTTTCCTCCAGTGTTTGGAGTGAGTTTCCTTATTTTGTTTCCTCCTTGGATTGGAGAGGTTATGTTGTCTAGTTACCTTTTGTGGTATTGTACCTTGTGTGTTGTCGATAGGAGAGTGGCTCTTTGTGGGGGTCCGGCACACAAAGGGGCACTAGGGTAACTCACCTAGAGTTTAACTAAGTGATAATCTAAAAGAATTAATGGGGATCTTTCACACTAATAAAGATAAAGAATGTCTCTCTCGTGAAGCAAGTGAATGATAAGGCTCGAAATGAGATGGGATGCATAGTTTTGAGTGAGGGTCCAGCGACCAGTAGAGGCAAGCTAGGGTAAGCCAGGATGGGGGTCTGGTAGCCTAGGAAGGTTGAGCCAGGGTAACTCATGGCAATTTATGCATGACACTCTTCCTATGTCGACAGTTAATCAGTTATTGTGCGATGTACATGATCTTTGTTCTCTGGAAGCATTGTAACCTCATGTTAAGTGATATTGTGTCAGTAGTGGTTAAGTGATATTGTGTCTATATTGGTTAAGTGTCATTGTGATTGTGGATGTTAAGTGACCTTGCGATTATAGCTATTTTTGTTCAATTATGTTTTAGCCTGTGTCTAGTGGTAGATGGTCTTGTGTAGGAATTCCTTGTTCGTATCTCCTAGCACGGGGGGAGTGGGACCTTTTGGATTCCACGTGGTCGGGTGGTGTGCATCTTAATCCATTGGTTCTTCTTCTTGTTCGTGTTGTCGATATTTCCAAATGGAGAGCTCGCAGGAATCAGTTTCTTCTCATGCCTTGTTCTCTCAGTACTTATTGTATTTTATTACTCCTCGTTTGTTACCAAGGCATAATTTGTAATATGTTATCATAGTTGTTGGATTTACCTCATTCGGGAAATGAGTATTGTAATCTTACTATAAACATGTTGTAAACTATATTGTTTGGAATCATGTGGCACTTCATATTCTTGGATGTAAATTTATTAGGAATGGAATGTATGTGAACTTTAATTGTTAAGCAATTATATGATATGGTTTTAATTCATGTTCCACGTTGGTTTAATCAACACTGTCTCGTAGCCTTAGGGAAATGGTTGGAAATGGTTAAGTGAACTTGTATGTTAATTGTTCTAACTTTCATGCTAATTGTTCTTATTCAAAAAAAAAATTAGTTCGTTTGTTTAGTAAATTGCAACTTTCCCTAGGGTTGCATGGCGAGGCATTATAGTTTACATTAATAAAGTCACCTTAGTTGCTTATGTTAGTTAGTAGTTAGTTGGGAGTTATTTGGGTATGGTGGTTTGAGAATTTATTTATTGGGAAGGCTTTTCAAAAGACATATTGTAATAATTTGATCACCAGCTCAATAATGTGATCAATATTTTTGATTTCTATACTATGTAAATGTAGATGATCTTAGATTTATCCAAAATAAATAAATTTAGCTACCGCTCTCAACAATATCAACCATTTTAACCCAATTTATGAGGATAAATTGTGGATGGTTACCTCATATAAATAGGATTAAAAAATCCCAATATATATAAAATATTATAATTAATGAAGATGAAGGAATTTACCTTATTCAATAAGAAAATACACATCCTTAAAAATCACATGGTGTAACATTTCCCAAATTAATCAAGCATGAAGTAAAAATATTGATGAATAAAGTAAACATAATGTTACTCAAAGTCAAAGAGTAAAAAAGTTGACCAATTTTTTTGATAATATATAGAATGATCCTCCAAGTAATTATAATTCATACAAAACCATTTATAATACTTTAATAAATAACTATACAACTCAAATAATTTTACATTATAGATATAGGTTCACACATTTTGAAACCATACCTAGAATATCCAAGAGAAGGAGGAGAGAGAGAGAGAGAGTATCATTGATTTGAAATCAACCCTTACGTGAATATTTCAACTTCTTCATTCTACTCCATTGGAGAAGCTCAACCCATCACAAATGATCTAGGAGTATGTAGCCAACATGCAAGATGGAATCTAGTGCACTATATAAATCACTGGAAAGCTAACACTCCTATATACTCATGTACTTGTCCATTGATAAACATGATATGGGAAACAATGTAAATCAACAAAGAAATACACATATGAATGTAATCAATGATAATCAAATTTTACAATATAAATTTCCCAATCATCTCACTATGATTCCTATAAATGTTAACTTAAATAATATATTCCAATGTTCTCTATTGATTAGTCCACCAAGAGAAATAATCTACAACATCAATCTAGTTACCTAAATCCACTTGATACTAGTTGATATATGGGATAAAAGATCTTAATTCCTTGATTACCAATTCTTTAAATCTGGAACCCTTTCTAGAATCTAGTGGAAGGGGTAATACCATTTAATAAATTCACTTCAATACATAATTATATATTTTTTATTTAATGGTAATACCCATTGAAATCACATATTTTCATCATATAATTACCTATCAATTTGTAATCTACTAATTATAATAAATACAATAGTGTTCAAATAGTCATAACTACAATAATTTACCAAATTTAAAATTTCAATATTTTTGAGAAAGGATAAAGATCAAAAAGAAAAAATGAAAAAGTATTTTGCAAGATTGTTAAACACATGTGAGCAATTTTCCCTACAAGGCGACTTAATATATTTCTACCTAGAACATAAATTTACAAAAGACAACTAGTTGGATATATTTATGAACAAGTTAGATGATTAAATATTCCAATTAGTCACTAGACTACCTAAATAAGTGGTTGCAACATATTCATTCATTAAAAATATTTAGGGTATATATGGGTAGTGAAATAAAGGAAATAGGGTGTGCCCACCTTTTAGTAGATGGACAACTTAGGGGACCCTATTTCACTCTAGTTCATTGAAGGAAACCCTAGAGATCTCAATCTAATGGTTCAATTGAGAAAAGGGGTTGCTATAGGGTCTCCTTGGGTGTGATTAAAAACAAAAGGGGGTTCACCAATAAGAAAAGGAGAAAGAAGGAAATGAAAAATGATATGCAAATATAGCTATGTAACCTAGGAAATCAAACTCAAAATCTGAATAATAAAGTGAGAACGAACAGAGGGGCACCTAGAAAACTAAAGATGCCTGAAACAAGGTCTGCAATCCTAAAATAATAATTTTTGATGCACACTAGGACTCATACGTTAAGATGGGTACTTTAGTCACAGTTTAGGGTTTTACGCTAAATTTGGAATCTACAACTCGGAAACCAAGATCTATAGAAAATGTCTGAAAAATGGTATACTGGGACTCATACGCCCAAGGCGGTGATTTAGTCCCAGTATTAGGGTTTTTCCAAAAATCTGGTATCCTCTAGTGATCTTTTGTAACTTCTCTCCCTTCTGATCTTCGAATTTGAAACTTTGAATTATGATTTGTAGGTGACTCTATGTGAAGATGACAACTTCTTGACAACTTTGATAACTTTCTTCAATCTTGCCACTTAATCTTCAAAGGATCTTCAAGCTCAGAACACCTAGGCCTGTAATCACACATGTAGAGGAGAGAAAAAATGTTGTTTTGTTAGCAAATAGGGGTTTTCCTTAGTCAAACCAAGTTTTGTTAATGAAACCTTGAAATGAAATCAAATAGAATGAAGGAATGATGAATGAACAAATAAGCTATGTTACAACTCACCAAACCCTTGAAACAAAGGCTATAATCTTGTATTAAATGGCTAACATGAATGTAGATCTTGACTCTTGATTGTAAGTTGTGAATATTGACTTGAATGCTTACTTGAATCATGGAAAACCTACATCACAAATGTTAGCTCAAATAAAAACATGATGCATGATGACTTTGACATGATGCTTGAATCTTGAATATAGCTCCAAAATGATTGATAATCAACTCTTGAATGCTCTTGTGAACTCTTGTGAAAGTGCTCTTAATTGTTTATGAAGTTATAGGATGAAACTATGTGAAATAACCTTGTATTTATACTCGTTGATGCCAAAAATTTTGAAATTAAAATACTACAAGCTAACATCAGATCTACAAGAATAAAATCCTATCAAGAATTCAATTCAAAATAGGTCCAAGCTAAGTTGGACTCATACGCCAGTTGGGGCATATGAGTCCTAGTAGCCTAGGCTTGAGACACAAATTTCAAGAAATGTTATTTTTTATGCCAAATTCACATTGAGGCCCAAAAACTTAGGTGGGACCCATATGCCCAAGGTGGCATATGAGTCCTAGATCACTAAATCTATGACACAACCCAAAAACATGAACTATGATTGGTCATTAGTTAAGTGTTGGGATTATCCTTGGAAAGATGCATTAAATAAGGCTTGTGGATGCAAAATAGGACCAAATAAGACATAAATAAGCCCAATTTTAGTAGGGAGGGTCCAAACAAGTGTGAAAATGTAAAGGGATACATTTTTCTACACTACAAGTAGGATAAAAGAGTATTATTAAGAGATTTTGTCCATATACCTTGTCACAATATTTATGTGCAACTTTCAAAATTTTGAAAGTTTATATTCATATGGTAAAAATTTGAACATTAATTGCCCTATTGAATCCCTAATATACATATTAAAAGAAATAAAAGATATTAAAATTTATCTATCAAACAAATTTATTCATATCATTCATATATAAACATATTTTAACTCTCAACATATAATCAACAATAAGGATAACTTTTTTATACACACATCCATATGCCTCGAATAGACAATGAAGCTTAAAATTGCTTGAGGACATGGAAAAATAATCATTACCCTCTTGAACAATTATAAAAGAAAAAATATTATTACCCTCAAACAATTATAAAAGATCCATCAACCATGTGGCAATTATTGAGAATGAGCATAGCCTCGCTGGTTTATTTTCACTACACTATTGGTTGTGGTCCATGGAATTATTTAATGCATTCACTTCAATCTCATGTTTGATACTAAGGAAAGATCATCAACCATGCGTATAAAAAGAGCATTGAGCAATAATTATTGAAATATGTAACAATAATTGTGGGCTTATACAAAAGTCCTAATTCAATGCAAATATAATGAGAATGAATTGTAAACAAATATTTGATAGGCCTCTCTTTTAACACTTTCTCTCTAAAGAAATTTCAGATTATGAGACTTATGAGATTGGTGTTATACTATTAGCTTTCAAAATTCAATGATCATACTTAGATACAATTATCTGCTCCCTTCTATTGCTATGATCTTTGAAAGTAATTTTAGAATCCCATTGACCTACTTTAATATAATTGAATATTAATATAATTTCTTCACTTTAATATCATATTTTTTACAACAAGAAAAGCATTGAAAAAAGAGTGGATATCTACAAATATTTCACTATGCAAATTTGAAGGAAGGAAAAAACATATAACTAAAGACGTGACTAAAATCTACACTAGAACATGAAATTGGGAGACAAAAGAATACTTGGTTTCAATGATTTCAATAATACACAACCTATGTTGACAAAAACCATAATTTCTAGAAAATTAAAGATAAAATAATAAACATAACATACCTAGCATTGGAGAATTCAAACAATTTCAAAGTTGGAAAAAATGATGAGTGTAGTATTTATATTGCATTCTCTATCCCCTTTATCTACTATCAAACTTTTAGATAAATGAAAGCACAGAGTTGATGCTCTGTTTCCCCAAAATGATAGGGGAATACAAATGTGGAATAAACAAAAGAACAAGAGACACAAATCTAGGCATGCAATATTTTCTTTTTTGTATTAACTAAGTTGGAAATGTAAATACATGAAATATTAAACATAAAACTCAGAAACTAAACTCTAGGCTACATACATCAAACTTCTAGGATCTTTCATGAGATTTTCAACTAGACAAACAAACTTCAGGAGTTGTTAGGAGGTCACTGGAAGGAGCTACACAGAGCTCTTTAGGAGCAATCATTGCTCAATCACAAACACATAGCTGTTGTTGTTCAGGAGTTTCTGGGAGCTCACACAGAAAACATTCTCTTTCAGACTACTATTGCTTAGAGAAACTTTTCCCAATTCTTCCAACTGACAGAATAATTTTCCTTCAATTATTTTTGTCTTTCAAAACATTCCCTCTCAAATTTGAAATTACCTACCACATTAACTTCAAGGGCTGTCAGGAGTTGCAGGGATGAAGATCCCAAAAATTGTCATTGAAATTGGGGGCTTCTGATGAGTAGGTGAAGCTGGGGGCTGACGTGAGAGAAGGATTAGGAAAATAATAAATTCCAACACTCTCCCTTTGTCCTGAGCAGACAAAATAGGATCAATCCTGATCCAAATCAACAATGCCCAATCTGGTTCTTAGGTGCTCGAAACTATCCTTACTTAAAGGCTTGGTGATTATGTCTGCTAGCTGCTGCTTAGGCCTGCAAAATGCCATTTTAATTTCACCATTCTCAACTAACTCTCTGAAAAAATGAAACCTAATTTCAACGTGCTTGCTTCTTCCATGAAACATAGGATTTTTTGTCAAAGCTATTGATGAAACATTGTCACAAAATATTTTTGTTCCATCCTCTTGTTCTTCTTTCAAATTTGTCAAGATTCTTCTCAGCCAAATAACTTGACATGCTATTTCATTTTTTGATATATACTCAACCTCTCTTGTTGATAGGGAAACTATGGATTGTTTCTTGGAAACCCATGAGATAGCTCCCAAACCCAAATGAAACACAGCTTGTTGTGCTCTTCCTATCATCCAAACTTCCTACCCAATCACTCTCTATGTAACCAACCAGCCCAAACTCATTTGTTGTTGTGTACAAAATACCATATCCTTTGGTGCCATTCACATACCTCGGGATTCTTTTACCCACTTTCAAATGGGTGTCCCTTGGAGTCTCCATAAATTTGGAAATAAGACTCACAATGTGCATTATATCAGGCCTAGTTGTAGTCAAATACATCAAACTTCCAACCAAACTTTTAAACATGGTCGGATCCACATTGTTGTTGCAATCTTCCTTGCTCAACTTTAGACCTATGGCTATTGGTGTTGGGGCGGGCCTGTTTTCAAGCATCCTAAATATCTTCAAGATCTCATTTGCATATATTTCTTGAGAGATAAATATACCATCATGCATTTGTTTTACTTTTATTCCTAGAAAATATCTCAAAGACCTAAATCTGTCATTTCAAACTCTCTTTTCATGGCCTCTTTAAAATCAACAATGAGGAAATCATCATCCCCAGTGAAAACTAAATCAACATACAAGACAACAATTAAAACCTTACCATCAGTTGCCTTGATGTAAAGAGTGGGCTCACCATTGATTTTTCTAAAGCCATTGCTCATCAAATATGAGTCAATCCTATTGTACCATGCCCATGGAGCTTGCTTCAACCTATACACCTTGTGTTCTTGACTTGTAAATTCATATCCAAATGGATGCTCCACATAAACTTCCTCTTTCAACACTCCATTTAGGAAGGCAGACTTCACATCCATTTGAAACACCTTCCACCTGTGTTGGGCTGCAATTTCTATGACTACTCACACAGTTTCCATCCTTACAATGGGGTAAAATGTCTTATTAAATCTCTTCCAAACTATTGTTTGTACCCCTTGAAAATTAATCTTTCCTTATGACTGTCTATTCTTCCTTCAGCATTGCATTTGGTCTTGTAGACCCATTTCACCCCAATAACTTGCTTGGTAGGAGGAAAATTAGTTAACTCCCATGTGTTGTTCCTTTCTATTGCATCTATCTCCTCATCCATGGCCTCACACCATTTCTCCTCTTTCACAACATCCTCAAAATAAATCAGATCATATGAGAAAATAATGCAAAATTCACACTTTCATCAAATTCTTCATCATACATTTCATTCTGGTAGACCTCCCTTAGACTCTTGGTCTTCTTTAGCATTAGGGAGGTGAGAGTGGGGTCTGCACATTCACTATTGTTGTTGCTCTACTGAACAGGTACGTTCAGGAGCTATCGGGAGCTCTCAAGAGCTCTTCTAGAGCTTTTAGGAGCTCTTCCGAAGCCAATCTTCTGGCTTTCTCTAGCTGCTTGCCTTTCTATCTGCTCACTTCAAGAGCTTTTAGGAGCTATTGGGAGCTTTCAAGAGCTCGACCGGTGCCTTCAGAAGCCAATCATCTGGTTGTCTATGACTGTCTACTTGACTATCTTGCTGACTGTCTTCCTACTTTAGGAGCCGTCGGGAGCTTTTAGGAGCTCATCTAACGCTTTCAAGAGCATATACAGGCTCTTCTTGTTGAACTTCTTATTTTGTTTTTGCCTCTTCAGGAGCTGTTAGACCGTCCCATGACTCATCTTCAAGGAACTCCATGTCCCTACTAATCACTATTTTCTTGGTGACAGGATTGTACAATCGATAGGCTTTGGACTCTTCACTATAGCCCGTGAAAATACATTTTTCACCCTTGTCATCCAATTTCTACCTCTTTTCCTTAGGCACATGTGCATAAGTTACACTAATGAACACTCTTAAGTGCTCAATCGTCCACTTGCATTTTTTCCATGCCTTTTGAGGGATTTTGTCACAGACCGCCTTTGTTAGACTTCTATTTATCAAATAAATAGTTGTTTGTATAGCCTCTCCCACATATTCAATAGGGAGTCCCTTTGCTTTCATCATGCTCCTTTCCATCTCCACGATGGTCTTATTATTTCTCTCAACTACTCCATTTTGTTATAGAGTATAACTAGCTATTAGCTCCTTCTTGATGCCATTTTGCTTGCAAAAATTCACAAACTGATTGGAGGTATACTCTCCCCCTCTATCTGACCTTAGGACCTTCATAAAATGTCCACTTTCCTTTTCATCCTAGGTCTTAAACAACAAAAACTTATCAAATTCCTTAGATTTATGTTTCAAAAAATAGACCAATGTCTTACAATTGTAATCATCAATGAAAGTCATAAAAAATCTATTTTTACCAACATAAATGATTTGCATAGGGCCTACCAAATCCTTGTGCACCAGCTCCAATGGTGCTCTTTCCCTTGTAGAGTTTCCCAATTGAAAGGGATGCCTATGTTGCTTGCCCAAAATGCAGGCCTCACATCTAGCATTAGCCTCTACTATTCTTGGAAAACCATCAATATAGAAAAAATACTTAAACCAGCATAGCCTAAATGTCCATACCGGACATGCCATAGCTTGGAGAGGTCTTGAATGGTGCTCTTGAGGGCTACGTATTGTACTACTATACATTTTCCATTCATGAGAGGTGCAACAATGGACTAAGATGAGAAGCACGTCTCAATATTCAAGGGAAACATTCAGTTCTTTGTCATTTGAACTATTACAAACACCTTCATCCTCTCATTCTTGTCATAAATGATGCATTAACCCTTCTCCATCAGCACTTTATATCCATCTTGGATCAGTTTTCCAACACTCATAAGGTTATGCTTTAACCTAGGAGAGAGAAATACATTTTGTATCTCCTTCTCACCTTGCTTGGTGAGGATCATAATAGATCCTCTTCCCACAACTGGAACTAATCCATTGTTCCCCACTCTTATTTCAGACTTTACATTTTTATCAATGAAAGAAAACAAACTTTCATTACCACTCATGTGGTTGCTGGAACCGCTGTCAAAATACCAGACTTTGGGGTTGCCTTCTTCACCAATGTTGCACATGATGAAGGTTGTGGACTGATTCCCTTTGGCCACATTTGCATTTTGTTTCAACTGATCATGTTGCTTTGTCTAGCATTCACTTGCATAATGACCAAATTTATGACAATAGTAGCACTCAACATTGCTCTTGTTACTCTTTTGATACAAACTGTTGTTCTTCAAGTGCCTCCTTGGGAGCTGGTTTGAGAGGTGCTCGCTCCCTCTTGGCTGTTTACTCGACTTGAGCTATCTCCTCTAGAATTTCCTTGTTCGGAGTTGCCACAACCTCTACCTCTTGAGCTCCTTCCACCATTGTTTCTTCTCCCCCTTCCTCTTGCATTTGACTAAGCTTTAAAAACTTTCTCTTGGGAAGAATTAGTAGACCTATTTAGGTGCTACTCACGGGTTTGTAGAGAACCCATCAGCTCATCAACGAACAAAGTTGTGAGATCCTTTTCCTCTTCAATGGAAATCACCACTACATCAAACTTCGTGGGTAAGCTCTTGAGGATTTTCTTCACAATCCTCTGATCATCAATGACCTCAGCATTCACTCTCAACTGCTTTATCAAACTTAAGAGTCTTGTGTGGAAAATTGAGATGGACTCATTGTCCTTCATTTCAAGAGTCTCAAACTCTCTTCGAATCATCTAGCGCTTCACCAATCTGACCTTGTCAGTCCCTTTATAGTTTTTCTGGAGGATTTCCCAAGCTTCCTTTTCATATTTAGTTACTGTTATTCCAGGAAAAATGGCCTCTCTCTTGAAAGGATGCTTCTATCAAACTCACTACCTTAACATCTTTCCTCCTGATCTCCTTCAACTAGTTCTTTTGGTTGTTTGTGAGAACTTCATATGTTGTAGGATTAGTTACATCATTGAAGCCACTGATTAAAAACTCCCACAAATCATTTGCAACAATTATGGTCTTCATCTTCTTTTCCCAAACATCATAGTTCTATCCATTAAAGGACGGTGGCTGTTGCCAACTCTTTCCTTCATCTCCAGCCATGTCTCCTGCAAGAAAACTTAATACCCATAAAAAAAAATTCCCTGACTCACAAGGAAATGGGGCTTATGGCTCTGATACCATGTCAAACTTTTACATAAATGAAAGCATAGAGTTGCTGCTTTGTTTCCCCAAAATGACAAGGGAATACAAATATGGAATAAACAAAAGAACAAGAGACACAAATTTGGGCATGCAATATTTTCTTTTTTGTATTAACTAAGTTGGAAATGGAAATACATGAAAGATTAAACATAAAACTCAGAAACTAAACTCTAAGCTACAAACGTCAAACTTCTAGGAGCTTTCATGAGCTGCTCAACTAGACAAACAAACTTCAAGAGCTGCTAGGAGCTCATTGGCAGGAGCTACGTAGAGCTCTTTAGGAGCAATCACTGCTCAATCATAAACACACAACTGTTGTTGTTCAGGAGCTTCTGGGAGCTCACACAAAAAACATTCTCTAGACTGTTGCTGCTCAGAGAAACTTTTTCCAATTCTTCCAACTGACAGAATAATTTTCCTTCAATTATTTTCTTCTTTCAAAACATTCCCTCTCAAATTCAAAATTACCTACCAGCATTAATTTGGAATTCAAAAATTCCTACCACATTAACTTCAGGGGCTGTCAGGAGTTGCAGGGATGAAGATCCCAAAAACTATCATTGAAATTGGGGGCTCTTGATGAGTAGGTGAAGCTAGGGGCTAACGTGAGAGTAGGCTCAAGAAAATAATAAATTCCAACATCTATACCTTCCATTGACCTAGAATTTCTTGAGATGTTTTTTTTTTCCATTAGAGATTTTATCTTAGAGTTACTAGATAGGGGATGTTGCGTAGATGATATTGTAAGTGTAGAACATAACATATTACATTGTTAGCAAGGGTGATTGATAGTTGGTTTCGTTATTGTAGTTATTTCAACTGCATCCTCATTATATTTGCATCCTCCTTGTATAAATATGATTGATGAATATCAAATGATATATCTATATTTCTCTCTTCATACAGTATCAAAGTGATAAGATCTTTATCCAAGCTTGCGAAGATGTCGTAGTAAAACTATTTAGTGATTCAAACTATGTCTAAAGCAGTGCTTATGAATTTTGAAGGACGCTGGAGTGGAGATTCTCAGACTATGGTTCAGGGCAGACTTCAAAGTTACTAAGTTGACAGAAGAAAACACTTGTGAGGAGTTTTTGGTGTCATCTAATAGTAGAGGGTAAGTGCATGGATCTGTGACACAATTTTCGCTCTTAAGATGCCACTTTTTTTTTTAAATCAGTAAAATTTGATTTGCATGAGAAATTGAAGATAGTTATACTCAAAATTTAAAGATGCAGCAAGAACAAAATTTGAAGTGCTTTGAGTCTAGTTTCTAAGCTACTATTTTTTTTAAAAAATTAATGGAGATTAAGGGTCTCAAAAAGGGAGGGGTCCAAAATAGGTCCATTTTTTATCAAAAAAAATAGCATAGCGCCTGAGGGCTCCCTCCTTTTTGATTAACTTTTTTTTGGAATTTCAAATATCCCAATAGTGAGAAATTAGCTAACACCATGTAGTTTATCCTCATTCTTTAGGATGATATTTTTAATGAATATATAATATTTTATGAATATTCAAAGTCGACACATCCTGAAAAGATGAAATTTGAGCATGCTCCACCCTAATTTTTTTGAAAACTAATCAAAAATGGATTATTATTTTTTCATCATGTGTATAATGGAGTCTAGTTTCAAAAAATGTAATTTGTTTCATGTTTTGTTAAACAAGTAAAAATCTATCATAAAACTAACACATGTTGGTTTTTGACCAAAAATGGAGGCATTTACAATAGAAGCCATAGATCAAAACCTTAACTAAATCAAAATGAAAAAATAATTATATATTTAGATCAATGCTATCATGGTTTTTTTTATAAACTTGCATTGAAGGATGTGCAAATGAGATGGGCAGCACAGATGAAAATATGAGGAAATTTGGAAAATCCTGTCAATTAACACATCCAAAGTAGGCCATTTTGCGAGGGCTAAATTTGGCACTCACCAAATGGTACATCACATTTGGCAAGCACCAAATTCGGCATGCACCAAATGTGATGTGTCATTTAGAGAGCGCCAAATTTGGTGCTCGCCAAATAACTTGCTTTGAACAAATCTTGAATTTCCCCTCTTTTTGGTTGACAACTTTGATAATGCTTAGAGTGTATAGTTTATGATCATAGATGGATAGTTGAGGTTTTACCTTTCATACACTCTCTAACTCGTTACCCTAACTAGATAACTCTTTATCCCTCATAAGTCTCTCTCTCTCAGGTCTCACTGCCTCCCTCGCGACCTTGACTACTCTCTCTCAGTCCAATCCCCTCTCTTAGGTCTCTTTCCCTCCCACCTAAGTACCTAAATAAATCTATCTCACTCCAACCCCCTTTCTGACTCTCCCTCTCTCTCTCCCCCTTTGTTCTTTTTGTCTCACTCCATCTCCCTCTCTTAGGTCATTATCTTTCTCTCTTTGTCTCTCTCTCAAGTCTCTCCCTCCTACCCCCTCTCCCTCTCTTAGGTCTCTCACTCACTCCCTCTATCTCTCTCCCACTCCCTCTCTCTCGCTCACTCTAGGGTATGTGCAGGATCATCATGGAAAAACCAAGCCCTGAAGTGGCAAAAAATTCAAAAAAATTAGAGTTAGGCAACTTGACATAAATTTTGAATAAGTTATCTGTATTCTTTCAAAAATATGTACCAATAGAATCTGTAGAAAATTGAATGTAGTTTCTAAACTACTAGTTTTATTTTAAAAAATAAAAAATCTATTTGGTGAAAATGTGAAATTTCAATGCAATAGTACTTAAATTTTAGGGAAAAAATAAGAAGTAGGTGTTTGTTTGACCATCCTAACCACAATAAAATGATAATATTTTTTTAGAAGATTTTAGATATAAGTAGAGGACACATGTACCGATGTGATGCATATTTTTTTGTAAGTTTTTTCCAAGTAAATAATTAATTATCAATTTTTTATTACAAATTTTTAAAAAAATATAAAAACTTGTATTTGTGTCCACCTTAACTTGATCAAAACTTCATGAAATTCAATTTTATTTGTTTAAATCCTATAGTATGTGAAGCATAGAATGTGACGCATATTTTGGATTCAAAAAATGTGATACCATTTGAAAGTTATAGATGTTTTTCAATCAGCTTATCAATCAAGACTTTAGTCGTAATTCAAATAGAAAATAAATAATAATAATTTATTAAATTCAAAGTAAAGCATAATTTATATTGGTGGAAAGCTGAGAATCTCCTTTAAAAACCCTTTTCATTTCATCAATTTTGGGTGAAATAAATGTCATCAGCCACATACCCTACAAATACCCATCATATCGCCACTTTTTGGCCCATCATGATCTTGCACATACCCTATATCTCTCTCCCTGTCTCTCTCTCACTCTCTCTCAACATCTCTATCCCCCCTCTCTCACATAGACACACTCCTCTCTCACCCACTCCCTATCTCTCACTCCTCTATCTGTCTCCCACTCTCTCCCTCTCCTAGGTCTCTCCCTCCCACCCGCTTTCCCCCCTCTCTCTCAATAATCTCCCTCATACCCTCTCTCTCTCTCTATCTCTCTTCCACTATATCTCTCTTCCTCTCTCTCAATTCTCTCCCTCCTACCCCCTCTCCCTTTCTCTCTCTCTCTCTCAAGTATCTCTATCCTACCCCCTCTTCATCTCTCTCTTTGTCAAGTCTCCCCCTCCTACCCTATCTCCCTCTCACAGTCACTCCCTCTATCTCTCTTCCACTCCCTCCCTCTCTCACTCCATCTATCTCTCTCCCTCTCCCTCCCCCTCTTTCTCAAGTATCTCCCTCCCACCACCTCTCCCTCTCTCTCTCTCAAGTTTGTCTCTCTCTCATGCCCTCTATCTCTCTCCCACTCTCTCCCTCTCCCTCTCTCTCAAGTATCTCCCTCCCACCCCCCTTCCTCCCTCCCATCCCTCTATCTCTCTCCCTTTGTGAGGTCTCTCTTTGTCTCTCTCACGCACTCCCTCCATCTCTCTCCCACACCCTTTCTCTCTCTCACTCCCTCTATCTCTCCCTCTCTCTCTCCCTCTCTCTTAGGTATCTCCCTCCCACCCCCTCTCTCCCTCTCCCACTCCCTCTCTCTCTCTCTCACTCCCTCTATTGCTCTCCCACTATGTCTCTCTCCCTCTCTCTCAGGTCTCTTCCTCCCACCACCTCTCCCTCTCTCTCAAGTATTTTCGTCCACCCCCTATCCCTCTCTCTCTCTTTGTCAATTCTCCCCCTCCTACCCCCTATCCCTCTCAAAATCACTCCCTTTATCTCTCTTCCACTCCCTCCCAATCTCATTCCCTCTATCTCTCTCACTCTCCCTCTCCCTCTCTCTCTCTCTCTCAAGTATCTCCCTCCCACCACCTCTCTCTTTCTCACTCGCTCTCTCTCTTCCACTCTCTCTCCCTCTCCCTCCCTCTCAAGTCTCTCCCTCCCACCCCCTCTCCCTCCCTCTCTCTCTCAATTCTCTCACTCCTACCCCCTCTCCCTCTGCCAAGTCTCTCTCTGTCTCTCTCACTCACTCCCTCTATCTCTCGCCCACACCCTCTCTCTCTCCCTCTTTCTCAAGTATCTCCCTCCCACCCCCTCCCACTCTCTCTCTATCTCCATCTCTCTCAAATATCTCCCACCAGCCCCTCTCTCTCTCTCACTCCATCCATCTCTCTCCCATCCCTTTATCCCTCATACTCCGTCTCCCCCCAAGGGCTTAGGGTTTAGGGATTACAATTTATGGTTTAAGGGTAGAGGCTGTAGGGTTGAGGGTTGAGGGTTGAGGGTTGAGGGTAGAGGGTTTAGGGTTTAGGGTATAAGGTTTAAGGGTTTAAGGGTTTAGGGTTCAAGGATTATGGTTTAAGGGTAAAGGGTAGAGGGTAGAGGGTAGAGGGTAGAGGGTAGAGGGTTAAGGGTAGAGGGTTTAGGGGTTTAGGTTTTAGGGTTTAATATTTTAAGGGTAGAGGGTTGAGGTTTGAGGGTTTAGGGTTTAAGGGTTTAGGGTAGAGGGTAGAGGTTTTAGGGTTTAGGGTTTAGGGTTTATGGATTAAGGGTTAAGGGTAGAGGGATTAGGATTTAGGGAGTACAATTTATGGTTTAAGGGTAGAGGGTGTACAGTTGAGAGAGAGATAGAGGAAGGGTTTTAGGGTAGAGGATAGCGAGTTTAGGGTTCAGGGTTTATAGTTTAAAGGTAGAGGGTAGAGGGTTTAGGGTTTTAGGGTTTTAGGGTTTAAGTGTTTTAGGGTAGAGGGTAGAGGGTTTAGCGTTTAAGGGTTGAGGGTAGAGGGTAGAGGGTATAAGGGTTTAGGATTTAGGGTTTAAGGGTTTAAGGGTTGAGGGTAGAGGGACTAGGGTTTATAAGGTTTGAGGGTTAGGGGCATCTAGGAGTAGATGGTATTGTTAGGCAGGTAGATGTGGTTGAGGTAGAAAGAGTTGATGAATTGAGGGGTTAAGGAGTAGATGGTAGGAGACTAAGGAGTTTATGGTATAGGGTATAGGGTTTAATAGTTAAGGTTTATAGAGCAA
>VDFB02058242.1:328695057-328750461 GCA_007258455.2 Sequoia sempervirens
TTGAAGGAAAAAACATGAATTTGTATGTAAGTGTGCAAGGTTTGGTGTCTTGAAAATGTAATAAGGTTGTTTCAAGGTTATTTGAATGATTTTTGTGGTCATAGGTCTTTAGGATTGAAAGTTTCTCCAAAATTGCAAAGTTGTCATGTTGTAAGTTGGTGTAATTTCACCATAATGATGTAATTTCACTAACCAACGGTTCCCACTTTTTAAAAAATAAGTTGAGGGCTATTGGAGAAGGTGGGAGAATGTTTAGAAAGCCTCCCTTGGGTCGAGGCTAGGCTGTTGTTGGCATTTTTGAAGTTTTGAAGCATTTAATAAAGAGAAAACTCTGTTTTTCTAGTTTTTGCAACATTTTTTACTATTCTTTTGTTTGGTATGGACTGAAACATAACTATACGGAATCCAAACCTTCATGGTTTGATAGAGGGCAGAGATAGCTTCATTGTGGTAGTGATTTGGCTTGATTTCATTAAGAATTAAGCAAGTTACATCGATTTTAGTGAAAGAGGGTTTGACACCCTACCAAACAAGGGTTTGGTCACCAAAATGGTCATAATTCCCATTTCCACTATGGGAAAAATCTAAAACTTGATGGAATGTTAAGTTTAGGGCCCTTCTTCATGCTGCAATTTGTTTCAGAGTGAAAGATGGAGGTTTGCAAAAGTTATCTAATGCCCTAGGTCAGTTTTTCCCTTGTAAATGTATGAAAATGGTCTTTAGAATACACTTTTCATAGTTTTCTGAGTATTTGTGCAATAATAATGGATGGAAAGCATGGAATAGGTCTTGGGGAACCTGCTGGAGACTTTTAAAGGAATTAGGGGTGTTAGGGTGTGCCTTGAAAAGTTGAAAGATTCCTTGTACAAGCTTAGTTAAGCCTTGTTTATGGCTTGTAAATCAATCTTTTGATACATTTGTTTTGGGTGTTTGATCCTATTCTTTTGGGAGCTTGTGGAGGATGGTGCTAGGAGTCTAAAACCATATTTCATTTTTTGGTTAATTCCTTTAATTTATTTTTATTTTGACTATCCTATTGGTGAATGTTGTAAAGTTGCATGGGCTTGTGTAGGAGCGATGGAAGAATGGATGTTTTTGGGTGGAAGGTATGCTTGTTTGGTCATTTTGTGTTGTGTGAAGAGTTTTTACCTCATCCCCAAGTCCTGTTGAGATGTCTAGTTGTGTGAGTCAAGTTGAGTGGTCAAGTTGCATTGTTGAGAGGAATAATGAAGTTGGTGTGTGCATATAGAGTATTTGAGAGAAGCTTTTGAAAAGGAATTTTCTTCCCCTTCCACTCTGCATCAAAATGGTATCAGAGCCTACTCTTAACCTCCAAATTTCACTCAAAACATGCATTCTTGACAACTATGCATCATGCCCGAACTCCCAAATGGCCACCCATGCTCCTGAAATCATGCACACATGCCCTCTACACCTAATTATGCCATTCCACTGAGTTAGAGCCCTTGATGGAATAAATCACCCTCAAAGCTAGATAAACAACATAAGTCAGATTTTCGTCTTTCACCCCTTGAACCCTTGTAGTAGTGCAAACCTATTTTTTGACTTCCATCTCCAATGTACTCCAAAACACTTGGAAAATACAATATGGATTCAGATACCCATTTCAAGGATATAAAACATATGTCAGCCCCAACAACTCCTCCTTTGGACCAACATGGAGATCCAACACCCTTGTCATGGAAAAACCTAGTGAAATAGGCCTCTTTTTCAAAGAGAGTACCCTTCAAACTTCTACAATCCCTTTGAAACCCTGGGAAAGCAATTTATATGTCCCCAAACCTCAAAAACCACAAAGAGATCCCACTGGTATAGACCAATACATGCCAAACTACAAAACCCTCATTTTAGGTGTAAAATCATGACAGTTTATTGAATCTAATGCTTCCACAATCTCCCAAGCCCTAAAACCAACTCAGACATTGTCCATTAACCCCATACATGCTTAAAAGCTAAAAAAAACAAGACTCCCATATAGATTTTGTCAAACCCTAGACTAAAACCCCTTTATTCACATACATTTCTCCACAAAGCACTCAGGAACAAACATATATATCTTCTTTATTCCTCTCCCTATAGTCTAGTAGTGCATCCTATATGTAAACCAGACTCCATAGGGTGCCTTACATAAGTTACAATGGCCACAAAAAGTGTAAGGGACCTTTACATTATATTTAGATCACAAAACCCTCAAAAACAGGGTATATGGTTGATTACAAAGAAGTGGAGCTTTTTAAAATAGAAATCACCACCAAATTCCTTCAAATAAGACAAAAAACAAAGATAACACAAATCTTCAAAGCATGAAAGATATTTCACATCATAAACTGATTGTACATGCCCGTACAGATCTGAACAATGAGAGGAAACACATAAAATATGTGAAAAATAGAGATTTTCTATTTTCTAGTCCTTTCCTTCAACATCCAACATTACAATTGATGACTCGAAGCCAATTAAAGGCTTCCCTAGGCTCAAACAATGACCAAACAACATTGCAACTAAATTTCAAATGCTTAATGACCATTGGGAACATAAACACACCATTACAAGTTTGTTAACATCACTTTTCCATACATGGCAATGTTTGTAACTCTTTTACCTTTAAATAAATTGTAAACACCTATGACTCCTCTAAAACCATACTAATGGCTTAAAAACAACCTTATTACATTGACAAGACCCCATCCTTATACAAACTTACTAAATTTCCATCAAAGGCTACAAAGATTCTTAAGTGCAAGAACACCATTTTTCCCACATTTTGACTCCAAAACCCAAAAGCTCAACCTATAACATAACTAATGGTCTTGTTAGACCTTGTCCATGACTAAAAGACTCAAAGCATTCATTGTGAACCTACTGATCACCATTTACCATCAAATGAACATAATTGGAGGATGAGGTGTATGTGCTTCTGCACCAATTTAGGCCTAGGAGGCATAGCTTGAAGTAGCAGATTAAAGCAATAGTTTGGAAGAAGGTTGGAACCTAGTTGTTTTAGTGTTATCAGGTGGAGTTTGATGTGATAGAAGGTTTGCAAAGGCATGGTGGGTCATTTGAATGTTTGGGCTTGGTGCAGGAGCACCAACCTTCTCTCTTTTTTCCATGAAGAGTTTGATAGGCAGTGTGTGTGTTAGGGTATTTATGTTGAGTCCATGAGTACAAATAAGGTCCTAAGTGACCATTCTATGGCACTTGGTCAACTTTGAGGTGCTTATGTATTCATTTTGTAATGGTTGTAAATCAAATGGAAAGGAGTGTCAAAGTTGTCAAGGTGGTGTCAAGGGTGGTAGTATATTGTTTTCTTGAATAAGACATTTTTTTTAGGTGAATAAGGTCTCATTAGACCCATTGTAATAGGTTAGGTGATTAAAAGGGTCAAAAAGAGAAAACATTGCAAAGCATGTAATGATGTTACTAAATTGGGTAAAAGATGAAATTGTGATCTCCAACGGTCATAAGTGGTTTAAATTTTAGTTGGGAGGGTAGTTGGTAATTGGTTGAAGAGGAGAAGCCTTTAAAAAGGCATGAGGACACTATTTTTAATGTTGGCTCGAAGTTTAAGGTATTGGCAATAATAAAATTCTGAGTTTTCTTCATTTTTTTTTGTTTCTTTCACATTTCGCAGACCTGTACGAGCCATACAAACTGACATTTGCTATGTAATATTTCATATCTCATGGAGGACTATGTTAGTCTTATTTTGCATTAGGTTTGAAAGAATTTAATAAAGATTTGTTGAAGAAATCATTGTTGTCTTGTGATAGGCCGAGAGCACCCTGTTGAGGGTTTTGTGATTAAAAACATGTCTTAAAGGGCCCTTACACCAACTATATCTATTGTAACTAGCGTAATGGGCCTTAGGGAGTTTGATTAAGTTGTAGGTTGCATGATTAGAGTTGTGGGGAAGGAACAAAGGAGATAAGCCTACTGTCCTATTGATTTTTGTTAAAGAAAACACATGAAAATGGATCCTTCTGCCTAGGGTTTGTGAAAATAAAGGAGAGTGTGGTGTTTTTTTCAACTTTTGAGCACATAAGGGTCAGAATACATATGTTTGAGTTGGTGGCATGGTTTGGGAGGTTGTGCAAGTGGTATTTTGAATAAACCCTCTTGGTTTGGCATGAAATTGAAAGTTTTGTGGTTCTCTATGTTGGAAGGGTTAACCTTGGGAAAAAATTCTGGTTTCAAAGGTTTGAGGGCATAGGAAATGCTGCCCCAAGGTTTCAAGGGCTTGTGAGAAGTTTAAAGATATGTTTCTTTGTAAGTTAGGCCTAATCAGCCTAAATAGGTCAACATAGAAGGGGTGATTTTAGGAGGTTGGTCCAAAAGACTTGTTTATGAATTTTGGGATATGTGTTACTGTAGACACATAAAATTGTCCTAGGCTTGCAACTCTTAGATTATTCAACATTGCCCCTTTCATTCTTAATAATTAAATAATTTTTAATTATTTAATTATTTTCTAAAGTCATAATTCTTCTATTAATTAAATAAATTTAATTATTTAATTAATTCATTTTTGTCATGTATTTCTCCTTGATTATTAAATAAATAAATTTTATTTATTTATCTAATACGTCATTAATTACCTAAAGTCTTTCTTTAATTAAATAAATTTCTTAATTTATTTAATTCCCCTTTTGTCATTTATTCCTCTTGATTATTAAATAAATAAATTTTATTTATTTAATTACGTCACTAAGCAAGTCCCCTTCTTTTAAAAATTAAATAGATTCTAATTTATTTGATTTTTGTCCATTTTCTACTATAATTAAATAATTATTTTAATTATTTAATTATTCATTAACCTCTTCTCTCATTAAATTAAATAAAGTTAATTTATTTAATTTGGTCCACTCTCTTGAATTTTGAATTAAATTATTATTTAATTCGAAATGATTCCTTTTGTCACATTCCTCCATAATTAAATAATATCTTTATTATTTAATTATTTACTGGTCACCTGGAGTAAATAAATTTTATTATTTAATTTCTCCAGCAACCTCTTTGTCCGTGCCATCTTATCTTCCAAATTAATTCTTATCTTTTGACTTCTCATTTAATTTCGACCGTTGATTGAATTATTTTATAATTCAATCTCCACCCTTCATTCTTACCTGTTGCCCTAATTTTGACCTAACCCTAATTCTTATTGCAACATTTAATCTTGATCATTGATTCTAGGGTTTTTGTCATCTTCTCATCCTGGCCACACATTCAAAATCGCAGTTTTTATAAAATGGAAATTTTGTTCTCATTTGGCTTCCTCTTGGTCTCTTAACTCTCCCTCTTGGTCTCTTAACTCTCCCGCTTGGTCTCTTATCTCTCTGGCTCTTGGAGGCTCTCTCTCTTTCTTTTGATCTTTCTTCCATCTCATGCTCATTTTCTGTCAACTCATGGTCATTGTCATTTGCAGTCATTGTCATTCTAGTCTATTGTCAAGTCATTTCTTTTAGTAAAATCCTTCAAAACTTGCTTAGGGCTTTGTCATTAGTCATAGTTGCTCATTTGAAATCTGAGGGCATCTCTATTTACAGCAAGCTAGGAGGTGTAACAAAGGTGAAGCATGGAAGATGAAGACCTAGAGTAACTTTGTTCCTTTTGTTTTCATGTTTATTTCCTTTGTACTTTGTTATTTCATTGGAATTTTATTGTTATTGTGCTAACCACTTAATAATAATTCTGAGATTTTCCATTGATTACATTGGTGAACCTGACATATTTTAACACATTTTGAGAAATCTTGGAGTTGGATCTTTTTTTTGCAGGTTTTGTTAGCTTTTTGTTGCAGGTTTGGCATCATTTTTGGACAAAACCCTAGTTTCCAAGGATTCGACCATATCTTTCACACGGCTTCGTATTTTCTCACAATTTTTTTTCTGGTGATCATAAGGATTTTTAGTGGCAGAAATATCATTCATACACAACAAATTGGAAAGCGAATAATCAGGTGCACATATTCCATCTTCCATTTCTTAATCTTGTTTGTCACACATTTCAATTTGGGGCATAAAATTAATCCTTGTTTGCAAACACATTTGGATTTGGGCTCTTAAAAATGAATTTTGTCTTCAATCACATATCAAAATTGGGTCTAAAATTAACCATTGTCTTCCTACACATTTGAATTGGGGTTAAAAAGAACATGTGCTTCTATTGTTTGCATACAAACATTTCATTTCTAAGGGAAATTAATCATTGTGAGTGTGAATCAAGTGCGTGTGTGATCACAAACACCTCACTTGATTTGCTTTTGTCAAACCCTTCATAGGAGGCCTGCTAGGGGATTTCATCACCCCTAGGGACGACCTCAATCGAAGTGTGAATCGAAAGACACGCTTGTTTGGAAGTTAAAATCTTGTCACTCTTGGCTAAGCCCCAAAGAACTTTATACCTTTGGGAAGTGAAGGTGAAGGGTGGGTTACCCCTTTCTCCCGGCTGTGTGGCAGGATTTTTCTTTCAAATCATTCCTTAGTCAACCTTGTGCAATCTAGCTTGAGACCTAATTGGCCATACCCCACTTGACTAGTCATAGGGCTTGTTGTTGTGTATTCAAGTGCTTGATTAATCATAGCATTTAATCTTGGAAGACAAACTTATCATTGTGCTTGGTGTGTGTGTTTATGCATTTACATGTAAAATCTTGTGTTTGATATTGCCCAAGTCAAACTTTCAATAAAATTTTTCCACATCATCCAAGTCATCCAATCTCGTCATTCCACATCATCATCTCTTTCATCTAATCAACATCATTTTACACCATGACAACATTTGAAGACATAGCACTAGGGCTTATTCACATGCTTCATAAAGCTCAAACAAATCAAACACCTTTAGACCAAGAAATCATTCAAAGCACCCATAACATTATCCAAAAACTTCAAACCAACCAATCACCACAAATGCAACAACTCATAGCACAAATCCAATACCTCATGGCCAACTGTCAAGTCCAACAAGCACATTATCAAGTCCAATCACCACATCAACACATTTCACATCAACCCTATGTGTCACTTACATCATCATATCAACCTCATCCATCCACATATCAAGTTTCCCCTTCGTCAACCTATCACAACTCTTCTAATTTCAACTCTTATCCACATCAGTCAACCTTTCAACACTCATTGTCCTATTCAACCCCTTCATCATCATCACAACAACAAATCATATCACAAGTCCAAACACCATTTCAACCTCAACACATTCAACCCCAATCCTATGTGTCACCTTCATCATCATGCCAACCTAACACATCTATCTATTATGACAATGCCACATCAACATGTCCACCCATATCACAACAACAACGTAACTTCCCAAGTCCACCTTGGCAACAACATCAAGAGCCTTTAAGTCTTAATGCCACCTTTGACAAGGGGAACACCAATATAGTCCATACACCCTTACCACCATCCAATCAAATGCTTATCCCTAATCCACCATGTCCTAGTCCTAATCCATTGGCCTCTCCACCTTCTCACCCATCAAACTCTTCATTACCCCCACCATCATCTAATCCTCCATCAAATCAATCCATTACATTTAGATATTTAAAACATAAATTGATGGCATTATCTAAATCCACCAATCCACCTACAAAGGATGTGACCCAAGGGCTACAAGAAAGGAATCAATTGCCACCATGTCATTCAACACATATACTTGAACATACAAAAGAGTCCTCAAATGTCATGCCAAGTCCTTCAAGTCAACCATGTCATCCACAACCCCTTGAGCCAAGTCAAGAGTCTCCCCTCATAAGTCCAAGTCAACCTCCATCATGCCCCTATGTTGTTGACCATCTAGAACATGTCAAGTCTCTCCAAGAGTCATCCCCTTCTACTTCCATTCAAGCAACCCAAGATGTATGTCAAGAGCCTAATCCTAAGCATGTGGAAACATCAAGCCCTAGTCCTAATCAAGATCAAATCATTGTCATCCAACCTGTCCATAATCTATATCTTTTCTATGATCAAGATGATATCAATAATGATGAAGAGCCTATCCATGAACAAGATATTCCAAATTCACCTTCACCTAGCACCATCCATGACTGTCAAACATCCACTTCCCTTGATGAGACACTTGCCTCCCAAGCTACTATAGAAGATCAAACAAATACCTTGGATCTAAGTGAACACAATGCTAATCAAGATCCTAATGATCCTCCATCACCCATTATCGACCCCATTGCAAGTCCTCCATCATATCCACTTGGTCTTTCCAATAAGGAACTTGTGTCTAGTGTTCCACCTACACCTAGTCCCATTGTCCATTGTATACCCCAAGGAAACCAGTCTCAAGATGTTGGTACTTCCCCCATGTCTCCTAAGTCCACCTCCTTCCATCATAAATCCTACCATACACCTAAGACATATGTTGCCATTCCACCACCGTCATCCTACAAATGTCAAAAGCATGTGACCATACCCCTTCCTCCATCCAATTTACCACCATTACTTCCAACTCCTAATACCCCTCCATCTGCTTTGCCACCATTACTTCCAACACCTAATATTCCAATCATTCATAAATACCCTAAATATCCTAGTCATGACCAACAAATGCACACATTGTGTAAACATAAAGCTTCCACTCATTCCATCCACCCCATGGGATTCAAAAATAAAAATTTGGATGCCTCTATTTATAAAGTCAAAAATTCTAAAGGTCTTAATTCCTTAGAATACAATTTCAAAAAGTCAAAGCCAAGTACATCTAAAAAGCTATATAAGCCCATACCTTCAAAAGAAAAGTCTAAAAACAAAATGGTTTGGGTACCTAAGAAAAAAGAAATCAAGTCAAATGAGGCATCCACATCACAAAAATCCCAACCATCCACTTCCATCCAAAATACACATTCCATTGAAGAATCTAAAATTCCTAAAGCCCACAAGAAAAATAAAAGTCATAAAAATACTAAGTCTATGTGGGTGCCTAAAGCACTTCATCCACCATCTCCTAAGCAAACATCTCCATTGCTTCCTACACCCCGTCCACATCAAAAGCTTCAATGTTTATCACAATGTGTGCAACCATTGGTCATGATTCCATTCCCACTTACCTCTATCTTTCCATCCCCCACCCATTATCCTACATATCTTCCCCATTGCATCCCTATGGTCCATGCTTTTGGCTAAGCCTCCCCATTCTTTTGCATAAGTCCCATAGAAGTCCTATATCTTCCCTACATAATCTGCACCATAATCCTCCATAATACACATCATAATCCATCGTCTACCTACTTTATCTCCATTTCATGTCATCCCTTACCAACATCTATGAGCATAATGACATTTGACATAGTCCATGCAATGATATCCATTTCTAGTGGGACTATCACCTTTCATGCAACTAGACACTTGAGTCCCTCCTATCCAAAAGTCAAAAAGTCAAAAAGTCAAAAAAAAAAGTAAAGAGAAATCCCTTCATCCAATGGTGAAAACCTGGTAAATAGGCGCCTGGGATAAGTACCATGATGAAAACCTGGCAAACAGGCATCATGTGTAGTTTGATCTTCTATGTCACTTACACTTGGGGGCACAATGTCTTATCTATCCAACCTATCATTTTTATGTCATATCATTTCCATCCTACCTACCATCTTTAGCCATCATACCTACCTATCATATTGTGTCCACTTATCCACTCTTCTCCTTTTGATCTTGAGGAAGATATAGGGGCAAAGTGTTGAAACATGTTTTTTGGGTATCTCTTGACATACCTCATCCTATTTAAACCAATCATATCATTATCCTATTGTCATCAGCTTTGTCACGAAAAATCCTAAGTCTTGTACCTAGAATGGGGCATGTCATTCCTATGCGACATAGTCTTTGGAGATCACATCCTTGCTCTCTTATGCATACATCCATTTCATCCATTAATCCCATTTATCTCCTTGCACCTAGACTTGGTTTTCCCCTTGTCATTGGTATCTAGCACAAAGGCTACCCAAATTTTCATCCATTGACACCTCAAAAATGTCAAAAATCCAAAAAAAAATCATAAAATGACAAAAAAAAAAAAAATCCAAAAAAAAAATCAAAACAAAATAAAATTCAAAAATCCAAAAAAAAATCATAAAATGTCAAAAATCAAAAATAAAAAATCAAAAACAAAACATCCAAATCAATGTCAAAATCCAAAAATGGAGTCAAAGTCAGTCATGGGTTAGTCCATGTCATTGTCGAACTACATTGTCTCTGCGCATTTGCTACGTAGGCAAGGCCATCAGTCGATGAGTCCCCGAGACATTAGGTCAGTCCTTTTAGGTTGGTCAAAATAAAATCATGGCATTTGTCACAATCATCACACCGGTCAAATAATTCAGATAGTCAAACTCGAACACAAGACAGTCATTTGAAACGTCAATGTCAAAATTGGTCAAAATTAGACAACATAAGCCAATCAATCATACAGTCAACATCAATCAACTTGCCAAAACACATTAGTCAAAACAATGTCAATCTCGTCACTCTTTGGTCCTCTTCAAGATGTGTCCTTCTTGGAGTTAGACCTTGTCAAAATGTTCTTTTCCTTTTCAGGATGTGTCCTTCCTGACAATAGGCCCCGTCAAACTGTCAACACTGTCAAATTGGAAAAACTCTTAAACTGTCAAAACTGTCAAACCAACAAGAATTCAATCTTTGGCAAACAAACATTGGCAAACAAAATTACATGGTTGTTAATCTTTCTTATCTTTTGACTATCTTGGCTATTTTGTCTTATATTTTTACTGTCTTGTCTTTTGGTCATGTTACTAGCTACCTCGAGGATGTCCCATGAAGGATTTAGAGGTGCGACGACGTCTCCTGGCCTATTTTATTTTCTTTGACTGCTATCTATGGATTGTCTAGACAAAAAGACTGGGGCAACTTCACCCTTAGTATGAGTTAGGACATTCCTTGTCTGTGACTGTCTTTTTTCAAGTGGATGACCTTGCACACCTTGGTCTACATCATATCATGGTGTTTGTTGTCCATTTGTGTCATTTTTACTGCCCAATGATGATTAAGAGCAATAAATATTAGTCCTATGGCAATGTTTTGAAGGATTTGGTCTAGGAACTAACATGCATCTTCTTTAGTCTTGTCATCTTCTCTCACTCGTCTCATGTAGGCATTGCATCCATCTCATCATCCATATCATTTTCATTAACATTTCTTTGTCTCTTCATATTCTAGTCTTCTCATCCATTTCGAGAGCACACCCATGTTCTTGGAACCTATCTGTCCTCTCGAGGGGGCATACCACAACCCTCCTCGTCATTCTTCCTCATCTTATTTTGCACTGGGGCATATTTTTGACTTATTTTCTTTGTCACAATGCGACATGCTACATTATGACAAAGAGGGGCAAAATGTAGACACATAAAATTGTCCTAGGCTTGCAACTCTTAGATTATTCAACATTGCCCTTTCATTCTTAATAATTAAATAATTTTTAATTATTTAATTATTTTCTAAAGTCATAATTCTTCTATTAATTAAATAAATTTAATTATTTAATTAATTCATTTTTGTCATGTATTTCTCCTTGATTATTAAATAAATAAATTTTATTTATTTATCTAATACGTCATTAATTACCTAAAGTCTTTCTTTAATTAAATAAATTTCTTAATTTATTTAATTCCCCTTTTGTCATTTATTCCTCTTGATTATTAAATAAATAAATTTTATTTATTTAATTACGTCACTAAGCAAGTCCCCTTCTTTTAAAAATTAAATAGATTCTAATTTATTTGATTTTTGTCCATTTTCTACTATAATTAAATAATTATTTTAATTATTTAATTATTCATTAACCTCTTCTCTCATTAAATTAAATAAAGTTAATTTATTTAATTTGGTCCACTCTCTTGAATTTTGAATTAAATTATTATTTAATTCGAAATGATTCCTTTTGTCACATTCCTCCATAATTAAATAATATCTTTATTATTTAATTATTTATTGGTCACCTGGAGTAAATAAATTTTATTATTTAATTTCTCCAGCAACCTCTTTGTCCGTGCCATCTTATCTTCCAAATTAATTCTTATCTTTTGACTTCTCATTTAATTTCGACCGTTGATTGAATTATTTTATAATTCAATCTCCACCCTTCATTCTTACCTGTTGCCCTAATTTTGACCTAACCCTAATTCTTATTGCAACATTTAATCTTGATCATTGATTCTAGGGTTTTTGTCATCTTCTCATCCTGGCCACACATTCAAAATCGCAGTTTTTATAAAATGGCAATTTTGTTCTCATTTGGCTTCCTCTTGGTCTCTTAACTCTCCCTCTTGGTCTCTTATCTCTCTGGCTCTTGGAGGCTCTCTCTCTTTCTTTTGATCTTTCTTCCATCTCATGCTCATTTTCTGTCAACTCATGGTCATTGTCATTTGCAGTCATTGTCATTCTAGTCTATTGTCAAGTCATTTCTTTTAGTAAAATCCTTCAAAACTTGCTTAGGGCTTTGTCATTAGTCATAGTTGCTCATTTGAAATCTGAGGGCATCTCTATTTACAGCAAGCTAGGAGGTGTAACAAAGGTGAAGCATGGAAGATGAAGACCTAGGGTAACTTTGTTCCTTTTGTTTTCGTGTTTATTTCCTTTGTACTTTGTTATTTCATTGGAATTTTATTGTTATTGTGCTAACCACTTAATAATAATTCTGAGATTTTCCATTGATTACAGTTACAACTCTAAAATGTATGTCTGAAACTATCATATGTTTGTCAGGTGTCTTGGAGAGTATTTGAGTAAAAGGCCAAAAAATGAGTTTGCACTACTACTAGGATTCATGGGTGAAATTGAGAAATGGTGCTTCTGATTATTGTCTAACTTACAAGATTGTTTGAATTGCTTTAAAATACCATTTTAATCTTGTTAGATGCCTCTTGAAGGCAAGTTGTCAATTTGATTGAGTTTGAGCCTCCTGATCTATTGAATCCATTAAGAGTCTGAAATGCAAAATGATTGCAAACTTCAGTATGATGTTACTCAGACACCGTAAGGCTTAGAAACTTCTCATCATAGCCTATGAGATTGTGTTGTGCCCCTCTACAATGAAATCTCTTGGTTTTTGCTATATCAATGGTGTTTTCTTGTGGCGACGAGATTTCTCTTGGGGAAAAAGTTGTCAAATGCAAGTACTGAAAAGTTGCAAAATAGTGCAACTTTCATTTTGCAGCTCGTCTGACCAAAATAACTATTCCAATTCATCTGAGTGGGTATGTTTATGCTAGGAATGGTCTTCTTTCACACCCAAGCATGCAGAATCGCTCTGAGCTACATTCAACCGACTGAATCCCTTAAGAGTTTGAAGTACAAAATGGCTGCAAACTTTAGCATGACGTTACTCGGACATCATGAGGCTTAGAAACTTCTTGTCAGAGCCTATGGGATCATGTTGTGCCCCTATACAATAATCTCTCTCAATTTTATCTATCTTAGAGGCATTTTCCTGTGCCAGCGAGATTTCTCTTGGGGAAAAAATTGTCAAATGCAAGTAGTGAAAAGTTGCAATGTGGTGCAACTTGCATTCTACAACTCGTGTGACCAAACTAACTATTCCAACATGTCCAAGTGCATTTGTTTACTCTAGGCATGGTCCTATTTTACACACAAACGCATCAAATCACTCTGAACTACATTCAACCGGCTTGATCCCTTAAGAGTCTAAAGTATAAAATGGTTGCAAACTTCAGCATGACGTTACTCAGACACCGTGAGGCTTAAAAACTTCTCATCAAATCCTATGGGATCATGGTGTGCCCCTCTACAATAAATTATCTTGTTTTTCGCTATCTTAGAGGTGTTTTCTTGTGGCGGTGAGATTTCTCTTGTGGAAAATGTTGTCAAATGTAAGTACTGAAATGTTGAAAAGTGGTGCAAATTTTGTTCTGCACCACATCTAACCAAACTAACTATTCCAACACATCTGAGTGGGTATGTTTATGCTAGGCATGGTCCTCTTTCACACCCAAACGTGCCAAATCTCTTTGAGGTACATTCAACCCATTGAATCCCTTAAGAGTCTGAAGTGCAAAATGGTTGCAAACTTCAGTATGATGTTACTCAGACACCATCAGGATTAGAAACTTCTCATTAGAGCCTATGGGATCAGGTTGTGTCCTTCTACAATAACCTCTCTCGGTTTTCGCTATATCAGAGGAGTTTTCCTATGGAAATGAGATTTCTCTTGAGGAAAAAGTTGTCAAATGCAAGTAGTGAAATGTTACAAAGTAGTGCAACTTTTGTTCTGCAACTTGTGTGAGCAAACTAACTGTTCCAATGCATCTGAGTGGATATTTTTACACTAGGAATGGTACTCTTTTGCACCTGAATACGTCAAATTGCTCTGAGCTACGTTCAACTCGTTGAATCCCTAAAAAGTTTGAAGTGCAAAATGTCTACAAACTTCAACATGATGTTACTCAGATACCCTGAGGCTTAGAAAATTCTTGTCAAAGCCTATGGGATAGTGTTGTGCCTCTCTAAAATAACCTCTCTTATTTTTTGTTATCTCAGAGGTGTTTTCTTGTGGCGGCAAGATTTCTCTTGGGAAAAAAATTGTCAAATGCAAGTAGTGAAATGTTGAAAAGTGGTGCAACTTTCGTTCTACAACTCGTGTGACCAAACTAAATGTTCCAAAGTGTTCGAGTGGGTACATTTAGGCTAGGAATGGTCCTTTTTCACACCCAAACACACTGAATAGCTTTGAGCTACATTCAATCAACTGAATCCCTTAAGAGTCTGAAATGCAAAATGGCTGCAAACTTGAGCATGATGTTACTTACACACCATGAGGCTTAGAAACTTCTCGTCAAGTCCTATGGAATCATGTTGCGCCTCTCGACAATAACCTCTCTCAATTTTTTCCATCTTGGAGGCATTTTCCTATGGCAAAAAAAATTATCTTGGGGAAAAATTTGTCAAATGCAAGTAGTGAAAAGTTGCAAAGTAATGCAACTTTTGTTCTACAACTCGTGTGACCAACCAAACTATTCCAACGCATCTAAGTGAGTAAATTTACACTAGGAATGGTCTTCTTAAGCACCTAAATGCGTTTAATCACTTCGAGCTATGTTCAATCGGATGAATCCCTTAAGAGTCTGAAGTAGAAAATGGCTGCAAACTTTAGCATGACATTACTTAGACACCATGAGGTTTAAAAAATTCTAGTCAGACCCTATGGGATCATGTTGTGCCCCTTTATAGTAACCTCTCTCAATTTTTTCTATCTCAGAGGAATTTTTCTATGGCGGCGAGATTTCTCTTGGAAAAAAAGTTGTCAAATGCAAGTAGTGAAAAATTGCAAACTATTGCAACTTTTGTTTTGCAACTCGTGTGACCAAACTAACTATTCCAACACATCTGATTAGATGCGTTTATGATAGGAATAGTCCTTTTTCACACCCAAACACATGGAATCACTCTAAGCTACGTTCAACTAGCTGAATCCTTTAAGGGTTCAAACTACAAAATGGTTGTAAACTTCATCATTGTGTTACTCAAACACTATGAGGATTAGAAACTTCTCGTTAGTACCTATGGGATCATGTTGTACCCCTCTACAATAACCTCTCTCGGTTTTCACTATCTCGGAGGAATTTTCCTATGTCGATGAGATTTCTCTTAGGGAAAAAGTTGTCAAATGCAAGTACTGAAAAGTTGCAAAGTGGTGCAACTTTCATTTTGCAACTCGTGTGAACAAACTAACTATTCCAACACATTTGAGTGGGTATGTTTACATTATAATTGGTCCTTTTTTGAACCCAAACATGCTGAATCGCTTTGAATTACGTTCAACTGACTGAATCCCTTAAGAGTCTAAAGTGCAAAATGGCTGCAAACTTCAACATGATGTTACTCAGACACCGTGAGGTTTAGAAACTTCTCATTAGAGCCTATAGGATTGTGTTGTTCCCCTCTACAATAACCTCTCTCATTTTTAGCTATCTCAGAGTTTTTTTCTATGGCGGCGAGATTTCTTTTGGGGAAAAAGTTGTCAAATGCAAGTAGTGAAAAGTTGTAAAGTGGTGCAACTTTCGTTCTGCAACTCGTGTGACCAAACTAACTATTCTAATGCATCTAAGTGGGTACGTTTACACTAGGAATGGTCCTTTTTCATACCCAAATCCGCTGAATCTCTTTGAGCTACATTCAACCAACTAAATCCCTTAAGAGTTTGAAGTGCAAAATGGCTGCAATTTTCACCCTGATGTTACTCGGACATTGTGAGGCTTATAAATTTCTCATTAGATCCTATGGAATCATGTTGTGACCCTCTACAATAACCTCTCTCAGTTTTTGCTATCTATGAGGTATTTTCTTGTGGCGGTGAGATTTCTCTTGGGGAAAAAGTTGTCAAATGCAAGTAGTGAACAGTTGCAAAGTCGTGCAAATTTCGTTCTACAACTCGTGTGACCAAAATAACTATTCCAATACATCTAAGTGGGTAAATTTACGGTAATCATGGTCCCTTTTTACACCCAAATACGCCGAATCTCTCTGAGTTACATTCAACCGGCTAAATCCCTTAAGAGTCTGAAGTGCAAAATGGCTGCAAACTTCAACATGACATTATTCCGACACTGTGAGGCTTAGAAACCCCTCGTTAAATCCTATGGGATTGTGTTGTGCCCCTCTATAATAACCTCTCTCAGTTTTGACAATCTTGGAGGAATTTTTCCTTGCGGTGAGATTTCTCTTGGGGGAAAATTTGTCAAATGCAAGTAGTGAAAAGTTGCAAAGTGGTGCAACTTTCATTTTGCAACTCATGTGACCAAAATAACTATTCCAACAAATCCAAGTGGGTATTTTTATTTTAGGTATGGTCCTCTTTCACACCCAAACACACTGAATCACTCTAAGCTACATTCAACTGGCTAAATCCCTTCAGAGTTTGAAGTGCAAAATGGTTGCAAAATTCAGCATGAGGTTACTCAGACACCATGAAGCTTAGAAACTTCTCGTTAGAGCCTATATAATCATGTTGTTCCCCTCTACAATAACCTCTCTTGGTTTTTACTATTTTGAAGGAATTTTCTTGTGGCGGTAAAATTTCTTTTGGGGAAAAAGTTGTCAAATGCAAGTAGTGAAAAGTTGCAAAATGGTGCAACTTTTGTTCTGAAACTCGTGTGACCAAACTAACTATTCCAATGCATCTGAGTGGGTACATTTGTGCTAGGCATGGTCCTCTTTCACACCCAAACACATTGAATCACTCCAAGCTATGTTCAACCAATTCAATCCCTTAAGAGTACGAAGTGCAAAATGGTTGCAAACTTCAACATGATGATACTTGAACACCGTGTGCTTAGAAACTTCTCGTATCAGCCTATGGGATCATGTTGTGCCCTTCTACAATAATTTATCTTAGTTTTTTCTTGGAAGGAAAATCAACATGTCTAAGTCAAGAGAAAGTTCACTCAATCTTGGCAAGGCACAAGCAAAGTCCTCCATGCCCATGGTGAAGGAAAATGTCAAAAATGATGCAAATTCCACTTGGGAAAGAAAAGCTATGTCCAAACTACTGTAAAGTCCACCCTTTTCTTGAATAATACTTGTCCATGACAAAGGTAAAGCCTACCAAACTCAAAGCATACATGGAAAAGACAATGTAAAGTTGACCCAACTCAAAGCATACATGGCAAAGAGAACTTAAAGTCCACCCCAAGTTGAAAATAGGAGATGGTAAACATATCTTGAAGTCCACCTTAGGCCAAGATCAAAGGGGACATCCAACATGCTAAGATGGTGCCTCATCATCTTCCAACCAATCAAATTGTTCCAAGCTAGCATGTCTAGGTTCAATGAACCTAACACTTCATAATGCAAGAAATTTTTATTGTTGATTTATATTTAGTAGAAGGTCAATTGTCCCAAAATGTAATTTTCTCATTGCTCAAGAGGTAGTTAGTTGTGACAAACCCTAATTAGGGTTTTATTTTGTAATCTCGATCATTGATTCAGAATCAATCTTTTCCATTGAATTGTATTCGAGGAGCCTATAAATTGAGCTCACCCCTCATTTGTAAAACATGGGAGCATCCATCACATACTACCAGTTCACTACCTTTTCTATGCTTTCGCTTACTATTATGCTTTGATAGATTTTTTCCAAGCATCCATCACTTGTCTGAAAGCACTTGTTGTAGGCTCTTAGCCATAGTAGCAAGACAGTGAATTGTTTGATTAAATTATTTGGTAGACATGTATGAAAAATGTGGTAGCATAGACAAAGTAGTAATCTATTTGAAAAAATTTCTCAAAGAAATGTGGTCTTGTGGTGATGGAATGCCATGACAATCTAGGGAATTTTCTTGTCATTGCATTCCATCACCATGAGACCCCATTTATTTGAGGCATTTTTTCAAATAGTCGCTACCTTGTCTATGCTATTTCTTCTTATTCTGCTTTGATACATTTTTTCCAAGCATCCATAGCTTGTTTGCAAACACCTATTTTAGGCATTTAGCCATAGCAGCAAGGCAGTGAGTTGTTTAGTAAAATGCTTTGGTAAACATGTACGAAAAATGAGGTAGCATAGACAAGGAAATGAATTGTTTGAAAAAATTCCTCAAAGAAATGTGGTCTCATGGTGATGGAATGGCATGAAAATCCATAGCAATTTGCATGTCATGGCATTCCATCACCATGAGACCACATTTCCTTCAAGAATTTTTTTCAAGCAATTCATTGCCTTGTCTATAGTATTGATTGCTATTATGCTTTTGATAATTTTTTTCCAAGCATCCATAGCTTGTTCAAAAGCACCTTTTTTAAGATTTTAGCCATAGCAAAAAGGAAATGAACTGTTTGACAAAATACTTTGGTAGACATGTATGAAAATTGTGGTAACATAGACAAGGCAATGAACTATTTGATAAAACACGTCAAAGAAATCTAGCCTCATAGAATGCCATTATAAAAAAATGTAATTGGCAGCTGCTCCTACTTATTAGTTATGCAATGTGAAGTAATTGCATAACTGCTTAGTTTGACTTTGTAAAAACTATATTGTAAATGAAATTTTGTCATCTATTAGCATCTAGTTATTAGTTATGCAGTGTGAATTAATGATTTGACTTTGAAAGATGTGCAATAAAATGTAATCAACGATATGAATATAAACTACAAAAAATATTTTTTACAATTCATTAGTTAAAATCATTATTTTATTTGCTCTTTATATCTCTATATGCTATGGAAATACCTTTCAATTTTAAAATAAATAGATTGTATCTTTTGTTCTACAATTTTTTACATTTTTTTAAATATGATTTTTTCCCGACTTTTTAAAAAACTCTTATACTTTTGGTTTGTCAAAATTTTCCCCAAAAGATTTTTACTGCTATGCATTCAAAGCATGAATCATACACGTGAATACACACACTATACGTGAAGTATACATGTGAATAAGTGAAGCATACATGTGAATAAGTGAGGCACAAGTAATTGAAGCATTCCAAAGGATACAAACCACTAGAAATGGAGCTTATTTACACAATACGCTTTAGATGGAGCTTATTGAGAAATCGACATTAATTAATTAAGCATTAGATGTAAACAAAATCCATGCCTACAACATTCAAGCATACGATTTACACAATATGCACTATAACATCATTCAAGAATGGTAGTATAAAAATAAGATTTTTTTAATCAAAAAGTCATAAGGTATACAATGATATATATTGATGAAAGTATATAGAATATATCCAAAAAGGCCATATAGGCTTAGTATAATGGAGCCATATTATGGAAATAAAATGTCACGTATATATTTCTTGTACAAAACATATGTTCCAAAATGCCACATAGGCATACAACAAATGGCCCTAATACAATCATTTCCCTCTAGGGGAAGGAAATAGATCCTGTGCTGCCTTCAAAATTTAGCTGGATGGAGTGACTGTTGGTTCTCTGGTCTTTCGCACATGCTCGCTAGTCCTCCTCTCTTCACTCTAGACCTTCAACTAATACCATAAAATGTAAAGATGTTAATACACAAAAAATGAATTGTGGAATGACATATAGCAAAATATAATCACTTACTACATATAAATAGTCATCATTCACATTTACAGCATTACTACGTCCACAATCTAGAGTGACAACCACCTGTAGCAACCATCAAGATAGAAAGTAAGCTACACAAAACTATCATGAAAATTTTCTATAATAGACCATAAAAGAGAAAATATAATTTCAAATTGACATATCTGTTGCATTACTCTCTCAATGGATCAAAACTGGCTATTGCTACAACAACTTCATGGTCCATTGTGCCACCAACATCACCAGGGTTGTCTGATGTCAACATCTGCAAATGGTAAATGAAAGAGTAAATGTCAGGGTGAACTATTAAATGTTAATGGGATGGGATTAGGAAGGAATAAAGGAACAAAAAGTGAATTAGGAGAAGATAATGTGACACGATCAAGGAATACAAATGCAATTTTTGTGTTTCTCATTAATTTTTTAGATTTGTATATGCAAAATTATGAAAACTAGCTAACATTGTTTTACAACACCATTAGTGAATAAAGGCTACCTGAGTGTAGGGTCCTTGAGGAAATGAATTGTGATGTGTGGAGGTCGAAGGTCCACTAGGAAATTGTTTGAAATCAAAATCATGTTATGAGACAAACATTCAAATATAAAATTCAACTGTTCAAATGCAATAATAATATCTTTAATACTATTTGCATACCTATGGACTCAACGTCAAGAGTAAATAAGGGTCTGTAGGAATGGGGCACATCTCATGAACACTCTGACCCTGAAATTTCATCAAATCAAAATTCTACTAATTTACTTATTCTTAAATTTCAAAATATAATTTAATAAACAACATTAAATGAACTTGTTGAATTTCACCTAATTGTCAATGCCAAATGTATCACTCAACAAATTATCTGTGAAATCCATCACCTCTATAGCTGATGTAGATGTGTAGCTACATCTCGAGCACTCTAATAATTGTATATGAAAACTGCACCACAAGCGCCACAATGGTGGGGTGGAGCTCGGGGCCTACATGTCTCCTCCACACCATGCTCTACTAGACGCCTCACACACTATAAAAAGGTCTCGATGAGTGAGCCAATTGACTCCAGTGTGTCCACCTCTATAGTATCCTTAACAATGGAAGGAACAACGACATGCTCCACCATGGTTTTGACCAAGGGTCTCAGTGCCAACCATGGATTACGTCTTGCAATAGGTCTATCATGTGTTGAGCCCCCACCTCTGCCCTGAAAGTCTAAGATGTCAAAATAATTTGGCATCTTATTGAGGATAAACTCACAATACAATTTCCTCAAAAAGTATTGTGGTACCTCATGGTTATTGCATGGAGGTTGGTCAAATACCATCCACCACCGCTCCCAAAATTTATTTTTAATTAAAGCATGGTGGCACCAATGGATGGGGAACCTCCTACATGTATGAGACAAAGGTGTGTTGGTTTTTGGGTCTGTAAATAGGGCACACAAGTCGGCTTTGCTATTTTTTTGTTTTTTAGCATCTGCATATGACAAACCTCTAGCATAATATTGTCTCATCTCATGCCTCTTATTTGACCAAAAATTTATTTTCTTTCTCATTTCTCCTACATGAGATAAAATTGACTTCAATGATTCAGCAATCCCTCTCCTATAAGGGTGGGTTTTGGCATGCTCGGTTAATCTTCCAATTAATTATTCAATGTCTCTTTTATTGTTTTCAATTTGATTTAGAATATTTTCTTGTGTTCCTTGAGGATGCCTATGAATTGATGGATGGGTTTAAGGCTGTTCTTGAATAGGAGGCTCTTCCTCAAGGGGTGACTATGAATTCTCAAAGTTTCGAGATGGAGATTCATTTCCTGATAATTATAACAAAATGTTATTATAAAAACCTATTTCAATCAGCATTCTAAATCAATTTCAAAATAAATTAAATAAAAATACATACCTCTTCACAATATTTGACATCTCTGATGTGTTGGTGGCATCCTCATCAAAGATAGCAAGCTAACGATGCAAATAATTGATGATATTTGGCAAGCGCAAGTTGCAGATCTCCAATCCTCCAAGCCAAGTCGTGGGTTGAAACCAAATGAGGTTTTGAAAAATGTTTTGGGCTTTTTATTTTTATTTCCCATTTGGCACATGCCAAATGACTTGGAGCCATTCGGCATGCACCAAATCACCAATTTTGTCCATTTTTTGCAAATTTTTACAATTTGTCACCTAAATTGTGTCATAGATTGGTGCACTTACCCTAGATAGCAACTGCTACAATTGAGAAGGGAATAAAAGCATGTCCCTAAATCAAGGGTGGGATTAAACATCACACACTAGGCTTTGACCTCTTAGGTGCCTGTGGGCCTATCCTTTCCTCTAACGTCCACTCCCATTCAAATAATAATCATTGTTACCTCTGAATTCAAACTTATTCCCACGCAGGAGTAGGGTGGATGCTCGTAAATGTTTGATCGTGTAAATTCCTGACCTCATTCTTTAGTGTGTAATGCTTAATACATATAGTAATGAAGGAGAATGCCTCATGAATGTCTAAAATTCCCTGGACAAACTAAAAATACTCAAGCATGGAGGAATGATGTCTAGACAAGGTTTGCAATGCCCCAGCCATGATTTCAAAATACCTGTAAGAGGTAAAAATGCCTTGCGAACAATTATAATGCCTTGCAAATCTTCATCATACCCAACCATCGAATTTTAGTGCATACACATGAAGGGAAATTCCCAATAGTGATAAATGGAATTCCAACACAACCTTTTCCATCATCGCCCTAGCCTATATGAAAATGGGAGCTTTGGAACAAGGTATGGACATCCATTACATGATAAACGATGGAATAATTTTGTCAGATGTTTTAGCTGCAACTACGCTGGTAGAAAAAGTACACAAAATGTGTAAGCTTAGACAAGGCTCATGAACTATATGATAGAATTAAATGATTACAAGATATGAAAAATGTGGAAGCATAGACAAGGAACCTAAACTGTTTGACATAATGCCTCAAAGAAATATGTTCTCATGGAATGTCATGATTGCAGGATATTAACAAAATGGATTGAGGATCTCTATTTAGGTTCATAAAGTTCCAAAACATCCAATAATGGGTTGTAAAATCTCACCAAACCTTTGACACCCTTGAATATTTACAATTTCTTTATCCAACATCATGAATCTAGTCTCAATGCCATGGATAGTATCAATTGAAGTAAACCTATGGCATTCAAACCCTTTAACAGGAAGAGTACTCACACTTACAAGAGAAATGCTATCAACAATTGTTTACATTCTTATCTCATCAAATAATTTATTCCAAATGTTGTCCCATGGCCTTGGTAAGTTCCTTGTCACTAATTATGGTATAGATATTACACACAAACATAGAAGAGATGTCAATGTTGACATTGTGTCAAATAAATCCTTTGATGAAATCCATACCAAGCACTTCTAAAATTACATCCAAGATATCACCACTTTGGAAGAATTAAACTTTTCTCAATCAACTTTGTTGATCTCCATAGGCCATCTATTATAATTCACCACCAAAGTGAATGAGCAACTCGATTCTGAGTTTTTTAGTAGGTCATAAAGAGCGCGGAGAGAAAGAGAGAGAGCACTAAAGAGTGAGTAGCACCTAGCAAAAAATAATGAGGCCAAAACCCTCTTGAACTATACCAAATGTGTGGGAAGTATCATTCCAACATTGGAAATTGAGTGATTTCTTTCATGTTTAGTGTTGAAACCTTCAATAATGGATCTTTCCAAGATTAAGCCACTTTGTTCTTGAGAATTTAGAAAAGGAGCACTATTGTTATATGGTTCTTTCTTAACCTTAAGAGTATTATATATAGAGTGTTGCAAAGTGATATTTTTCAAAAATCCATAAAATACTCAAGGAAAACATTCTTGGGGATTGGTGTAATAAAATTACAATTGAGCTCTTTTAGTACCTTTTATATCTTTGGGCTTCACTACAATCCACTGCAACTTATTTTTCAATGACATACCAACATTTCTAGAAGAAGACAACATAAAATCCATTAGGCATTAGGGATTTGTTTGAGTTCACTTACAAGGAATCTAGATTGATCTCTTCCTTAGTGAAAGACACATTTAATATTTTACTATCTTCACTTGCAATAATTAAGGGAATGAAGTATACAGAATATATTTTCTCTGACAAGTTTGAGTCCTCCTCACTTCCAAGTAATTCACTAAAAATTAAGATTGATTCAAACCTAATTATTTTACACTTATTGAGAGATTTATGTCTATAATATTTTATAGAAGTGATTTTTTAGCTCCTTTTCATAGTTGTGAAAATTTTATATGTTCTTTCTACCTTTAGGTATCTAAATTTCTCAATATTTTCGCCTCTAGATTTTATTTGTCTTTGTCTAGACATCTATTAGTTTTGAGATAAGAGATATTTCCTTTATGAATTGATCCTAGTTCATCCCTCTAACTACATGATTAATTTATTAAAAGTGTTTAGTTCCATTTCAATCATTTCCTTTTCAACAAAATGTCCTTGAAATTTTATATTATTGTTCTAATCTGTGTGGATGTTTTAGGACTACAATTATTTTTACTAGAACATACATCTTGGTGCTTCTTACTTTTAGAATCTCACGTCACCAATGTTTGAAAAAATCTATAAAGGATTGATCTTAAAACCACTTCTTTTTAAAGTTAGTTTATCTTCCATGACTTTTAAAGTCAACAAAAAGTGATCTAAACCCAAGCATATGACTATTTCACATTTTATAGAATCATTATACTCAAGCCATTTGGGAAAGACAAAAAATTTATTTAATATCTTTACAATTTCTCTTAAACATAGCATTTTGTTTGTCCATGTGAGTGTTCCATTGCTAGGTATTAAATCTAAGAGTGTATTCATCTAGTAACTAAAACAATTTATGACTGAGTGGCCTTTCTTATAGCTCCATGTTTGTCATTTGAGGTCAATATTATAGTAAAATACTAATATTCCATGTATAACTAATTTATGATGGGTTTTATGATGTAATAAATTATCTCACATGGGTGTCTCCCAAGTGTGGGGAAATTAGGTCCATATAAGATGAAACTAAAAAAATATAGTTTGGAGACAATGCTAGTTACCTAAAAGAGTTTCCAACTGGTTATTTGGTCAACCTTTCCTACTTTGATAAAATTTATAAACCATTAGAAGCATATTTTGATTTGATAGATGAGGCATTCATACTAATGTTTTGATTTGATATATGTAAAAGTATGATGTCTAGTTTCTATATATCTAAGAAATTCTTTACTAAGTGTCTTTGATATACTCTATGTTAGACTTGGGTCCAATAAAGGAATATTCAACCATGCAAACTAACATCAAAATACGCACAAAATGTACAAATATCTCATAGAAAAATAATAAATTCTTATTGATGCTTACATAATTATCATCATGATTACAACTTCTCACTTTTTTGTAATAGGCTCTCTTACATGCTAGATCATAGTCATCTCATTACACTTAGTATGACAACTCAAACATAGAAATTACACTACAATATAGCCTCATAATTAGAAACTATCTTAATTAACTCCACTATGTTGTATTAGTATCTCCCTTTGGATTACAATCCACTTCATACTCCTTATTCGAGCTACTCATAATTTTTATTTCAGACCTCATAGTCTCACTCTACTTCTATTATACCTCTCAAATTCTTCCCTTGCCTCTTCACATACCTTTCTTTGATCCAAAACTTTATGTGTGTGTGTGTGTGGACCCATGCTAGCCACAAGATGGAACAAATCTCAATACTGCATGCAACATGTAATTACATATAAATAAAATATATATAAATTAAAATGGTTAAATAGTGGATAAACCTCCTCATGGTACACAATACTCATACTCAATGATTCGATAAATATTTACAAATATTATTTTGTTGACACAAAATCTAAACAACTTTCCACAAATGAAAATAATCCTAATTGTTCACAACTATCAACCTGGTAGACTCTCTTGAACCAATTTACTATTTTTTCTCAGCTAATTATTGTTAGACATTAACCAAAAAATAAAAAATAATAGCTCAAACTAATCCCAAAACTTTGAAAGCCAATTTCAAATTATGATGAAATACAATAACTTTATTCATCACAAACTATTATCTACAAAATAATTGAGAAACAAATAACTTTAAAGTAAATCACTTTTTTCTAGAATTGTGCAAGATTACCACACAACCTAGGGATGCTCCTACATCACACACTTGTAGTTGATAAAAAAATTAGCCTTATTTTCCAATACAAGCTACCCCTACCTAGGAATTCCAACCTAGACTAGTTCATCAAATCATTCTTTCCACATATTTAGATATACTTCAAGTAATCCACCCTATGTACTATTTTTTGTTGTACTATTTGACATTCAATTCCATCAATCATCTTTTGTGGTGATTTCCTCTCTCCTATATATAGTCACAACATTCTCTATCCCTCACATCTATTAGCCTCATTTTTGGTTGCCACATACTCTTTTATTACTTTCTTTAATATTTAATATTTCTCAATACAACTTATCTTGTTATTTGTATACCTTGTCCTTTGGCTGAGATTTCTATCCTCACATTTACTTATCTATGGTACTTTTGTATAAATGCAATATTGTTTGGTCATCCAACAATATTGTATATCTATGGAATAAATACATATCACTCCTCTCCAACACAAATTCTTGCACTTATATTGAGTTATCCATCACTAACAATGCAAGGGTGTGCATTGGATAGGAGTGATATGCATTTATTCCAAGTATTTTTAATATTGTTGGTCATCCAACAATATAACATATCCTTGAAATCAATGCATACCACTTCTCTCCAACATACACCATTGCATTGCTATAGAATTATCTCCTCCTTTCCCTTTGAGACATGGACTTGTATCTTTAGACATGTTTTTGTATGGTATAGGTGTTATCCTTATCATCATACACCTACACCATACATGGCACACACACATCCATGCAATTTCACATAAAACCTCATCATAATATGTTCCTATGTTGAACCTCACCAAAAACTTTTCTTCTATAGTATCTTATCTCACTACTACAATAATCCAATCTTATATGGGCATGTCTACTTCATCCACCTTAGCCCAAATTTTTCTACCATTTTTATAAACACCAAATTATCCATTCTCACTACTCATTTTTCTATAAAAGTGCAATTCGCGTCCCAATCCATATAGTCTCACTATTCTTCCATTAGACCTCTTTAGTTCTTCACTCACCTTTTTTCTTTTTCCTTCAATTAAAAACATAATATATAATTAATAAGTTTTCCAATGATCAATGCTAGCCACAACATAGCACAAAGCCCAATACCACATGTAACATTTCATCAACAACAAAAAATATATTTACAAATTCAAAGGATTAAATAATGGATCTAAACCTCCATGTGGTGCTCAACACTTATCCTCAAGGGTTCAATAAATCTTTACAAATATTCTTCTATTGGTGTAAACTCTAAATCACTTTTCACACACAAAAATAATCCCAATTATGCACATATGTCCACCCAATAGAATCTCTCAAACTAATTTACTATCTTTTTATCATTAAATTATTCTCAAATTTTAATGTGACACTAAAAAACAATAGCTTAAACTATTCCCAAAACTATAAAATTCAATTTCAAGTTATGATGAAATATGCTAGCTTTCTTTATCATACACTAGACTAATGACAACTAACTAACAAACACACAATTGAACTAAACTAAAAAATCCACTTTTTCCATAATGATTCAAGGTTGCCAAATTTTCTAGGGATGCTCTTATATTGCTTTTGTTAGGGGCATTGAGGCCCATAACATTCCAAGTTAGGATTTTCATTGTAGTGGTGGGGATACTTTCCCCTCCTTTGATTTATTTTATCAAAATTTGGTGTATATTGAGAACTATATTTGATCTCTTCAATTGTGACTTCTTGAACCATTTTAAAACCCTTTCTTATTTTGGGGTTGTACTTAGTTTCGATCTTTTGTGTCTACTATTGTGATATTGATAAAAAATACATGGAGGTCAATATTTTGGCTTCCTCATACACATCTAAGCCATTAGACTTGTTTTCTAATGATCTGATTTCTAGTTCAAGAGGAATTTCATTAATTTTTCCACCAAACTAGGAGAGCAAGTCATCTTGATGTAAATGGATCAAATAATTTTGGTAGGGTTAATCTCCTCATTTCTTATAATATATTATGTTGGGGGGATTTTTTATTTCACAATTCCTCAGGCTCAACTAATCTTTTCTAACCCATAATTTCATAATAATTTGTGGGATATTCTATCTATATTATTTTGTGTAATGTTTTTAATTTATAATGCCTAAAAAATATTGGACTAACCTCAATTACTATCAACTAATTTTAGTTACATGTATTATATTTTAAAGTAGAATTACATTTGATGTGTTTGTAAAAAATATCTTCTTATACATACCCTAGCATAACCCCTAAAATCTCCCTACATAATTAATTCATCTAAGATTTCAAAAATTTAAAATGAGTTTCCAATCTACTCCAAGATTGTGTGGTACCACTATTCTTTAGGAAGATTGTAAATTCTAACATCTCCATTGTTACCATTAAATCAATAAGAGTTATATTGACACAAACTTGATTTTAAATTAAGGACATTCAACTAGGTGAAATTTGAGCACCATGACACACTACGATAAAGGAAATGAATATCACTTGTCTATGGTCTAAATTTTTAGCTTTAAGCACATGAAAGCAACATATATTTTAAATTTGAAATGATCTAAAAATAATTAAATGTAGAATTTTTATTGTGTTTTATGTTTTTATTTAAATTTTAAATAAAGAACATTAGGTTATTTTAAAAAACTTGACACTTTTCTTTAATTATTGAAAAGGTTCAAAATATGATACCATTCTAGATAGATATATTTTAGAAAGAATATTTTTGGTTGAATATATTTTGAATAGAAATATTATCATGAAACCTATTTTATAAAAAATAAATATAACTAGAGTGCATCATTGACGATGTCCCAAACTGTACTTAAAAATGTTTCTTGATAGGTTTTAGTTTCTTGCCAATAGCATTCTAGTGTGATTTTTTTAAGTTGGAAATAGTTAAGTTACATAAATGATGTGTTTTAATGATGAATAATTTTGTATGACTTTTTAAAAAACCTGTCATAAAATGTGACAAAACTTTGGAATTTCACCCGATTGTAAATCCTTTATTAGTTCATGTAATGATGAGTTTGAGGATAAGAACCTTCTACTTAGAATGAATATTCAAGGTAACAATTTTTTTTTATCATTATTTAATGTCATTAATGTATCCTATATTGCATGATATAATATTATATCTTAATTCTCCCTAATTGGTCATTTATCCCAATTTTTACAATTATAAATAGAGGTGAGGATTCTATTTCTTTCTTTTGTCCTATATTTCTCTAGATTAAATAGTTAGGGATTCTATTAAGGAATTTTCACATGAAAAGAATAATATAAAGATTACATCCATAAGAGAATAAATCACCATAACAGTCGGCTATAAAGCACCTATACAAAAGCATGAAGGAGAAAACTAAATTACCATTATAAACATATAAACCAAAAAATAGTGAAAATATATCTAAAATTATAAATCTCACTCCCTCCAAAAACAACCATAACCAACATCATAAATATAAAGGAAATTAACAAACTCCCTAATACTAAAATCTTGAATTCTCTAGCACATTTTAATCCACTAGATATTCAACCTCTATTGCATCAAGGTTCTACTTTACATATGTCAAAATACTACCAACTATGGGATCGAGTGATGTGAACTTAATTAATGAAATAAATCCTCCCTATGCTAAGCTCTATGAATCCTATTTACAAAAAATATTATAATTTTGAAGTTGCTAGAGACCTCTACTTGACATTGACTATGAATCCCCATGAAAGTTGTCAATACCTTCCCTACATCTACACAAAAAATATGAAGAAATAATAACTTGTGATGCACTATCTTCAATTCTTCATTATCCATAGATATAAATCCTAAAGGAGTTGAATGAAATTTATTAACACCAACACTAATAATTCTATAACACATTTACCACCACCTTTTCATTAAATATCAACACCTCAATGTCCTTGAAATATGTGGGAAATAGAAAGCATATAATCTATAAACTCTAAGCCAGATTGGGATACCTACTGCCAATCACTATGAAATTCATCCTTATACAAGTGTTATAATGTATGGGACATGATTATCCAAGCTAGTATCACCCAAAACTAACTTAAAAAGTCTCAAGGTAACTATTTCATTACAAGTGAAGGTTTAATGAAATCTCTTATCCATGAGTTGAGCTCATCTTAAAGGATCATTTTCCTTCTAATATTGATGCTTGATTGTCATTATGATTATTAATCTATATCCCACCCAAAATATAAAACAATAAATTACACCAAAATACCACACTACGGAAATTTACCAATAATAAGACATAATAGTTGAAAGCCACCACATGATGTGAATTTAACAATGTTTCCATTCACACTAACAAATGTAGGGAAATTATTTATTACAATATTATCTTAATAGGTCAATATTAATATTGACTATTTCTAATACCTCAACTAAAAAACATAATATCATACTACCAAACATAAATGAAGATATGACAATAAAAGCACAACTACCAAACATAATACCCTTGTGAAGATCAACAAAGCTAGATTTAGAAAATTTTTCTTTCTCCATTTTAATGTGCTTGGTGTAGATCTCATAAAAATATTTAAAGATTTATTTGACACAATGACAACATTGACATCTCTTATATGTTTGTGTGTAATATATATACCTCATTAGTGGCAAGGAACTTACGAAGACCTTGGGACAATATTATATTTGGAATAAGAACATGATAGATAAGGAAATAATTATTGACAACATTGCTCTTGTAAGTGTAGCTACTTTTCCTCTCAAATTACTTGAATGACATGGGTTTTCTTTGATTGGTACTATTCCTGACATTGAAACTAACTTCATGATGTTGATAAAAAAATTGTAAATATTTAAGATTTTGAAAGATTTGATGAGTTTTTACAACCCATCATTGAATGTTTTGGTACTCTGTAAACCGAAGAAGAGATCCTCAATCTATTTTGTGAATATCCTCCAATCAGGATGTTCCATTAAAATATATTTCTTTGAGGTATTCTATCAAACAATTCAAATGCCTTGTTATACTTCCACATTTTGAACATCCTGCAATCATGGCATTATTTCAAACAATTATTGGAGTCATTTTTTCAAACAATTCATGGGCCTTATCTAAGCTTACACATTTTTTGTACTTTTCTACTAGGGAAGTTGCAACTAAAACATCTCACAAAATTCTTCCATCATTTATCATGTGATAGATGTCCATACCGTATTCCAAAGCTCTCATTTTCGCATAGGCTAGGATGATGTTGGCAAAGGCTGTGTTGGAATTCCATTTATCACTCCTAGGAATTTCACTTTATGTGTATGCACTGTAATTCCATGGTTGGGTATGAGGAAGCTTGGCAAGGCATTATAACTATTTGTAGAGCATTTTTACCTCTCACAAGCATTTTGAAATCATGGCTAGGGCATTTCAAACCTTGTTTGGACATCATTTCTCCATGCTTGAGTGTTTTTAGTTTTGTAGTGTAGTATACCCTCGCATTTTCACACTTGTTTGGGCCCGCCTTGATTTATTTATGCTTCTTTATGGCTTAATTGTTCCAATTTTGTGTCCACAAGCCCTCTGAATTACATCTTTTTCTTGTTAATCCCAACATTCTCCAATGCATAAATGATAATTTAATGACTCCATCTATGTGTCCCTAATTTGTGGGTTAGGACTAAAATTCCACCAAGGGCGTCTTTGTCCCCCAAAGGTCTCAGGACCCTAATTTTGTGGTATCTTGATTGGGACCCTTTTTGGTGTTTGTGCCCCAAGTTTCATGGCTTGGGACTATGATGCCACCTAGGGCATCTTAGTCCTCCTTGAGTTATTTTTGGGAATTAATTTCAAATTATAGCAAGATTTAGCCTCATCTATTTAATGAATTAATATGTCAGCTTGGTGTGATGTACTTTTAGGATGTTAAGCATAAGTAAGTATAAATACAAGGTTCCCTCCCTCATTTTTTATCCTAATAAATCTATCAAGCAATCTAAGAAATTAATTCTTTTGTGAGAGCATTCAAGAACATATTTATCAAGCATTTGAAGCCATAATCAAGATTCAAGCATCATATCAAAGAGATTCTTGCATCATGTGTGTTGTTGTGCCAAAATTTGTGATGTATGGTTTTGATTCAAGTAAAGCAATTCAAGATCATTCCTTTGGTTCAAGATCCATATCCATTGCAGCCATTGCACACAAGTTTTTAGACTTTATAGGGGTTTGGTGAGTTGTAGCATTGCATGTTGTTCATTCACCATTTCCTTCATTATTTCTATTTCATTTCAAGGTTTAATTACCAACAAGGGGTTTGACCAAGGCAAACCCCAATTCACTAACAAACAACAAGTTTTTCTCATCTTGCATATTTGTGATTGCAGATCTAGGTTGAAGTCTTGAAGATCACTTGGAGTGTAAAGTTGTACAAGTTGCAAAGTTGCATTACAAAGTTTTCATCTTCACAAAAACTCACCTATAGGCTGAATTCAAAAGTTTCACAATCTAGGATCAGAAAGGAAGCAAGTGCACACCTTGGAGCTCAGGATCACATTCATAAATTCCAAAAATTTAGAAAGAGACTTTAGAATATGCCACGTTGGGAATCTTAGTCCTCCCAAGCATATTTTTTAGAGATTACTTCAGATCTGGTTCTGACATCTGAAGACTCTACATGTGCTCCGAAAAATAGCAACGAGACTAATACACTATCCTAGGCATCTTAGTCCTCCGTAGCACTTTTTGGTAGCTTCTTCACATTTCCATAATCCTCACAACATATCAAAACTTCCCAAGTACACACATACTATCTTTATGTTGCATAATTTCATTATTTTCATCCATCATTTAGCTTTCATTTCTAATTCTAGGTCATTTTGCATATCACAGTGTGTTTTCCAATATTTTCTTTTCCAAGCATTTGCTTGGTGGTGAACTCCTTTAAAGTTAAGAAAGCCCCCTCCTAGGTCCTCCTCATTGTGAATTTACTCACCTTGTGAGGTTGTTAGTCAATCCAATTAGGACTCCTAGGACATTATTGAATGATTAGTGGAGAAAGAGTGATATTCCAATATCCATTTTTCCTATTAATCATTTTGGTGAACTTGAATTTTAAGCATTGATTTATGGTTTGGATTCATTTAAAGTTCTTAGATCTATATTGCATTTATTATTGCATTGCATCTTGCATTAGTGAAAGTGCATATAGGTTGCATCTTTACTTTATTGCACCATTACGTTTCATTAAAAAATTGAAAAGTGCATTGTTCTTCATCTTTATTGCATTTACAAACATTTGTATTGCATTCAAAAGTGAAAAAAAAAATTGCATTATTGCATTCAATTTCTTTTTCCTAGTTACTTAAATGCTTACACTTATTTGCAATTTTTTTTGTTTCTGAACATCAATATTTTGCATAGGAAATTTGTAAACACTGTTGACATTCTAGAATTCACTATTTTTCTGCAAAAATCTTCTACTGGGACTAAAATTCCATTCTTGGTGTCTCAGTCCTCAGGATTTTTGCCTCAAAAGTCTCTCTCTACTGTTTGTTGTTAGTTTCAATCCCTAAAACTTTAGAATCTCACTAGGAGGACCAAGACACCCTTCTTGGCATCTTAGTCGCTATTAACTTTGATTCTCCAATTTTTAGAACTTGAAATTTCTTTTCTATGTTTCTATAAGCTGCCTTTAGTTTTTTGTTTTAGTTTCTAGAATTGTTGTTATTCCAATTTCCTTCATTTCAAGTGTAATTGCAAGCATAGGATATTGTGTTCATTGCACTTCCTATGGTTTATTCCTTGTATGAGATGTAGTACTTGGTTTCCTACTGCTAATACTATGGTTAGAGGAAGTGTGAGACTCATCGCATCTCGGTGCGATAAGACACTCATTGTGGATCTTGGGTTATCAAGCTCTCTTACTTCTGGTGTTGGAACTTTTTCACTAGGTATGGACCATACCTTTGACACCTATTTTTCTATGCCTACCTTACCTACAAGTGTTGTTCTAAGTGTCCAAACAATGGTTGATCATATTCCTCAAGAAAACACAATGAAAATGCATGAAGAGTTAGCTCATTTACAAGATAGTGTAAGTACTGAAAACATTTCAAACACTGTTATACCTACCATAGATAACCTTCACCACATGATGGAAAATGATGAGGGACTAGAAGTCATCCATAACATAACTCGAATATTTGAAAAACATATTCCTTCCACCACTAGTGGTGCTCAAGCTTCAAACAACATGCAAAACCAAGGAGGAAGTCAAAATCCTCCCTCTTTAACCATAACAATTCCCACTTATATCAATCCTCAAATGACCACAACAATGCAACCAACTAGTAGCATCCTTCCTACCTTGACTAATTCCACTAGTGCTCCTTATACCTATGTGGCATCCAACCTTATATCTCCTCCCATAAGCAATCCATTCATTATTCCTTCCAACACATACATACCACCACCATATTCCTCTCCATCACACTACAAGCAATGATCCTATCATTAACCATCTCTTACAAATTCTTTCATCCATTCAATGCCAAGTTTCCACCATAAATAAAAATAAAAATGGTCCACCTTCATACTATGTCAAGAGCAACCCACTATCCTTTGAGATATTAAGAACTTCGATGCCACAAGGTATAGAGGTCCCTAGATTTGAGAAATATGGAGGAAAGGGAGATCCTGCTAATCATGTTAATTCCTTTATTACTTTGTGTAGTGACTTTATCCTTGAAGACAAACTTTTAGCTAAACTTTTTCCTTGATCCTTGAAAGAAATTTCCTTGGATTGGTTTTCTGCATTACCAAATAACTCAATTCATTCATTCAATGAAATTTTTGAGGCCTTGATTAACTATTTCCAAGTGCACAAGGTTCCTAAAATGACATTGGCTGATTTGATGAGATGCAATCAAAATGAGGGTGAAAAAGTCACTGACTTTATTTCATGCTACCAATTGCTTTATTCCCAAATAAGTTTGAAGATTTCCAATTCCCAACTTGAAAATATGTTCATAGAAAACTGGGTATGTGCAGGATCATGATGGGCCAAAAAGTGGCAATATGATGGGTATTTGTAGGGTATGTGGCTGACAACCTTTTTTTACCCAAAATTGATGAAATGAAAAGGGTTTTTAAAGGAGAATCTCAGCTTTCCACCAATATAAATTATGCTTTACTTTGAATTTAATAAATAATTATTATTCAATTTCTATTTGAATTACGACTAAAGTCCTGATTGATAGGCTAATTGAAAACATCATATAGCTTTAAATGGTATCACATTTTTGGAATCCAAAACATGCATCACATTATATGCTTCACATACTATAGGATTAAAAAAGAAAAAATAATTTCATGAATTTTTGACCAAGTTAAGGTGGTCACATAATGATTTTTTTATGTTTTTAAAAGTTGTAATGTAAAAATTTCATAATTAATTATTTACTTGGAAAAAAAATACAAAAAATATGCATCACATCCGAACATGATGCTCTACTTAATTCTAAAATCTTATAAAAGAAAGTTATCATTTTATTGTGGTTAGGGTGGTCGACAGACACCTACTTCTTATTTTTTCCCTAAAATTTAAGTACACTGCATTGAAATTTCAAATTTTCACCAAATAGATTTTTTTCTAAAAGGAATAAACCTAGTAGTTTAGAAACCACATTAAATTTTGTACATATTATATTCTTACATATTTTTGAAATAATATAGATAACTTATTCTATTTTTTGCGTAAAGTTGTCTAACTCTTTTTTTTTTGAATTTTTTGCCACTTAAGGGCCTGTTTTTTCCATGATGATCCTGCACATACCCAACTTACAAAGCAAGATAAGGGATAATCTCACCATGATGAAATTCCCCTCCTTCATGCATTTATGCACTTCCCTTCAAGACTATCAAAATTTTGTAACTAGTAGTGAACCAAAACCCACCCCCACTCATCCTAAAAAGTCTGAAGCTTCAAACCAAAACAATTACCAACCTTTCAGAAGACAATTTTTTTTCCTTCAACTAAATTCCACCTCTCAACCTACCCAACTAGTTGATACCCAAGTAGCCACTATAAAGAAGAGTAACCCTTATATCTTTGGGGATCCGAAAAGGTAATTTACACCCTTACCTAACACACTTCACAACATTATGACCCAACACTTAAACAAAAACATTCTTACCATACCTTCGGTCTGACCTCTTGATGCTAGCAAGCCATTACCTATGAGCTTTAGACACAATGCCTATTGTGATTATCACCAACAAAAGGGACATGATACAGAGCATGACAAGTGTATTAAACATCTTGTGCAAGACCTTATTGATTCTAATCATATCCAAATTGAAGATGTAAATGACAAAGGTAATAAGTTTGTGGCTCCTCCCAACAAAAACTTGCAAATATTTACCAATCCCATGCCCAACCATAATATTTCATTTGTTAAGGCTAGTGAAACTAAGCCCGATGTGATGAATGTTGACATGGATGATGAAAATATGAGCAATCATGAACAAAATCCTATGGATGATGATGAACAGAGTCCTATGGATACTAATGAACAAAGTCCTATTGATACAATGATAGGAGTGGTTGACATTGAGCCTCATAAACAAAAAACCATTGACATTACTTTCTCTTCAAAAGAAGCAATTAAACATGCACCTAATGGTCCTCTTTACATAGCTAGCAGAATCAATAACAAGCCCCCCCTGGGATTTTAATCGATCCCTTCTATGGAGAGAATGTGATCACAGAAGAACTTTTATATGTGCATGAACTTACTCAAGATAGATATGATAAACCAAAAGCATGGATTAAAATGCATCATGGTTTTTCTCATGCTACGATGGGCTCGATCACACTCCCTTTACAGGTAGGACTGAAGAAATCAAATGTATCATTCTCTATCATATCTAATTTGGACCAATTTCATGTGAAGTTAGGATAAAAATGGCTTCGCTCCATGAATGTGGTCCCATCTGTTGTCCATAAGTGTTTAAATTTTCTAGTTAGCAATGAAATATTCATAGTGAACCATAGTGACTTTAGACCTCCATCTTCCCATGGAAATTTCTTTTTAGATTATTTTTGGCCTGAACTGATGGAACCTATAAGACCCCATGAAGACTTTATTTTCCTATCCTACCAAAAATTAAAAGAAAAATGCATATCCAAGCTATCCCTTGAAAACTTGCCTCCACCCATTATTGAACCTCTACCCATGCTTGAACTTCCACCACGTAAAGAAAAAAATGTTGAGCCTAAAGTCCCTCCAACAAACCAAGACCTATCCATGAAAAATCCCTTACCTATTTCCTACAAGAGACCTAGAGAAAACCACACAAGTCCTAATCCGCCTCCTAAGAAAATTTATAAAGCATTGGAAAGAGAAATTGGTTGAACAAACTTCTATGGTTTCTTTCGTTCTTCCCTCACATGAAGAAATGAAACCTATGGTTGGAAAACCCGTTCCTACACAAATACAACTTGAAAACAATAATAAAAGAAACCACAATGCTAGAAAGTGTAGACGTAGGTGTCGTGCTATTGCTTGAAAGATGAGTGATGAGAACAACATTGAAATTCAAAATCTGCACTTGACCGAAGCAATAAATGATGACCCTCCCCTTTTACTAGAACAAATAGAAGCTATGTCTCCATGACAATAAGGACCAACATCTTCTATGGATATTATTATTCATCCTCATGTTGTGGTTAACTTGGATGATGATGAGGAAATAACTAAAATTGACGAGGAACTACATAATGAATTGAATTTGTTGTTTTCCTCTTCTATGAGCTAAAACAACAATAACTAGGGTGATCCTCCTAAATCAAGTGATTCACCATGTGTTGAACCTGGTGATTCTCCTAGTACAACACTAGATGTTGTCCCTCACACTAGTGATTTGCATTCTACATATGCTGAACTAGACTAGGATGCGAATGACCTACTAGATGGTTCACTCGCATGTGCTTTACTAGTATTTTATCTTATCTTTTTCTTTTTCTTTCCTTTTCGCTTTCTTTTTCTTTTTATTGCAAGTGTGTAATGTGATCCCTCATGATGTTTTGTTTGATGTTTCTCTCTATGTACATTCCTCTATTTGTACCTTCATTCTTCTTATGTCATATACTTTTACCTTTTCCTTGATCTTTTATCTTTTCTTTCTTTTCATTTTTCTTGTGTTTTCCTTTTGGGGATGACACAAGGCATCAAGACATCCATGTCTCCTTCATGTTGACCCAAAAGATTTTTCATTATCTTTTCTTTGCCTTTCAATTTTCCTTTTCATTTTTCTTGTGTTTTCCTTTTGGGGATGATGCAAGGTGTTGAGACACCCTATGTCTCTTCCATGTTGACCCAAAAGGATTTATTTTTCTTTGTTTTTTCTCTCTTTGTGTCATTCTTCCATTTCTATGTGTATTTGGGGAATGATGATAGTTCTGAGCTCTCTAATATTATTGTAGCAAAGACAGATACTAACCCTGAATCCATAGATCCCTTATGTGTTCTGGGGGGAAACCCTCTTTTATTTTTTTATGTTTTGGCTAATTTAAAGTAATTTCTCATGGTATGGTGTTAGAAATTTCTTTAAAGTGGGGTAATACATTGGCATTATTTTGGCATGATTTCATTTGCATTTTTTTTTCTTTTCATGTTCTTTGATGCAATTTTCTTATTTCACGGGATGTGTTCTTTTTCTCTTTGTGGTGAAATTGGGAGTAATGTCCTTTAAGAGCATGACCTATCTTAGCATATTATATTCCCCTTAGTGGTGATACAACACACCGCATCCCTTAAGTGGCGAATCTTTTATCCATGTGAGCATGCATTTTTGTACCTTATTATTGTCATGGAGGTATGACTTTGATATGTTCCCCTAGGGCTCACCTAGTGGACACCCAACTTCACTAGCCCATGTGAGCATGAATTTTTATACCTTATTAAATTCATGGAGGTATGGATTTGATATGGTCCCCTGGGGCTCACCTAGTGAACACCTAGCTTCAATAGCTCATGTGAGCATGCATTTTTGTACCTTATTAAATTCATGGAGGTATGGATTTGATATGGTCCCCTGGGGCTCACCAAGTGAACACCTAGCTTCACTAGCTTGTGTGAACATTCCTTTTTGTACCTTATTAAAGTCATGGAGGTGTGGATTTGATATGGTCCCCTAGGGTTCACGTAGTGAACACCTAGATTCACTAGCCCATGTGAGAATGCATTTTTCTACCTTATTAAAGTTATGGAGGTATTGCTTTGATATGGTCCCTTGGGGATTACCTAGTGGACACCTATTTTCACTAGCCCTTGTGAGGTTGTGTTTTGTTTGCATAGTGGATAACAAGTTCCACTTGTAAACTTTCTTTTTGGACAAACAACCTAGACCCAGTCCACCACATTGGATAGCCAATCGAAGCTTGATCCATTGCAGTTTTCCTCTTTCTTATGCCTTTTCCTTGACTTTGATGGTGTATGTTTGCAATCTAGTTACGACTTCATATATCATTGGAAAGTGTGTTCCTTTGTGCCTATGTTGGTTTTCCATAGGATCTTATCCTGGGGGTTTCGTGACTCTCTTGATTATTTTCATCCTATCTTACTAGCATTTGTACATTTGAACCTCTCTTGATTGTGTGGTTGGCAACTTTAGTGTGATTTTGAATCAAATTCATTCTCTCACTAAAGTGGGGGCTAAATGTAGTGTAGTAAAATCCATACCCTTGCATTTTCACAATTGTTTGGGCTTGCCTCGCTTTATTTATGCTTCTTTATGGCTTAATTGGTCCTATTTTGTGTCCAAAAGCCCTATGAATTAAATCTTTTTTTGGTTAATCCCAATGTTCTCCAATGCATAAATTATAATTTAATGACTCCATCTATGTGTCCCTAATTTTTTTATTTGGACTAAAATACCACCAAGAGCATCTTTGTCCCTCAAAGGTCTTAGGACCTTGATTTTGAGGTATCTTGATTGGAATGCCAAAACCATTTTTATAGGTGGTTTATGCCCCAAGTTTTCTAATGATTTGCTTGGGGCTAAGATGCTCACCACTAGACAACACCCTTAGTCCTTGAGTCATTTTCAGGAATTTCAAATTCTAGTGAGATTTAGCCTCCTTTATTTAATGAATTGATATGTTGGCTTGGTATGATGTAATTTTAGGATGTTAAGCATAAGTATAAATACAAGGTTCCCTCTCTCACTTTTTATCCTAAGCAATCTATCAAGCAATCTAAGCAATTAAGCCTTTTTTGAGGGCATTTAAGAGCGGATCTATCAAGCATTTCAAGCCATCATCAAGATTCAAGCATCATATCCAAGAGCTTCCAGCATCATGTGTGTTGTTGTGCTAGCATTTGTGATGTAGGGTTTTGATTGAACCAAAGCAATTCAATATCATTCCTTTGGTTCAAGATCCATATCCATTGCATCCATTGCACACAAGTTTGCATACTTTACAAGGGTTTGGTGAGTTGTAGCATTGCATGTTTTTCATTCACCATTTCCTTCATTATTTCTATTTCATTTCAAGGTTTAATTACCAACAAGGGGTTTGACTAGGGAAAACCCCCATTCACTAACAAACAACACGTTTTTTCCATCTTGCATATTTGTGATTGTAGATCTAGGTTGAAGTCTTGAAGATCATTTGGAACTTGAAAAGTTGCATTACAAAGTTGTCATCTTCATAGAAACGCACTTACAAGTTGAATTCATAAGTTTCAAACCTTGAAATCGAAAAGGAAGCAAGTGTAGACCTTGGAGCTCAAGATCACATTCAAAAATTCCAAAAATTTAGAAAGAGACTTTAGAATACACCACATTGGGAATCTTAGTCCTAGCAAGCATATTTTTTAGAGATTACTTTAGATCCAATTCTGACATTTGAAGACTCTACATCTACCCCGAAAAATAGCAACGGGACTAATACGCCATGCTAGGCATCTTAGTCCACCATAGCACTTTTTGGCAGCTTCCTCACATTTCTAGAATACTCACAACATTTCCAAACTTCCCAAGTACACACATACTATATTTTTTTTGCATAATTTCATTATTTGCATCCTTAATTTAGCTTGCATTCCTAATTCTAGGTCATTTTGCATATCACAGTGTGTTTTCCAACATTTTATTTTCCAAGCATTTTCTTGGTGGTGAAACCCTTTAAAGTTAAGAAATCCCCCTCATAGGTCCTCCTCATTGTGAATTGACTCACCTTGTGAGGTTGTTAGTTAATCCAATTAGGACTCCTAGGACATTATTGAGTGATTAGTGGAGAAAGAGTGATATTCACATATCCATTTTTCCTATTAATCAAGTTTGTGTAGGGAATTTTTTACATTCACGAGGCATTCTCCTTCATTACTATATGTCTTAAGCATTACACACTAAAGAATGGGGGAAAGAATTTATGCAATCAATTTTTTACGGGCATCCACCGTACTCCTGTGTGGGAACAAGTTTGAATTCAAACATAACATCTATTATTATTTGAACAGGAATGGACGTTAGACCAAAGGTTGGTCCCACATCCACCTAAGCAGTCAAAGCTTAGTGTGTGATGTTTAAACTGAGCCCTAAATTAATGGCATAGTCTCAACAAAATTAGATGTGTTGCCCACATGGGTAGTGACCAAGATACTGATCGATTAATTGCAAAATATACAAGTCAAATTATGTGAAAGGTGTTAGCAAAAATTAACAACTTTATGTGGATAAATGATGTTTCTTGCATGGATACTTAGCAACTTCCCGTGGTTAACTATTGTTACTTTATTTAATTGTAAGCTAACTAATGAATCTCTCTAATTTTTCCTTAAATGCCCCTTCTTTTCATTCTTAGATAATTTTCATGCTTTGTTTGATAAGCTTTCTTAGATAAGCTTTCTTTCTTAAATATTTTTTTTTGTTTTATTGCATAGGCTAACTCCAATTGAACTCCATGCTTTATGTGAGATCCTGGGTTATCTCATACTTTTCCTTGCTCAATATAAAGCAATGGCTCTTTGTATATCTTTAATTAATCTCCAGTCTCATTTGCTATATAGAATACAATTTATTCTAGCATATTTTTCTATCATGCTTTCCTAATATTTTATTGTGCAATTTGTGTAATTTGCAACTTAGCTCTAGAGTATGCCTAAAAATTCTCACATGGTATCAGAGCTTAGGCTAGTTTGAGTTCCAATTCATTTTATATTGCAGGGCTGAAAATCATGGACATAGATGTGAACATTTATTTGTGTTTCAACTATTTCCTTTTTGCATGCATTAGGTTTGCATTTTATTTTTGATCTTTGCACATCATTTTAATTCTAGATAATTTTTCAATAAACTCTTGTTTCATAGATTTCAAAGTTGTGCCAGTTTGTGAGTTTTCAAGTGTTCCTTGGCATCGGATCTATTGTTGATTTATCATGATTCCAACTTGAGTCGTTCAGTGGCTCTAATATGGTTTCTAGCAAATAGAGTATCTTTCCATGCTTGTTGGATTAAGGATTCTAGTGTTACTCCAAAAGTGTGCTTCCAGTGCTTCTTTGCAATAGATTATATCATTATGCAGGGGGTTGTATGGCTTCAGCTATCATCCTTTGTGTGGATGTACATTGATTAGATTTTTAATGGATATCATTATTGTACCTTTTGTAGACACCTAAAAATGACCTAGGCCTGCAAGCTTCATTTTTACCACTTTGAACATCCTAGCATAATTATGACATTTAATTATGTCTTTGGTCCACATTTGACTATTGATTAAATAATTCATAATTATTTAATTAATTAATGTCTTTATATTCTTCATGATTATTAAATAAATAAATTTTATTTATTTATTAAATACGTCATTAATTGTCTACGTCTTCCCTTAATTAAATAAATTTCTTAATTTATTTAATTACCCTTCATCATATATTTCTTCCTGATTATTAAATAAATCAATTACATTTATTTATTTAATATGTCACTAATTGTCATAATTAAAGGAATGATTAATTTATTTAATTAATTAATCTTGTCTACTAAATTAAATAATTATATTTAATTATTTAATTGTCAAAATTAATATTCCTCTCATTTTAAATAAATGAAATTATTTCAAATGTCATCACTTTCTTAATTGTCAGTCCATTTTGGTAAATAATCAAAAAGATTATTTATTGTCTCACAAAATCATTATTTTGAATTAATTTAATTCAAAATAGTAACTAATCTTCCAAAAATCAAGTAATCGGGCAGATTCTTGATTTTCCAAATCCGATCTTCAGTCCAACTCTTATCTTCTTGATTTTTTGAATCTCACAAATCAGGCACTCTTTATCTTCTTGATTTTTAAAAATCTGTATTTTCTAAATTGATTATCTCATTTATTCTCCACCGTCGATTCGATATTCTTAGATGAAATCTTGACCGCTCACTTAAGGATTTTTCCCTAACCCTGATTAGGGATTCTCAGATTTAATCTGGACCTCTCATTTTAGGTCTTAGTCATGAATTAATCTCACCCGTCCATACAAAATGACATTTTCTATAAAATGCCATTTTCCTCTCATTTCTAGATTACACACATAGATTACAATATTCTGGCATATTAATACTTAATTAATTTGGCATTTTAGAGTCATTTTTATCATAGTCATTTAGGCATAGACATTAGGCATTTGTGCAAATCCTTCAAAGCTTGGTGTAGGACATAGACATTTATTTGCAGATTACTCACTCATCAAATCTGAGGGCAACACGACAAATCAACAAGTTAGAAGGTACTATCAAGGTGAATCATGAAAACTCATGCAAATCAAAGGTATAATTGTACTTGTTTTCATTGTTCTTGATAGGATCTTTGGATTACATGCTTTATGTGTTAGTTTATCTCACACTCTAATCCAAAAATAAATCCATTGATACACCTTTTAGTTAGGAGGTTTTCCCACCAGATTTCTCCTTTCATCTTTGTAATTAGGTACCTAACATGGCCTTGTAGCTGAGACCCATTCATGTTTTCATGCATCCATCCTTGGTTACTGTCTCCTTAGTTAGACTTAAAGAGGGGTGTTAGTGCAAATTAACTTCATGTGGATAAATGTTGTTTCCTTTGGATACTTAGCAACTTCCTGTGGATAACTATTGTTGCTTTATTTGACTATAAGCTAACTAAGTGTTGGTTTGTTTTTACTACTAACCAGGTTGGTCTTCTAATCTACCTATGGAATTTCCAATTCCAATCAAGGGAAGCTCAAAGGACCTAGACCAACTGATGAGGACTTTAAAAAACCTCCTACACTTTGGGCTCTGCAAGACCTGGGAGGGTGATCCCTTTAGCAATATCAAAAAATTAAAACACATACATAACAAAATATTGCTTAATAGATCATCTCATTTAATATCTCAAAATAATAGGATAATACTGAAGAGAATTGGTTGTTCATCAGTAATATCAACTATTTGGAGCATGAGATAACTACAACACCTAGGGACTTAAAATGATTTTGAATTTATAAAATGTTTCTGAGATGCACTAAGCTGCAAGATAAATCAGTGCCTAATTTTGGGCCATGGAGTCAAACACATAAAAAGAATTCATCAACAAATAAAATTCAACCAGTGGATTTAAATTGTTAATGCCTTGCATCAACTGTTATTGTCTTACACCAACAATCCCACTCCTATTATCACTCAAATTCTCCTTACCAAATCCAACTTGCACACTTGAAATCACTATTATCTGCTTAAAGCATTTAACAATTTCCTTGAAATAGACCTATAAACAAATAACACAATCTCATGAAATTTGAGATGACAAACTCAAATATACTTTGTAAATTATTGAATTCATATGATTAAACTATACAATTATGGAGACAATTTGAAGATATTCATGAATGTGTACACACTTTCATGATTTATTTGCACAAATTGGTTGTATTTGCTCATAAAATCAAAAATTATAGCTTACAGACTCAATATAACTTAGAATTTACAATTCTCTATCTACCCTAGCCTCATACAAAACCCCAGAACCTAGAACTTAATCTCTGACCCTTGAATAATGAGAAGAGAAGATTCAAAAGAAGCCTTAAGATCAATCTGATCCGTAGATGCAATCTGGAAAATTCTCTCTCATTGATCAACAAATTTTCTCAAAGCATCTATCATCTCTCTTCCAACTAAATTTACCTCTTCATTTTCCTTTGTTGTATGTTGTGAAGCAATAGAAAATTCTGCCATGTGGAGAAATTCCATCTATCACTTAGCTGCCTGAAAATACCTTAGCCTGTTTGCCCATGAAAATTTCATTTCCTGCCCCTATTCTTTGGCATACTACTTTCGTCATATATTAAAGTTTCAAACTTTAATATTAAGCCTTTTGATTTCATTTAACTCCCAACACAATTAACATTTTATATTTATAAAGTGAATATTAAATTCACTTCTCTCATATTCCTTTTACATTACCTATGTTTATTTTCACGTCTAGCTCACATTTTATTCACCCAACACATTTGAAACATTTCCCCTCAGGAAATTTAATAAAAGGCCTTTAATATTTTACCATCCGGAAGAGTTCCCTCGGGCCCCACCATTCAAAATATTTCATCACCGGTTTGAGTAAATATATTATTCACTTCTTCCATGTTTTAATATTTACCTTTATATTTGCACCTTTCACCTGTGCACCTTACATTTTAAATAATATTAAAATGTGGAAGCCTTCCATTTTACTTGGCAATGAAACAATATTCAAAGCAAAAATTGATCGGGCCACTTCACATTTTTTGCATTTTGTTTTCCATACGGGCCCACCTCTTATTCATGTGCTTTCATTTCTTTTAAAAATTCCATCGGCCCTGTTTTTTACATTAAATGTTTTGCTTCGATAAAACAAATGAAACATTTAAAATATTATATTCACTCCTCTTAAAGCTCTTTTCCTGTGCACACGGAAGATTTCACCCAAGCCTGCCATAGCCATGTGGCACTAGCTCATTATGTTGTGATCAATAAAGAGTGGGCATCTCTCAATCACGATATGGCGAGCAATGCCTGAGATTATGTTGCATCTGATCCTTTTTTTTCCACTGTAGATTTCATCTTTAATTCCTTCATCTCACATTTCACATAATAAAGTCCTTTAAAAATTTTACTTCAAGTCCCTTTATTAAAAGTATCTCCATTTAAAATAATAAAAATTTCCACACAGTTTGTTATTGGGCTAGCTCATTAAATATTTCCTCTTGAAATTTTCTTTTAAACTTTCATCAGGAAAATTAAAAACATTTAAATCATAAAAATATTGGGCCTCTTTTAAAACCTTCACCCATGCACGAGACTTCACCTGGACCCACACCTACCACATGGCAGAAGCTCGCAATCTCGCAAAAATTAACCGGTGTGCAAATTGAGATTGTGATTTGGTGGGGGACGGTTGAGATTTGGCTGGAGTTTATCCCTCAATCTCCACCATTGATCTCCTTTCTTGCTTATTTTTCCACATTTTTACCCTAATTTCTCCATTTTCCGTGCATTCCTCTCTGTAACTCATTCGATGGTGGAAATTTCCTCTGGCATCCATTGCATTCATCGATGCCCTCTTCAATATATTCAATGCTCATATCAAATCCTTCAAGTGAAGTCATATCAGTGGCCTCCATTTCTCACACCTTTGTAACAAATGCATTTTTAGTTTCTTTTGCAAATGGGGCATTCCCTCTGAACTGATGATGGCTCGAGCCCCTCATTCATGGCTGTTTTAACAGTGCCAAATGCATTCATGTGGGAGTTTCAAAGGATTTTCAACACAAATCCACTTTTTGCACAATGCATTCTATAGAGCCTCTTCCTGTTGCTTTGATGGATGCCCACATCCCCATTCGGCATGGCCTAATCAAAATATTCTGAGGTCTTTTCAACACCCATCGTGAATATCCTACTCCCATTGCATTTTCATCCTCATGCCATAGCCTGGTGTTTTCATCTTAGCAGGCTAGATGGCATTCCATCTGAATATGCTCGAACCCTCCTACATCTGTAATGAAGGTTTCTTTGTTTGACAATGGTGGCCTCCATTTATTTCCATTTTGTGTTTTGATGGATGTCCATTTGTTGTTTTAATGTGTGCCCTTCCAACAGTGAAATGGCATTGGATTCTTTTTAGTTTGCATTTACTTGAAAAATTTCTAAGCTCTACATGAATCGGCCCTTGTGGTTTCTCTGAAGATGATGGACTTTGTTCCATTCCAATGCATTACCTCAATTAGAATCTTCTCTTTTAGTGCAAGGGTTGCCTCCTTCAATCCCCTTGTGCTTTTATCAAAATGTTGGTTGCGCCCATCATTCTTGTTTGTATATGATACCTTTACTGTCCTCCATTGAGCTCTTTGAACACCAATTGCAGTTGTTTTGAAAGTTCCCAAAGATTTTTTTAAATAAACCCAATCCCTACTATGCCAAGACTCACACTTTATTCCTCTCTTTGGTGCGTGCCTCCTTGCATTTGATTGAAGGTTACCAAATTGCCTTCAACAGAACCATTTCATGTACCCATTGCTTGCTTTGATGGAGGTCCATACCACTAGCTCAAACTATGCCCCCCTCTATTCTTCCTTGTGCACTTTGTTTTAAAATTTTCTAAAGCATCCATTTGGTGTGTATCCAGCAATACTCGCATTCCCTTCTTTATAGGTTGTGTAGAAAGTTTTAAAAAATGCCCCAATAATCTTCTTTGATGGATGTCCATACTACAAATGTGTTGCCCCTTCTCCATTCCATGCACAAGAAACATGTTGGTTGTGTTTTCCTTTTAGTTTTAAAAAACATTTTCAACAAATGCATTTTCTGTAATATATGCGAGGAGTGGCATCTTATCCTAGTAGCTGCATTTTGTTAGACATTCATGCCCTCATCATGCACACGGGTTTTATAGCTTTCCAGGAAATTTTCAATAACTCATCTTTGTGTATACTCCACAATGAATGCTCTGTTATAGCCATGGCATTCTCATTGATTCAATACACCAAAATTTCACAATGGAGATTGAGCTCTTTGCACTATTTTTCTCAAAACCATTCATTGGTGCTCAGCCTCATGTCACCCAATATATAGAGAGCAAATGATAAGATTTATCCCCTTTGATGGGCGTCCACCTTTCAATCTAATGTGGAGGCTGCCATTCAATGTTTCTTGTAGGAGCTCCTTTATTCCTATAGCAAAATCTATCTTGCAATATTTAAATAACTCCTATAGCTGGTACAATGGAGCTTTTGTAGCAAAATACTCCCTCTCTTTGAATCAGATGTATCTTTGCATCAATCTCATGGTGAGCAAACTCCTAACACACAACCATCAAATTGAAAACAAATAATACCTATTACTATTTATTTTCTCCTTATAACTATAAAATGAAGAGCAATGAACTTGATGTAGCTGATTTGGGTTATTCATTTTGAAGTTGCTTATTAGTAACATGTAAATATTCAAATCACCCAAGCAAGATTAAATGGAGTTGTGACTTTGTTCCATGGTGGCATAAAAGTGAACTATCACCTTGAAACTATATAGAGTCCTTCTTTTATTGAGGTCTGGTTGCCAACACATTTTCTTAGAGTCCACATTTCTTGGATTATAGTATCAACATGATCAACAAGAGCATGTCGGGTCCACAAATGGACCTGGCTAAAAAAAAATGTTTCTAAACAACTTACATGCTCAAATTGATCCGTGACATTTTCTGAGTGCATTTGAAGTGAAAAGATGAACTGGGTTGCCATTAAAACTTGCTTTTGGGTACTTTTGAAAAATGGTGAAAACTGGCCAGATAGGCTCTGGAATCAGCCTTGAAAACTAGGCAAATGATCTCGTGAAGCTATAAGAAATTACAGACTTGTAGACATTGATCTAGAGATTTGAATGCATTAAATGGTTTGGAAAAATAGATCACGGGGAAAAAGTTATTCAACCTCAAAGTTTCCCTCTCGGACTTTTCTGCAAATGTAGCTATTCTAATCCAATTAAAACACACGAGATCACCCTATTGCAAAAATATCAAATCAACTCTTGAGAAGCTTCCACTAGACATAGTAGATCATTTAGGTGCAATGAGCACATGTGCAAGAGGAAGTATCTTTAATCATTGTTGAGGAAATGTTATTGATGCTCGAAGTTGACCTCTTAGAAAAGTTTATGGAAAAAAAAATGCAAAACTGAAGAAATTTCATTTGGTTTTGATTTGTTAAAATAACCAGTCAAATAAATGACCCTGAAACCGACGTGACTCAAATTTGATGTGGAGCCGACAATGTTTTGCGTGACGTCATCAGTTTTAGATGAGGCTCGATGGGGCAGCTTTGTGAAAAGTTTGCACCAAGCAATAATGAAAATTGACAAAACCCTCTAACTTTGATTTTTTCAGGGCATGAGTAGAACTCATTTGTGTGAAATTTGAATAATTGACATGTGGTGCATATGGCCACGACAGGTGTGTATATACAAAAGCTTTTCTTGGGAAATGAAGTAGGGTTTCAGTATGAGCCGCTAGAAGTGGGGGTGATTCAAGTGATAGAGATTCATCAAGTGCCTTGAGAGAGTGGGAGAAAAAGTTCTATGTTCAGGGCATCTCAAATTTGTGAAATTTAAGAGTCCCAACAGTGGCTCTAACTGGGGATGTATGCCCCCTATGGGCACATCAAGATTCCAGATCTTTGGGGAGTAGACCAAATGTTGAGTCCATCAGGTTTCCTCAAACTGCTCCTTTATTCAACCTTTATTTTTTCAACTTCATCTGGTGACCCCAGGCCACCAAATGAAAAAGGGGAGTCATCATTTACCTCTGTCAAACATAATTCTACAAAAAGTGTTGATCTCCCTAAATTTGTGCTTGCATTTGTCAAACCATAACAACATTGGTGATTGCACTTCTGCAAACACAAGTATCAGGCTACCTTTGTGCAAGTGAGAACTTGCTCTTTATTTAGCTTTTTCATCAAGTGGCAACCAAATAAAATAGTCCACATCACTACCACTCTCTTTTTTTTCTACTTTTGTATCAAGTAGAAACATGAGAGGATAGTGATCAAGACTACATTCACTAACCCTCTCATAATGATCATGCTTAGAGGAGATAGCACAGCTGAAAAATAACATGCAATCCTCTTGTGCATTGAGCAAAGATTGCTCATGCATATGTGTCTGCTCCAACTAAAATGCATCACTGGTTAGCTTGTCCTCATCCCAGCAACACAACCCTAACACATTGCCATGTGTTTCGAGATTCTAAAAGTTAGGTTTATTAACACCCACAATACCTTCATCTCCATTCAAATCATGGCATTCAAAAGAAATGCCAACATCCCAACCAATGTTCTCCACCTCAAGTTCATAGACAAGATCATCAGCATTCAATATGTTATGACAAAGGGAAATTTCAAGTACAGGTTCATGTGAATCAGAACATTCATTTGCAACAAATTCATCATAGTGAGTGTCAAAGACACATTCAACAATGCAAGGTGTATCAAAATCAACATCATCTCTTGTTGCTTCAACATGAAAATCTGAAACATACTGCTCATGAGAGGAAATATGAATTGCAGATCCAGAAAAAAGGTCCTCATATGCATCTATATGATAGACACAATCACGTTGTTCATCACGAAAGTTGTAACTAGTTATACCAATGTTTATTTATATATTTGCATTCTCATGTACATCTACATAAATGGTTTCCTCATGCAAACATTCAGTAATGGCTTCAAAGGCAGAAAAGGTATAGAAGGAAAAATATAAATCACAACAGGAATTCCTTGTTCATCATTATCGACTGCTTGTACTGATTCATTCAATACATCTCCTGCATGCATATCCTTCTCCTTGTTCACACTGCTGCAACAATCAGCAGGGCTACATTCCCCACTATCAAAGTGAAAATCATGATTTCTTTCTTCATGGAAACTTCTCACACATGACTACTCTAACTAAAAATCCTTGCATGCTCTATCATTTTCAGCTGATACATCAATGCTCCCAATAGCATTCTTCAAATCTGTAGGCTCCCTTATCTCATCATGAAAGCTCTCATCAATGCTACATACACTCAAAAGATTGGTATAACCAAGTGTACTACAGTACTATTGATTACACTTGTATTCTTCAAACAAGATGTTCAATTCATATCCATTATCTTCTTGATCTTGTGATCCTTCAGAAACATTGTCATCATCTTCATTAGAATACTTTTCATTCAAGGAGATCAATTCCACCTCCTGCTTTTGAAATGAATCAGAATTACTAGGGCTGCAAACAGATTTCAAATCCTCTTGTTCACCTATACAAGGATGTTTTCCAACTGATTGCAAACTTCCATCTACAACACCATTGTTCTCTTCAGGAAAACTTAAAACATCATAATCATCATGATCTTTAGTTGTGTATTCAGATTCCATATAGGAGAAAACACTCTCAGTACCATTTGCATCATTGCAGCCTTCATTTGCTATAGAAAATTTGCTTTCTATTTCTATATTTTTAAAGCAAATGGAAGACACTTCACATGTTTCATTTATCTTTTTATGACCATCATGGTTGCAACATTCTTTTGGACATATTTCTTTTGTAGGTTGTTCAAAAACAACATCCTTAGCACTACATGGTGCAATATCATTCTTGTCTTTTACTATACCATCTTCATCCATTGGACTAAATCTTGAAAAAGTACCATCACATAATTGAGTTAAGAGATGATTTCCACATTTATCTATCATTTCCTCAATTATTGAAAGCCATTGATATAAACATCCAAAGCTAGGGAGCCTCAAGTGAACTGGCATGGTACTCATACATGGCTTATAATTCTCACAAAACAAATCAATGCAAAATGATTCATCAAGTCTTTCTATTTCTGGTATAGAAAGCACAAATTTCAAAAATCTATCATTAAAATCATAGATTCATCCTCCAATATTTCTTCATCACACAATGCATTAATATATGATTCTGATTCAACCTTGTTTGCAATTTCCTCTTCAAATTCTTCTTGAGTATGCAAATTTCTATATTCAGACAAGCATTCATCATTCACTACTGATTCATATTTAAAATTATCAAGGAAACATGTTTTGAGTTTATGCCATGAGTCTATGGAATGCATTGGTAAGCAAGTAAACCAACCTTCAGCCATACCTTCTAAAGTTTTTACAAAAAAATTCATGATAACATCTTCCTCTTCAATCTGAAAATCTTTCATCAAATGAATGAAACACTATACAATTTTTGATGTTGATTCTTCAAAATCATCTCTAAACTTAGGTAAATGTTCATTAATTCTTCTTGGGATAGATTGTGGGTAACCTTGGATTTTACTAAAATCTAAAGGGTTATATATGTCACTATCAAACACCTGCCTATGAGGACAAGGTTGTGTTCTAGGTATGATACTATAGCTTGTAAAGGGAGAACTAAAACAACCATACATTTTGCAAATAAAAATCATTCCCTCTACAACTATTCAATTACAATATTGAATCTCCCTTGATTGTAGTGCTTAACATTACTAAATAAGGGAACCAAATTTGTTTCCTAAGGAGTTCAAACATGTGAAGAATACCTGGAAATGTTGCGGCTACTATTTTTATTTTTATTTTCCAGCTGGAAATACTTGTAGATCTGGAACTTTCTTTAAATCTTCAACAGGTTCTTATTGAAAGAATCACCACCTCTTCTTAGAGGATTGAACTTCAAACGTCAGAAATTTCTTTCAAGTGTAAACTTATTTCTGAGTTCCTTCCACCAGCAGAGCACCATAGATCTTGAAATAATCAGGTTCTCTGCAACAAATCTTTCTCCAGGCTTGAAATTCTTCAATATTTGAACTAAATTCAAAATGGCAAACAATAATATGACTTTTTAACTAAGTAGTCTACACTTGGAGATTCAAATTTATCCCCAGCAGAGCCACAATTTTGTTGGTTTGTTTTTACTACTAACCAGGTTGGTCTTCTAATCTACTTATGGAATTGCCAATTCCAATCAAGGGCGGCTTGAAGGACCTGGACCAACTGACGAGAACTTTAAAAAACCTCCTACACTTCAAGCTCTAAAAGACCTCGAGGGTGATCCTTTAGAAATATCAAAAATTAAAAACACATACATAACAAAATATTCCTTAATAGATAATCCTTTACTTTACAGCTCAACATAATAGGATAATATTGAATAGAATTGGTTGTTCATCACAATATCAACTATTTGGAGCATGAGATAACTACAACACATTGGGATTTAAAATGATTTTGAATTTATAAAATGTTTATGAGATGCACTAAGTTGCAAGATAAATCAATGCCTAATTCTGGGCCATGGATTCAAACACATAAAAAGAATTCATCAGCAAATGACATTCAACTAGTGGATTTAAATTGTTAATGCCTTGCATCAACTCTTAGTGTCTTACACCAACAATCCCACTCCTGTTATCAATCAAACTCTCCTTACCAAATCCAACTTGCACACTTGAAATCATTGTTATCTGCTCAAATTATTTAACCATTTCTTTGAAATAGACCCATAAACAGATAACACAATCTCATGAAATTTGAGATGACAAACTCAAAGATATGTTGTATTATTGAAATCATATGATTAAATCTTTGTACAAGTATGGGAGACAATTTGAATATTCATGAATGTTACATTTTCATGATTTATTTGCAATAAACTATCTCAGATTTTCTCATAAAATCAGAAATTATAGCTTATAGCTCAATATTATGACTTAGAACTTGACATTTCTCTATCTACCCAGCCCCATACAAAACCCCAGAACCTAGAACTTAATCTTCGGACTTGAATAATGAGAAGAGAAGAGAAGAAATAGCAGAAGAGAAGATTTAGGAAGAAGCCTCAGATCAACTGGATCCGTAGATGCACCTTGAAAATTCCTCTTTGTTGATCAAAAATTTCCCAAAGCAACTCTCAACTCTCTTCCAACTCCACTGGCCCCTTCATTTGCCTTTGTTGGTTCATTGTGAAGCAAATTTAAAACTCTCCCCATGTTGAGAAATTTCATCTATCACTTAATTGAAAATACCTTAGCCTTTTCGGGCCTCGCGGAAAATTTCATTTTGCCCTCATTCTTTGGCTGCATATTACTTTTCTTCATATATTAAAGTTTCAAACTTTAATATTAACCCTTTGATTTCATTTAATTCCAAGTACATAACATTTTATATTTGCAAAGTGAATATTAAATTCTCCCATATTCATTTTACACACTATTTTCACGCAGCTCACATCTTTATTCACCCAACACATTTGAAACATTTCTCCTCAGGAAATTTAATAAAAGGCCTTTAATATTTCACCATCCGGAAGAGTTCCCTCGGGCCCCACCATTCAAAATATTTCATCACCAGTTTGAGTAAATATATTATTCACTTCTTCCATGTTATAATTTTTACCTTTATATTTTCACCTTTCACCTGTGCACCTTACATTTTAAATAACTTTAAAATGTGGAAGCCTTCCATTTTACTCAACAATGAAACAATATTCAAAGCAAAGTTTGATTGGGCCACTTCAAGTTTTTTGCATTTTATTTTCCATACGAGCCCACCTCTTATTTTTGTGCTTTGTTTTCTTTTAAAAATTCCATCAACCCTATTTTTTACTTTCAATGTTTTGCTTCGATAAAACAAATGAAACATTTAAAATATTATATTCGCCCCTCTTAAAGCTCCTTTCCCGTGCACATGGAAGATTTCACCCAGGCTCGCCACTGCCACATGGCATCGACATGTTATGTCACGATCAATAAAGAGTGAGCATCTCTTAATCGCGATCTGGTGGGGAATGCCTGAGATTATGCTGCATTTGATCCTTATTTTTTCCACCGTAGATTTCATCTTTGCTTCCTTCATCTCACATTTCACGTAATAAAGGATTTTAAAAGTTTTCTTTGGGACCCTTTATTAAAAGTATCTCCATTTAAAATAATAAAATTCCCACGCCGTTTGTTGCTGGGCCCACCTCATTAAATATTTGCTCTTCAAATTTTCTTTTAAACTTTCATCGGGTAAATTA